>LR738712.1:737881492-737893226 GCA_902687465.1 Secale cereale
AGGGTCGTCGAGGGACCGAGGGTCGAGGGGTCGAGAGAGGTTGCCTAGCTAGTGTCAAAGTATTGAAGAAATCCATGACTTCATCATTTGCCAGAAGTAACCGGGGCATGTTTGTACGAAGTTATGCAAAGTTGTTCTGGAACGAAGTCCCTGATAGGATAATCCGTCTTTTGTTACGAATTATCCTTTCTAGGACTCCGTTCCAAAACCACTTTGGAGAGCTTCGTACCATCATGCTACTGTTACTTTCGCCTAATGATGAAGTATTGGTTTTGTTGAATCCTTTGACACTAGACAAAATGTGACATGAGGGGGTCTAGGGTTGTGGATCGCCGAGCAGTCGGGGGTCGAGGGGTCGAGAGGTTGCCTAGCTAGTGTCAAAGTATTGAAGAATTCCATGACTTCATCATTTGCAAGAAGTAACCGGGGCATGTTGGTACGAAGTTATGCAAAGTTGTTTTGGAACGGAGTTCCTGATAGGATAATCCGTCTTTTGTTACGAATTATCCTATCTGGGACTCCTTTCCAAAACCACTTTGGAGAGCTTCGTACCATCATGCTACTGTTACTTTTGCCTAATGATGAAGTATTGGTTTTGTTGAATCCTTTGACACTAGACAAAATGTGACATGAGGAGGTCTAGGGTTGTGGATCTCCGAGCAGTCGAGGGTCGTCCAGGGGTCGAGGGTCGAAGCTAGTTCTACGTTTGCCATTAATATATCCATCTGTCATGTTTGAATAATAATTGGCATGTTGTAAATATTTGTAGAAACTATGGATGACAACACCCGAGACCTAGCACAAGAAGCGATGTTGATGGACATAATCGCAGACGGACAAAATGCCGTCTTGTCGTTTCTCAATGACACCGATGAGCAGGTGGAAAGAGAGCTGCAGCTGGAAGATCTAGGCTATGATATTGATGGCTCCGGTGACCCAATGCACATGGAAGAAGTAGACCGTGAGGACGGCTCCGGTGACCCAATGCCGGTGCAAGAAGGAGACCGTGATGCTGGCTCCGGTGTTCGAACCGAGTCCGGCCAGGAGGTATATATGTTAGTTAAGCCTGTGCCGACTAGTTAATTGATGCATTCATTAACTCTCGTCTTTGTTCCTTTTTCTAGCCCTCCGGATCGAGCAAATCTTCGGTAAAGAGACGAGGCGCGAAGAAAAAGTTGAGGCCGGATGAAAAGTTTGAGATCTCAGAAATCTCGCGCTCCGGCGAGCCGATTGACCCCATCCGGACAAAGAACGCATTTGTTAATCACTGCGGGGTTCTGGTTAGGGACAAGATCCCGATCAGCATCCATCAATGGTTAAAGCCGGCTACAAATGACGCTCAGGTGTCTTATGTCACTGATATGCAGAAAGAAGATCTTTGGACTGAGCTGAAGTCAAATTTCATCCTACCGCCAGAGGATGATCCGGCGAAGCCAGTTAAAGAGGACTTAATCAAGTCTGCTGCACTTTCGAAGATGGCAGACCAATTGATACGTCCAAAACGTATCTATAATTTCTGCTTGCTCCACGCCACTTTTGGGTGATATTGCTATGATATTCATACACTTCCATACACTTTTGATCATATTTGGACTAACCTACTAATCCAGTGCACCCCAGTGCCAGTTTCTGTTTTCGGCTGTTTTTGTATTTCAGGTTTTCACGTTACGAGAACTGCCAGGAAAAATCCAGAAAATTTATATAAAAAATCAACGTTCCAGAACCTACCGTGCACCCGAAGGACAGCCAGGGGGGCACCAGGGCTCCAGGCACCCTGGCGGCGCCCCCCCCCCCCCCGGGCCGCGCCGGGGGGGCGCCTGGGCCTCCCGAGCCCCGTCTGGTGCCCCCCTTCGGCATATATTTAGAGCGTCCTTCAAAACCCTCGGGACGGGAACTATTTTCCGCGATCTCATCTTTGTTCCGCCGCCGTCGCCGCTTCCAAGATCGGGAGCACCAGGAGAACTCTTCCCGGCACCCTGCCGGAGGGGATGATCACCATCGGGAGCCTCTCCACCACCATGGACGCCTCCCGGATGAGTTCTGAGTAGTCTCCCTTGGACCATGATTCCATGACCATTAGCTATGTGATGTTCTCCTCCCCTTCTTGTGCTTCACTAATTAGTCCTCGTGAGCTGCCCTACATGATCGAGGCACATATGTAATCCTTATGCTGTTGCTATGATGAGTTTGCTGGGATCCGATGGATTATGAGATTATGTTCAGATTGTTCTTGAGTAATATATTTGATCAACCTCTTTTATATTTATGTTCATAAGTAATTCTTGCATGTTCTCCGTTGTTATTTATTACTTTGGCCAAGTAATACGTAGTGACTCCAAGAGGGAACGTTATGCTTGATTGTGGGTTCATGCCCCTCGATGACTAGCTTGAGTGACAGAAACACGAGTCTAGGGGATGTGTTGTTGCCACAAGGGGGAAAACAACGGAGCTTGTGCCCGCGGGTGCAAGGATTGTTTACTTTACGCAAAGTTCTTTTAATGCAGTTGTCTGTTGCATTGAGTTTACACTATGGGTGGGACTCGCAACTTAATACCAGCGAGATGTTCTGGATAGATATCTCAAGGTGGATGATTAGTAGTAGATATTGATGGATTTCGGTCTACTTACTTTGGCGTACCGCCAATGCTTTGAACCTCAACCTTTCTTGCAATGTAGTCAGCATTGGTTTGCGTTCGTGGTCCTGTCAATTGCCCAGCTGTAATTCGTTTACCTCACATAGTTGTTTTATCGTCTTTTGGGAGAGAGACATCACTAGTGAACATCATGAGACTCCGGTCCATATTACCGTCATTGATCACATCCGCTATTTACTTTTCGCTTTTATTTACTATTGCAAACATTATCTATCACTACTATCATTTGGGTTTAATCATTTGTGAACTACAAGGCCGGAGGGATTGACAACCTCTCTGTACTCGTTGGGAGCAAAGTTATTTGTATCTGTGTGCAGGTCCACGTTGATTGCTAATATCTGGCGCCGTTAGTAGTTGACACCTACTTGTTGAACCTAGGAGTCTCTGGGGATTCGATCCTTGGCATCTTTGCTAAGGGAAAAACTTCCACAACACTGCATCTTACACCTTCCACTTGGGGTAACCAAAGAGGGGTTAGAGGCCCATCAAGGAGTTTTTCTGGCGCCGTTGCCGGGGACTCCACTCTTCAGGATAGGGGAGTTGGATGCTTTCTTTTACCTTTGCTTTTTAGTCTTGTTAGTTTACCTTTCAGTTTTTGCTTTAGTATCTTTTATCGAAAATCACAAAAAATAGTTATCTCGTCCTTTAGTTGTCATTATGTCGGGTCCATTTGTCTTTGACGAGGCAGAAGTTCTCACCTTTAAACAAAGAAGTGGGGAAAGTTAGAAAGATGCTTGGTATAGAATTAATGATTCACAAAAAAGAGCCACCAAGAAGCAACCTACTACTATCTTGCTTAGAAATTTTTATGTTGGAATTACTTCTTGGAATAGGTTTATTCTAGATACTGCTGTCAATGGGAATTTCCTAGAAGCCCTAGTGGGAGTCTCTTAGTATTATTGAAAATCTTGTTGGGAATCTCCCTGTTGTTAGAATTCGAGAGGACATCACCCTAGCTCACATTATGAAAAAACTTGAAAAGATAGAGCTAGAGATGCCAAGCATTAATAAGATAAATGAGTTGGATCGTAAGATCCAAGGGAATTTGAATAGACTTGATAGCTCCATGCATAAATTTTTTAAAATTTTGGAGACCGTCAAATTCCATGACTTGGACTCTTCTAGGATAGACAAGATTGAGGAAATATTTGATACCCTAGGAACTACCTTCTCCTCGATAAAAACCAAAAAGGTAGAAACTCCGGCAAAGAGGGAGCCTAAGTTCGTTCACGTTCCAAAGGCTCCCCGTTCTAAAAGTAATCCATCTATTGCAAAAGGGGTTCAAACTGTAAAGACCTTGGAAGAAACACCTGTCTTTGATAAATTTATAAATGAATCTTCCCTTGACTTTTATCCTTTTGGTCTTCTACCTAGGAGTATCTCTATGAGGCCTTTATTTGAGAGTCCTCTTAAGACTAGTTGTATTATTGAAGAGCTTTTGATGATCTTGATAATGGTTCAATTGATACAACTTGATCTCTATGCATTATGCCTAGCTTAAAGGCATAAAAGAAAGCGCTTTTGGGAGGCAGCCCACATGAATAAATTTTTATATTTTGCTTTTGTTGTGTCTTGATGTTGTTTAATACAGTAGCATCATCATTGTATCTTTGCTTTTCATATTTGTGCCAAGTATAGCCTCTGATTGCTAGAAAGTTCAAAAGTTGTGAGGTGCTGTCCAGGAAACAGATTCTGTCCTTGGATAGAAAAATTCGTATAAAATCACCAGATCATCTTTTTGGTCAGAATTTTTTCGACAGCGTTCTCTATATATAATTTTCTTTCGTGCTTCTGTTCTGAGTTTTTTGATTTGAGTTGCAGAAGTACCCCGAACAAATCAATTACTACCTGCTGTTCTATTTTTCACAGATTCTGTCCTGTTTTGCTTTTCCTTCATTTTGCAAACCAAGAGCTTGCTTTTTCTTTGCAAAAACCTTTTGGCAATCTTGAGAAACAGTAGACCTTCAAGAATATCTTTATTTCCAGCAAGGAACAATTATTTTATTAAGGGTACTAACCTCGCTAATCAGATTATGATGAGTTATGTATGAAGGGAGTTTTCAAGTGTGCGAGGGAAGATGATAAAAAGATTCAGGAGTGTCAACCGCTCAAGCTTGGGGATGCCCCCATGCACCCCCAAGAAATATTCAAGGAGACTCAAGCTTCTAAGCTTGGGGATGCCCCCGTGCATCCCCTTCTCCATCAACATTATCAGTTCATCTTTCGTTCCGCTATATTTTTATCACTTCATGTGTTAAGTGCTATGCTTGGAGCATCTTGCTTTTAGTTTTCTTTTTAGTTTTTCATAACGAGTCGAAACTCAGCTTTCTTTATGTGGGAGAGAAACACGCTCCACTTCTACCTAGAACATAACATAGAATTTTCATGTCTATCTTAGCTGTGTGTGTTATTTGTCTTTTAATAGCTACTATCATGCTCTGCTCTTAGTATTCATGATTATCCTTTCAAAGAGCTTTTGTTTAGTTGGTTTCTTGAACTCTCTTTAATTATCATGCTCACCTTATTAAGAGAGTTTGCTTCCGTTGCATTGGTTAATATGTCTATGATAAAGATGCTACGTGCATAATGGCGCTTAGTAGTTCAGGTTTTCTTATGGATAGTCTCAAATAGCTGGGGGATTCCCAATGTGTTATTGGAGTACCAACATGATTTGTGTACCTATGATGTGGTATGGTTTAGTAATATCTTCCTTCAAGAATTTATTTTGATTGACTTGGCGTATGCTCACGCATATCTAAGACTGTAAAGAAAGTCTGTCAAGCCTTGATGATCTTTTATTTCTGAGTAGCGATATAACTACCATGCCTGATTCAATATTGCTTTGTCGCTCTGCATGATTATGACCGTCATTGCTCTCTTAGTTGGTCGCTCCCAGTCTTTTGCTAACCTCCACCTGTACTAAGCAGACTAACTTTGCAATGCATAGCTCATGGGAAAGTAGCTTAAAAACTATTGTGGTAAAGAATATGTTGCTTATGTATCTTATTTCTTATAAGTTGCTTGTTGAGCGGTAACCATGTTTCTGGGGACGCCATCAACTGTCACACTTTTGTTGAATATCATGTGAGTTGCTATGCATGTTCGTCTTGTCTAAAGTAAGGGTGATTTGCCATGGGTTGAATGAGTATGCATATTGTTAGAGAAGAACATTGGGCCGCCAACCAAAGCCATGCATCATGGTGGAAGTTTTAGCTTGGACATTAATCCTCAATCTCTTATGAGAATATGCTTATGCATTAAAGAGGAGTCCATCATCTATTTTCTATGTTGTCCCGGTATGGATGTCCTCAACTTGAGATCTATCAAAAACGAGAAATCAAATGCGATTTATCTCCTTGGACCTTTGTACAGGTGGCATAGAGGTACCCCTTTGTGACACTTGGTTGAAACATATGTAATGCAATGATAACCCATGGAAATCCGAACTAATTAGGACAAGGTGCGAGCACTATTGGTATTCGATGCATGAGGCTTGCAACTTATAGGATGTCTTATGCATGACACATATGAAGTACTACTTCCGTTAACAAAATTGCTTCTATGTTTTCAAAATAAAAGGCTCTAGCACATAACAATTATTTTACTTTTTGAGTCTCCACCTTCTTTCTTCAAGCACCAACTACTGAGAGCATGATTGTCATTCTGAGTGTAATGTGCATTGTCCCAAAGTAGCTTTGTCTTTTGCATGACTGTGATATCGTTTATTTTGAAATCATTGTATCTAGTCATCACTTAAACCTTGAAGGTGCCCCTGCATTTATGTTTTGCTTCACTAAAGGGGGCAAGCTAGATATCACTTTATCATATTTGCACATCATGTTCATTGCAAATCTTTTTGATGCTTCAATGTCATGTTGTAAAACTTTCAGTCATTTGTGATTTTCTCATGAGGCAACTTAATTACTATAGAATCATTGTCTCAGTAAGCTTTTGTCATATGACTATGAAAAAGTCCTATATGGTTAATAGCATGTCACCACAGAAATTATTCTTGTTATCATTTACCTACTCGAGGACGAGCAGGAATTAAGCTTGGGGATGTTGATACGTCCAAAACGTATCTATAATTTCTGCTTGCTCCATGCCACTTTTGGGTGATATTGCTATGATATTCATACACTTTTGATCATATTTGGACTAACCTACTAATCCAGTGCACCCCAGTGCCAGCTTCTGTTTTCGGCTGTTTTTGTATTTCAGGTTTTCACGTTACGAGAACTGCCAGGAAAAATCCAGAAAAATTATATAAAAAATCAGCGTTCCAGAACCTACCGTGCGCCCGAAGGACAGCCGGGGGGGGGGGCACCAGGGCTCCAGGCGCCCTGGCGGCGCCCCCTCCCCCCCCGGGCCGCGCCATGGGGGGCGCATGGGCCCCCCGAGCCCCGTCTGGTGCCCCCCTTCGGCATATATTTAGAGCGTCCTTCGAAACCCTCGGGACGGGAACTCTTTTTCGCGATCTCATCTCTGTTCCGCCGCAGCCGCCGCTTCCAAGATCGGGAGCACCAGGAGAACTCTTCCCGGCACCCTGCCGGAGGGGAGGATCACCATCGGGAGTCTCTCCACCACCATGGACGCCTCCCGGATGAGTTGTGAGTAGTCTCCCTTGGACCATGAGTCCATGACCAGTAGCTATGTGATGTTCTCCTCCCCTTCTTGTGCTTCACTAATTAGTCCTCGTGAGTTGCCCTACATGATCGAGGCACATATGTAATCCTTATGTTGTTGCTATGATGAGTTTGCTGGGATCCGATGGATTATGAGATTATGTTCAGATTGTTCTTGAGTAATATATTTGATCTACCTCTTTTATATTTATGTTCATAAGTAATTCTTGCATGTTCTCCGTTGTTATGTATTGCTTTGGCCAAGTAATACGTAGTGACTCCAAGAGGGAACGTTATGCTTGATTGTGGTTTCATGCCCCTCGATGACTAGCTTGAGTGACAGAAACATGAGTCTAGGGGATGTGTTGTTGCCACAAGGGGGAAAACAACGGTGCTTGTGCCCGCGGGTGCAAGGATTGTTTACTTTACGCAAAGTTCTTTTAATGCAGTTGTCTGTTGCATTGAGTTTACACTATGGGTGGGACTCGCAACTTAATACCAGCGAGATGTTCTGGATAGATATCTCAAGGTGGATGATTAGTAGTAGATATTGATGGATTTCGGTCTACTTACTTTGGCGTACCGCCAATGCTTTGAACCTCAACCTTTCTTGCAATGTAGTCACCATTGGTTTGCGTTCGTGGTCCTGTCAATTGCCCAGCTGTAATTCGTTTACCTGACATAGTTGTTTTATCGTCTTTTGGGAGAGAGACATCACTAGTGAACATCATGAGACTCCGGTCCATATTACCGTCATTGATCACATCCGCTATTTACTTTTCGCTTTTATTTACTATTGCAAACATTATCTATCACTACTATCATTTGGGTTTAATCATTTGTGAACTACAAGGCCGGAGGGATTGACAACCTCTCTGTACTCGTTGGGAGCAAAGTTATTTGTATCTGTGTGCAGGTCCACGTTGATTGCTAATATCTGGCGCCGTTAGTAGTTGACACCTACTTGTTGAACCTAGGAGTCTCTGGGGATTCGATCCTTGGCATCTTTGCTATGGGAAAAACTTCCACAACACTGCATCTTACACCTTCCACTTGGGGTAACCAACGAGGGGTTAGAGGCCCATCACCAATTCAGGGCATGGAAGAAAAAACTGAATACGTTTGTCAAAGATAAAAAGACTCCAGAATTCGTGGGCATATATGAGAAGATCAAAGATGATTGGCCCTCATTTGTGGCCTATAAGACATCGGAAAAGAGTCAGAAGATGTCGGAGACAAACCGGATAAATGCTGCGAAGAAGAAGCATCACCATCGCACGGGGTCAGGTGGCTACCTCAGAGCCCGGCCTAAGTGGGCCAAGGCTGAGAATGATCTGCTTGAGAAAGGGATCGAACCAGAGACAATGCAATGGACAGACCGTTGCCGGACTTGGTTCTTCGGGGCTGGCGGAACCTTGGACCCTGTATCAGGGTGGTGCATTTGGACGGACAAGCAATTGGAAACACCACTTAGGAAGATGCGGCAGTATATCAAAGCAGTGCATGAAGGGATGTTCTTCCCCGACAGAGAGAACGACGAGCTGACAATGGCCCTCGGGAATCCTGAGCACCCTGGACGGACACGAGGCACGCCAGGCTCCCTTCCGTGGCGTGCTGGGTTTCCGGACGCAGGCGGCTACAAAAGCCATGAGAGGAGGAAGAAAATGGAGCAGACCGAACTGCAAGCGCTACGGGCTAGAATACAAGTGATAGAGGAACGGGAAGCAAATCGGGACAAAAGAATTGCCGAAGCTTCCCCCGAAGATACCCCGCCATCTCAGCGGAGAAGCAGCGTGGCTTCCAACGAGCTGCTTCAGTCGGAGCCTGTGTTGACGGCTACTGCCAGGTATCTCGTGGATGCTATCACAGAGGCACAAAATTGCCACCTTATGGCGCAGTGGATGAATCTGAAGGTCAAGGCGGATGCTGGCTCTGTTTATCCTACTGGACCCGGCGACACTTTTCACTGCCGGCCGATTCCAGAAGGATATGCTAGGGTGATGGTGGATGAAATAATGGAGGGATTTGAGGAGCTCCAGCTTGACCACCCTACCGGTGAAGGGGAGACTCGGCTGGGTTCTTCACTGAAGAATGCATGCCTATGGCGGAAGGACCTCATCAACATTCTCAACTGGACGCCTCCGCCTCCTCCTCCACCTCTGGCGAGTCAGGGCACTCCGCCTCCTCCACCGCCTCCTCCTCCGGCGAGTGACGATCAGGGCACTCCGGCTCCTTCTCCGGCGCGTGGCGGCACTCCGCCTCCTTCGCCGCCGGCGCGCCCGAGCAGCCAGCCTGCTCCTCCTTCTCCGCCTAGTCAGCAAGGGCGGAAGAGACCTGCCGTCGCTCCAGCTGCTCCTGCTCCGGCGCGTAAGCAAGGAAAAAAGACAGCCGCTTCGTCTGGTCTGGTGATGTCTAGCAGTACAGCCAGAGGCGGGAGGCGATGCATATTCGGTCCTTCTCTCACGCTTCTAGAGAAGTTACCATATGAGAGGTCCGACGAGGAAAACACGAAGATAGCTCAAGGCGAAATGAAGGACTGGCTTGAAGGGTTGAAAGCACAGAGACATCCACCTCCGGAGGAGAAGATAGATGCGGTGAAAGCAAAGCGCACTCTTGCTGCCCTGAAGCAACCAGCGAAAAGTAAGCCGAAGGACAACTATGACCGCATGATTCAAAAGTCATTTCAAGAAGCGAAGCGGTCGGGAAGTACTAAAAGTGATCAAAGGTTAGCAGAAGGACGAGCTGGGAAACAAATTGCCCAGCTCGGCGAACAAGCGGACCAATCGTGCCCCCCGCTCAAGGTGTCTAGCGACATGGTCGCTAATGATCTGAGGATGGTGCCCGGTTATACCAATCTTGGAGATTACGTGTCCGACGATGTACAATATGATTTCTTGGACGTGTAGATCGAAAGATACGAGTACAAAAAGCGTCTCATCAAAAATGAAAGATCTCTATCAACGAATATGCGAAGATTGCATGATTGGTACTTGAAAATCTGCAGAGAGTCTGGGGGGAGGGATAGCTTGTATTTGAGAGTTAAACCAGAGCATGATCTCGTTGGAATTGAACTGTTGCCTGATCCATTTGAGGAGTTCTATCAGTTTTTCAATCAATTGGCCCTCGATAAAACAACGGTCACCTGCTACTGTCTGTAAGTAGTACTACTTCTGTCATTAAGTCTCTCTATATAGCTGATCTTCATTGCATGTATTTATAATTATCCTCACTATATTATGTAGATTGAACATCGTCGAATTGAAGAAAAGACAAGTAGGTGATATTGGGTTCATTAACACATACCTCATAGATGCAACCGAGGTTAAATTGCGTCCCTCAGATACCGAGACCAACTTGCTACGATCGTTGGTGGTAAATGAAAACAAAGATATAATACTCTTTCCTTACAACTTCAAGTGAGTGTTACTGTCTTGTGCATATTTGGTTTCCCTTATATACCAGTCAAGGTTATAGTAATGTAATTGATGAGTTCATGCATGCGTGCGCAGCTTCCACTATATTCTCTTAGAGATTAAGCTTGAGAAGGGAGTAGTAACTGTCTTGGACTCTAAACGTAAAGATCCCGAGGAGTATGCGGACATGACTCAAATGCTCGACAGGTAAGTTAAATCGATCAATATTATCCACCATGCATATCAGCAACTTTGTTTATTTCTGATATCAAGTAATTGTTTTCTTTGTCTGGCAGGGTTTGGAGAAAATTCACCAAAAAAGCTCCGGGACTGCCGAAGAAGCTAGAATTTAGACACCCGAAAGTAAGTACTATATAGTAGCATGTTCCGCGCATCTCCTATATCTTGATTCAAGCGCTAGTTTCATCAATACCATTTGGCATTCTTGCTTATCAGTTTGATTGACCTCTATTTCTTGTAAAGTGGTTGTGGCAGGAACCCGGGAATGATTACTGTGGATACTACATTTGCGAGTCCATCCGCCACACGACCTGTGAGCGGGGCTACTCTGAAGCACAATTTGAAGTGCGTAAGCAATTAATAATATTCACAAATTTATAGCATCATTTCATGTATTGACCCCCTACTTCAAATTAGATGTTTCGGATGCGGGATGAACTCCTAACACCAGATCGTCTGCGAGCAATTCAAGAGGAATTGACGGCATTCTTCCTTGAACACGTGATCGCGCCAGACGGAGAATACTATGTGGACCATGCGTCCATTCTATAGGAGATTATATTTGTAAGAGATAATTATTGTATATATGTACCCGGTAGTGTCGGATAGATATACGAGAACTTGTTGTTTGACCAATCTCTCGGAGAAGGAGAGGTGGTCGATATTACTTCTCTCTGTATGCATATATATATATATATATATATATATATATATATATATATATATATATATATATATATATATATATATATATATATATATATATATATATATATATATATATATATATATATATATATAT
>LR738712.1:737893464-737908504 GCA_902687465.1 Secale cereale
CCCTCCCCTTTCAAACAAAAAAAACAAAAACCACAGCCACAGAAATGCTGACGCGTGGATGCCTTTTGGTCCCGGTTGGTGCCACCAACCGGGACCAAAGCCCGTCCTGCCTGGGCTCGGCGCACAGGCCACATGGACACCCATCTGCCCCGGTTCTGAATTGAACCGGGAATAAAGGGTTAGAGCATTAGTACCGACAGTTTTGTCCCGGTTCAGGAACCGGAGCTAAAGGCCCAAACGAACCGGGTCTGATGACCCTTTATCTACTAGTGCCCATTGCTTGTATGCCCAAGCATGAAGCATTCATGTGTTTCGAAAGATGCATGTGCTTATGCATACGGCCGAAAGCGAGCTCTGGATACTGTCCCACAGAGTCAATCAAGTAGCAAAGTAGAGTATGACTTTGGGATGAAGCAGATTCATATCTTTGATAGTTCCAAGTAATTTGTAAGCCTAACCATCCATATATATGAGTGGTTCCTCGTCTTCTCTTCTCCACACACGTGCAGCACATAGCAAAGTTGTCCATAGCGAGAAAAGATCCATGACGACAAATGACCATATAAAGAGGCACGATAAGTCGCTGGGAACTCCTTTGGACCATATTTTGGCACAAAAATCTAGCTCTTCAGCAAGAATACCTCAGGAATTTTTCGGAAGATGGTACAAATGGCTGTCGCACTTCTAAAGAGAAGAAAGGAGAAGGGCTGGGAGGTTCTGGCACTGTGAACAGGGATGGGGGCCTAGTAGTGCTAGATTTTTACCCCCATCTTCGCAGCATCGCGAGTCGTCCTCGCCTGTTCGCCTCTAGGTTCCTCCTCTTTTAGTTGGTGCACTACCTAGGAGCTCACCCCCTTTCACCAACATAGAGTTGTCGTCCTCGGCATCTCCTGGCCTATGGAAGACTTGTCCCCGTGGTCCGCCTCCATGTCCCAGCGTTATCTCGTGTTGACTCTACGCTTGTTGCTTCAACAGTTTAACTCCACCGCCCCTCTATGAATACCTATGCAAATCTGAAACGGTCCAGGAGGCTCCAATGACATGCACCACGATGGGGATGGCGTGGAGGTGCCAATCTGGCCGGAGTGCTTCTCACCAACAGCCGTAGATGAATGATTAACCTGGAGTCGTGCACACAAGGACACATGTGCAATGATTAATTAACACGCGGCCGGCCGGAAACAGATTCACATCACACGCGTGCACTACAGCGGTTGATCGATCTTTGCTTGATCGATTCTGCTTGTTTGGAAACGCATGAACACACCTGTGTTTGCTTTATCAATCCACAACATATAGATTGCACGGAGTCCATTAAATTAGGGCATCCCTTGTGATCGTCACCAAAAGAGGTTGTCGTCGATCATCCTGCTGCGTTGGCCGCCCCGGCCATGCACTGGCAGTCCATTAAATTAGGGCATCCCTTGAGATTGTGTGGCCACTTGATGGACGAAGCTGCAGGGTCTTTTATTTTGGTAGGAAGGGCTTTCTATGTTGGCAAATAAAATGATTTATTTTACATAATGGCAAAGGTGGGTAATTTTCCTAACTTTTGTTAGTAAAATAATATCCAATGGTCATGTTTTACTGATGTGTCAAATAGACGATCAGATGTTACTGATTTTTGTGGGATTTTCCAGATATTTATCTTTTTTGTGGTTAGCCTGTAAAGCACTTTTTATATATAATAGATTCTCTTCTGGGCTCGATCAGTTCATGCCCTATGGTTCCAGGGCAAGTACTGGTGAGATTCGTCGTCACCTTGTCGTTCGCTTCATCCCTACAAGTGGTTATGGTGCAGCAGCGAAGGACATTGTGCTCGATGGGCACAGGGTGTGCCACCCCAAATTTGTTCATGTGTCACATCACAACGTCACCACATCCATCATTTCACCAAGAGTAGATGTTGCCCTTACCAGGCTGGTGTGTCTACAACATCCAGTGGACCCTTAGATGCAGGGTCTGGTAAATTATAATCGGAAATTACCACGCAAGTGACAAAATAACACTTGCTCAAAATTGCATGTTGTTGACCTCGTACTACTTAACTACCGTGTAGTGGAATGGAAAGAGTATAAGAGAGTTGTTCAATTCAAATAGGCACAATTTAGGGCGTAGAGTTTCATTCCGATCACCAAGAGTGTAGTACGTCAAATAAAATAAAAGCGCACACATGCATGCTGACACGGGCGACGACGAGTGAAAAAGTGATTATTAGCAAGTCCGAGGAAAAGGCGTGTGCTAGACGTCGGTGCGCCGACCCAGCAGTTCGGCTGGTCGCGTCCCAGCCGCCTGATGCCTCGAGTCCCAGCTGTTCGATCTACTCGCCTTGAATTCCCCCATCTCCTTCTTCCTCTCCGGGCAGCTCCAGTCGTCTAGACGTCTTCGAGTCCGCCGGCCACCACCCCCTCACCTGGATGTCCTCCCTCTACCACCCCAGCCACCACCCCCTCACCTGGATGTCCTCCCTCTGCCACCCCAGCCACCACCCCCTCACCTGGATGTCCTCCCTCTACCACCCCGCGCTGCTGGATGTGCTCGCCGTCCTCGCCGCCGTTGGTCGCCGTCCTCGTCGCGGCCGGTCCAGCAGGAAGTCGTCACTCCCCTTGTAGCAAAAAAGACGCCCCCTTGAAGCACGCCCGCTGTCGTTGCGGCACCTAGAAACCGCCAGTCTTACCACACCCCATCGCTGCAGTGTCGTGCCGCCGACCGGGGCTCTCAACGCCACCGCTCGCACGATTGGCACGCCGGTTGAAGCTTTTTATCACACCGGTTGAAGCTTTTTTCATGTCGGTTGAAGCTTTTTTCGTAGAATGAAGCTTTTCATCATCTCGATTGAACCTTTTTTTAACTACGGTTGAAGCTTATTTTGTAAATGCTTGCAACTTTTTTCGTCTTGCAGTGCCCGGTTGCAACTTTGTATGTCTTTCGGTTGAATCTTTTTTCACCTAAGGTTGAAGCTTTTTTCTTAACGGTTGCAGCTTTTTCAGTTGATAGTTGTTGGGTTGAAGCTTCCCCTGTTGATGGTTGAAGCTTTTCTATATAGGCTTGAAGCTTTTTTGTCAATGGTTGTAACACTCGTATAGGTGGTTGTAGCTTTTTTTGTCTATGGTTGCAATTTTCTACTCTTCGATTGTAGCTTTCACCAAAGCCGGTTGTAGCTTCCAACGTTGCCGGTTGTAGCACTGCCCTAGTCCCGTTTCACAGCCGCCGTTCGGTTGAAGCAAAAAAAATGTCGTTCGAGCGCCATCGCCGGCTGCAGAAGCACGACAAAGAAAGCTTGGAGTAGTAGCAGGGGTGGGCCATGCATCAGCGGTGGTGAGGGCGTGCAAAACCGTGGTTCTGGTGGCGAGATAGAGATAGAGGAGGGGGATAGGTCAAGCTCAAGGGTGCGGCGTCCATGGCTGAGACGAGGCCATGGAGATGAAAAAATGAAGGAGACGGGTTGAGGAGGAAGACAACCAGGAGGGGATAAGGCGGGCCTACAGGGGGACGAGCGCGTTGGGCCATAGGATCGCTCCTTCATCGAATGCGTCGCGCGTGTCCGGCACAACGGTTCGGCCGGTGCGCCGTGTATAAACGTTTCCCCGAGGAAAAAGAGTGCGAACACCATGCATGAACTCGATCGGTTCAACAAGTGTTTCCGCGCGCGTCTCGGCTAGCTCGTGGCCACAAGGCCGTCCTCTTGGACGTCGGAGCCGGCCAGCTCGACCGACGACGACGTCGGGTTGACGACGTTGCAGTTGAGCCTTACCTGGCCGCAGGTCCCGGTCTGCACCTGGTGACCTGGATGCGGCCCATCTTCACCATGGCCGCGGCGAAGCGCTCCTTCCACAGGGCCTGGTTGGCCGCGAAGCGGTTCACCAGCACGTTGAGGTTCCCGTCGACCCGCAGCTGGTTGTCGGAGAAGAAGAGCCCCATGCCCCGCGGCAGCAGCTTGTAGTAGTTGTTGTCCAGCACGTTGGGCGAGCCCGGGTCCATGGGCGCCGTCGCCTGCGACGTGTGACGGGCACAGCACCCGCAGCTGCGCCGCGTTTGACGGGCTCAGCACTGCATCCACCTAAGAGATGATAGTTCAGCGCACGTATACGTACTAATATAGTGTCTCACTCGAGGGACCTACTATGTGAGTGTTGCCATTCCAGATGCTGTGGACATAGGACGAGCAGAAGGAGCGGCCGACGGTGTCGGTGCTGGAGATTAGGACCCTCTCATCCGTGGTGAGGGTATTTGATCTTGAACCGATCGATGAGCTGCTGTGCGGTGAACGTGGGCGGCGGCAGGTTGTCGAGGGCGTCCTGCTCGAAGCAGACACTCCGTGGCGGCCGGCGCGGACAGAATAGACGACGTTGCCGGTGAGGGTGATGCTGTGCCGCTCTGAACTTAGTAGCTCTAGGTTTCCACTTAGCATCATGGTTTCAACTGTGTACGTTGGAGCAGACTACACCATTATGGACACATGCACATAGGTACTTCAAATACGATGGCCAATATGGGTTAAGGTTACTATGCAATGGTCGGTTATTGCACATATATACTCCCTCCGTCCCAAAATTCTTGTCTTAGATTCATCTAGATAGGGAAGTATCTAACACTAAAATGTGACTAGATACATCCGTATTTAGACAAATCGAAGACAGAAATTTTGGGACGGAGGGAGTAGCATTTGAGTGCAGATGAGTCTATTTAGGGCAGGGGAGGTCCAACATTTGACATTAGCAAACTGCCAACTTTATGTATCTATAAGTAACTTACTACACCCTCTGGTCCCACCGACTAGTCAACATTGTATCCTAGAAGAACAAATACACGAGCAACATGAGGAATTGTTTGATCTAGCGTTGTAATAGGCTTGGTGTTCATTGCTTTCAAGGATTGGCGACCAAGAATGTATATCCTGCCTCACAGCAACCACTTCCGACAATTAAGTGTGTGAATTAAGAGGCGTATGTGTTTGGTCATGTGACATGCATGGTTTTACTTTGAGAGATCTGGTAGGGAGGAGATGATTTTATATTGTGGATTAAACTATGTGCACTAATAGAAAACGGGGCAATGGTCCAGCCCATTAGTCCCGGTTCAATCCAGAACCGGAACCAATGGGGGCGTTGGACCCGGTTCGTGAGCCTAGGGGGCCGGCCGGTCCACGTGGGTCATTGGCCCCGGTTCGTGTGGATCTTCTGGTCCCGGTTGGTGCCACGAACCGGGATCAATGGGTCTTGCTCCTGGCCCACAACCATTGGTCCCGGTTGGTGACTTGAACCGGGACCAAAGGCTCCCCTTTAGTCCCGGTTCATGTCACCAACCGGGACCAGTGAGGTACCTATATATACCCCCTCGCGCAAGAGCAGAGCACACTGCTCTGTTTTTTCTGGCCAAGGGGGAGAGGGCTTGGTGGTGCTCTAGCTCACCTCATATGCACACAACGTGTTCGATGGAATGCCCGAGCCACACTAGTTAAGCTTTTCTCCTCTCGAAGCTCTATCTTCTCCGAGATTTGTTAGGTTTAGCAGTCCGTCACGTCCCGTCCCCGTCTTCGCCGTCGTCGATCGCCCCCGCCGATCTCGTCACCGGCATCACCGTGGTGAGCCTCTTGTTATGTCCATGCTTTTCTTACTTTTATTATTGCTTGTTATTATTGCTTTAGATAGATATTTGTCTAATTTTCTTACGTTTATTATTGCTTGTTATTATATAGTGCGATGGTTTTGATATCCGCCCACGTGGGCCCTCGTCCTGTCTACGATTCGGATGTGGTATATTATCTTTAATTTATAACTATTTATTTTAGTGTTTATGACAATTATGCCGACCAACCTGACATGCATAGATGTTTTTATATGTCTAGGAGGTAGTTGAACCGGAAATTCCAACCGACCCTCTTGT
Source organism: Secale cereale (assembly GCA_902687465.1). Lineage (NCBI taxonomy): Eukaryota > Viridiplantae > Streptophyta > Magnoliopsida > Poales > Poaceae > Secale > Secale cereale. The sequence continues at coordinate 737,899,351 of LR738712.1, forward strand.
GGAGAGGTTAAATTTAGTTGAAGAGGAAAACATTTCCTTGAAGAAAAAATTGGAAAAAATGAAGGAGGAGAAGATGGAATTGGAGTTGCATGTTGCGGAAGTCGTCGATGATCACAAGATCAAGATGGACCCTATTGTCGAGAGGTTAAATTTAGTTGAAGAAGAAAACAATTTCTTGAAGGAAAAAATAAAAAAAATTGAGGACCAGATGATGATATTGGAGTTGCATGTTGCGGATGTCGTCGATGATCACAAGATCAAGATGGATGCAATGCGGTTGAAGATTAGAAAGATTAGAAAATATGCGATTCATACCGACGCTTAGTATCATTATGCAGTTGGATCAATTGTTACCTTGGTTGCGATTATGATCGCATTTGTTTTCGCATTGAAATGTTTTACATAGTTTCGATGTGTATGGTGAAAATTAATTAGATGCTCTGGAGAGTTATATGTTGTTAGATGAGAACTATGTATGTACTTTGGTTTTAATGTGATGATGAACTTCTATTAATTTGGTCACTTAATTATCTATTTATGATGTTCTGTAATGGTTTTTGACACACTTAATTATATATAATGCACGCAGATGAACCGGCAATGGATTTACGGTGAGAGACACACCTCCGAGTAAATTAAGGGCGTGCATGAGTTTCTAAATGCGGCTGAGGAAAACAAGCAGAATGGATTTATGTGTTGTCCATGCACTAAATGTGGGAATACGATGTCTTACTCTAACCGGAAAATCCTTCACTCCCACCTGCTTTATAAGGGTTTCATGTCACACTATAATGTTTGGACGAGGCACGGAGAAATAGGGGTTATGATGGAAGACGGCGAAGAAGAAGAGTACGATGACAACTATGTGCCCCCTGAATACGGTGATGCTGCAATGGGGGGAGCTGGTGAAGATGAAGAGGAACTAGACGATGTGCCCAATGATGCTGCAACGGGTGAAGCTGCTGAAGATCAAGAGGAACCAGATGATGATCTCCGCCGGGTCATTGTCGATGCAAGGACACAAAGCGAAAGTCAAAAGGAGAAGCTGAAATTCGATCGCATGCTAGAGGATCACAAAAAAGGGTTGTACCCCAATTGCGAAGATGGCAACACAAATCTCGGTACCGTACTGGAATTGCTGCAGTGGAAGGCAGAGAATGCTGTGGCTGACAAAGGATTTGAGAAGCTACTGAAAATATTGAAGAAGAAGCTTCCGAAGGATAACGAATTGCCTGACAGTACATACGCAGCGAAGAAGGTCGTATGCCCTCTAGGATTGGAGGTGCAGAAGATACATGCATGCCCTAATGACTGCATCCTCTACCGCGGTGCATACAAGGATCTGAACGCATGCCCGGTATGCGGTGCATTGCGGTATAAGATGAGACGAGATGACCCTGGTGATGTTGACGGTGAGCCCGCTAGGAAGAGGGTTCCTACGAAGGTGATGTGGTATGCTCCTATAATACCACGGTCGAAACGTTTGTTCAAAAATGGAGAGCATGCCAAGTCAATGCGATGGCACAGTGAGGACCGTAAGAGAAACGGGTAGTTGAGAGCACCCGCTGACGTGTCGCAGTGGAGAAAAATCAAGAGAAAGTACGGGGAGGAGTTTGAAAAGGACCCAAGGAACTTATGGTTTGCATTAAGCGCGGATGGCATTAATCCTTTCGGGGAGCAGAGCAGCAATCACAGCACCTGGCCCGTGACTCTATGTATGTATAACCTTCCTCCTTGGATGTGCATGAAGCGGAAGTTCATTATGATGCCAGTTCTTATCCAAGGCCCTAAGCAACCCGGCAACGACATTGATGTGTACCTAAGGCCATTAGTTGAAGAACTTTTACAGCTGTGGAATGGAAAGGGTGTACGTGCGTGGGATGAGCACAGACAGGAGGAATTTGACCTAAAGGCGTTGCTGTCCGTGACCATCAACGATTGGCCCGCTCTCAGTAACCTTTCAGGACAGACAAACAAAGGATACCACGCATGCATGCACCGTTTAGATGACACTGAAGTATATACCTGGACAAATGCAGGAATAATGTGTACCTGGGCCATCGTCGATTTCTTCCGACCAACCATCAATGTCAAAAGAAAGGCAAGCATTTCAAAGGTAGGCAGATCACCGGAAGAAGCCCGCCATGCGTACCGGTGATCACGTACTTGCTATGGTCAATGATTTACACGTAATCTTTGGAAAGGGCCCCGGCGCAGTACTAGCTGTTCCAAATGACGCTGAGGGACACGCACCCATGTGGAAGAAGAAATCTATATTTTGGGACCTACCCTACTGGAAAGACCTAGAGGTCCGCTCTTCAACCGACGTGATGCACGTGACGAAGAACCTTTGCGTGAACCTTCTAGTCTTCTTGGGCGTGTATGGAAAGACAAAAGATACAGCTGAGGCACGGGAGGACCTGCAACGTTTGCACGAAAAAGACGGCATGCCTCCGAAGCAGTATGAAGGTCCTGCCAGCTATGCTCTTACGAAAGAAGAGAAAGAAATCTTCTTTGAATGCCTGCTCAATATGAAGGTCCCGACTGGCTTCTCGTCGAATATAAAGGGAATAATAAATATGCCAGAGAAAAAGTTTCAGAACCTAAAGTCTCATGACTGCCACGTGATCATGACGCAACTTCTTCCGGTTGCATTGAGGGGGCTTCTACCGGAAAACATCCGATTAGCCATTGTGAAGCTATGTGCATTCCTCAATGCAATCTCTAAGAAGGTGATCGATCCAGAAATCGTACCAAGGCTAAGGAGTGATGTGGCGCAATGTCTTGTCAGTTTCGAGCTGGTGTTCCCACCATCCTTCTTCAATATCATGACACACGTCCTAGTTCATCTAGTCGACGAGATTGTCATTCTGGGGCCCGTATTTCTACATAATATGTTCCTCTTTGATAGGTTCATGGGAGTCTGATGGCTTCTCGCCCCTCGTTGGTTACCCCAAGTGGAAGGTTTGAGATGCAGTGTAGCGGTAGTTTTCCCTTGGCAAAGATACCAATGATCGATTTCCCCTGAGACTCCAAGGTTCAACAAGAAGGTGTCAACTGCTAATGGCGCCAGATACTTAGCAATCAACTTGGACCTGCACACAGATACAAATAACTTTGCTCCCAACGAGTACAGAGAGGTTGTCAATCCCTCCGGCCTTGTCGTTTACAAAGGATCAAACGCAAGAGATAATAGTGATAGATATTGCTACAACTAGTAAGTAAAGACGGAAAGTAAATAGCGGATGTGATCAGTGAAGGTAATATGGACCGGGGTCCCATGATGTTCACTAGTTATGTCTCTCTCCCAAAAGACGATAAAACAGCTATGTGAGGTAAACGAATTACAGCTGGGCAATTGACAGAATTATGTGCGCAAACCAATGCTAACTATGTTGCAAGAAAGGTAGAGGTTCAAAGCATGGGCGGTACGCCAAGGCAAGTAGACCGAAATCCATCTGCATCTACTACTAATCATCCACCTTGAGATATCTATCCAGAACATCTCGCTGGTATTAAGTTGCGAGTCCCACCCATAGTGTAAACTCAAAGCAACAGACAACTGCATTAAAAGAACTTTGCGTAACGTAAACAATCCTTGCACCCGCGAGTACAAGCACCGTTGTTTTCCCCCTTGTGGCAACAACACATCCCCTAGACTCATGTTTCTGTCACTCAAGCTAGTCATCGAGGGGCATGAACCCACAATCGAGCATAACGTTCCCTCTTGGAGTCACTACCTACTACTTGGCCAAAGCAATAAATAGCAACGGGGAACATGCAAGAATTACTTAAGAACATAAATATAAAAGAGGTAAATCAAATATATTACTCAAACACAATCTGAACATAATCTCACAATCCATCGGATCCCAGCAAACTCAACATAGCAACAGCATAAGGATTACATATGTGCCTCGATCATGTAGGGCAGCTCACCAGGTCTAATTAGTGAAGCACAAGAAGGGGAGGAGAACATCACATAGCTACTGGTCATGGACCCATTGTCCAAGGGAGACTACTCACAACTCATCCGGGAGGCGTCCATGGTGGTGGAGAGGCTCCCGGTGGTGATCCTCCCCTCCGGCAGGGTGCCGGGAAGAGTTGTCCTGGTGCTCCCGATCTTGGAAGCGCGGCGGCGGCGGAACAGAGATGAGATCACGAAAATGGGTTCCGTCCTTGAGGGTTTTGGGACGCGTGTTAAATATATGCCAAAGGGGGGCATCAGCGGAGGCCAGGGGGGCCCAGGCGCCCCACCAGCCCGGCCAGGATGGGGGCCGCGCCACCATGGCGCCTGGAGCCCTGGTGGCCCCCCTCCGGCCCTACTTCGGCCGTGTGGAAGCTTCCGGAACGCAGATTTTTTATATAATTTTTCCAGGATTTTTCTGGCAGTTTTCGTGACGGGAAAACCTGAAATACAAAAACAGCAGAAAATAGAAAGTGGCACTGGGGTGCACTGAGTTAATAGGTTAGTCCAAATATGATCAAAAGTGTATGGAAGTGTATAAATATCATAGCAATATCACCCAAAAGAGGCATGGAGCAAGCAGAAATTATAGATACGTTTTGGACGTATCAACATCCCCAAGCTTAATTCCTGCTCGTCCTCGAGTAGGTAAATGATAACAAGAATAATTTCTGTGGTGACATGCTATTAACCATATAAGGACCTTTCGTAGTCATATGACAAAAGCTTACTGAGACAATGAATTTGTAGTAATTAAGTTGCCTCATGAGAAAATCACAAAGAACTAAAAGTTTTACAATATGATACTGAAACATCAAATAGATTTGTAATGAACTTGGTGTGCAAATATGATAAAGTGATATCTCGCTTGCCCCCTTTAGTGAAGCAAAACATAAATGCAGGGGCACCTCCAAGGTTTAAGTGACGACTAGATACAATGATTTCAGGATAAACGATATCACAATCATGCAAAAGACAAAGCTACTTTGGGACAATGCACATTACACTCAGAATGACAATCATGCTCTTAATAGTTGGTGCTTTAAAAGAAGGTGGAGACTCTCGAACCGTGGCTTTTGTTGGCAAGGGTGAAAACCCGTGGTCGGAAACAAAGACAAAACATGTACCAGAGCTCTTGGTTTTAAAAACAGAGGTAATAATTATTATTTTTGGATATGCATGTTTCGTCAACGAATGCTAGCAGACAACTCAATCACTTCTTGAGATGGACAAGTTTCGAGGAACGGCTCCCGAATGAGGACGATCACATCCTCTTAATCTCCTTTGTTTATCACTGCCAAAGTTTTCTGATTTCTCATGAACAAAGCGTGAAAGAGGGTTTGTTTGTTATATTAATTTTGAGCCGGGCGCACTCTTTGCCAGTTCCTTCTCGTATTATGGGTTTGCACATTAGACATGCAATCCCGGGGTGAAGCTTGTCCAACTTAGAAAGATCATGAATTAACTACTACTTCCTCATGAACTAAAACAGAGGCACAAAAGAGGAATGCTTTTTTTTTGAATAATTTCGAGATGGTACATGAAAGTCTTCGTTAGGAATGGCAGGTAAATACCATGTATAGGAAGGTATGGTGGACTCATATGGCTTAACTGGTTTAAAGGATTTTGGATGCACAAGCAGTCAGTCCGCTTAGTACAGGTGGAGGCTAGCAAAAGACTGGGAGCGACCAACTAAAAGAGCAATGACGGTCATAATCATGCAGAGCGACAAAGCAACATTGAATCAGGCATGGAAGTTATATCGCTACTCAGAAATAAAAGATCATCAAGGCTTGACAGACTTTCTTTACAGTCTTAAATATGCGTGAGCATACGCCAAGTCAATCAAAATAAATTCTTGAAGGAAGATATCACTAAACCATACCACATCATAGGCAAACAAATCATGTTTGTACTCCAATAACACATTGAGAACCCCCCAGCTATTTGAGACTAACCATAAGAAAACATGAACTACTAAGCACCATTATGCACGTAGCATTTTTATCATAGACATATCGACCAATGCAACAGAAGCCAACTCTCTTAATAAGATAAGCATGATAAATAAAGAGAGTCCCAACGACCAACTAAACAAAAGCTCTTTAAAAAGATAAGCATGAAAACTAAAAGCTAAACATGATAGTAGTTATTGAAAGACAAAGAACACACACATCAAGGATAGATATGAAAATTCTATGTTATGTTCTAGGTTGAAGTGGAGCGTGTTTCTCTCCCACACAAAGAAAGCTGAGTTCCGACTCGTTATGAAAAGCTAAAGAAAACTAAAAAGGAAACTAAAAGCAAGACGCTCCAAGCATAGCACATAACACATGAAGTGATAAAAATATAGTGGAACGAAAGACGAACTGATAATGTTGATGGAGAAGGGGGTGCACGGGGGCATACCCAAGCTTAGACGCTTGAGTCTTCTTGAATATTTCTTGGGGGTGCATGGGGGCATCCCCAAGCTTGAGCGTTTGACACTCCTGAATCTTTTTATCATCTTCCCTCGCACACTTGAAAACTCCGTTCATACATAACTCATCATAATCTGATTAGCGAGGTTAGTATCCATAATAATATAATTGTTCCTTGCTGGAAATAAGGATATTCTTGAAGGTCTACTGTTTCTCAAGATTGCCAAAAGGTTTTTGCAAAGAAAAAGCAAGCTCAAGATTTGCAAAATGAAGGAAAGGCAAAACAGGACAGAATCTGTGAAAAACAGACCAGCACGTAGTAAATGATTTTTTCGAGGCACTTCTGCAACTCTAATCAAAAAACTCAGAACAGACGCCCGAAAGACAATTGTATAGAGCACGCTGTCGAAACAATTCCGACCAAAAAGATGATCTAGTGATTTTATACGATTTTTTCTGTCCAAGGACAGAATCTGTTTCCTGGGACAGCATGTCACAACTTTTGAACTTTCTTGCAATCAGAGGCTACACTTGGCACAAAGTTGAAAAGTAAAGATACAATGATGATGCTACTGTACTAACAACATCAAGACACAAAAAAAGCAAAATAAAATTTTATTCATGTGGGCTGCCTCCCAAAAGCGCTTTCTTTTATGCCTTTAAGCTAGGCATAATGCATAGAGATCAAGTCTTATCAAGAGTAAAAGAATAGCTAGCCCGTATAACGGACTCAAAAGGTAACTTAATCTTCTTTCTAGGGAAGTGTTCCATCCCTTTCTTGAGAGGAAATTGGAATTTTATATTCCCCTCTTTCATGTCAATGATGGCACCAACGGTGCGAAGAAAAGGACGTCCCAAAATAATTGGACAAGAAGGTTCACATTCAATGCCCATAATAGTAAAATCAACGGGAACGTAGTTGTCATTGACAATGATAAGAACATCGTCGATCCTCCCCAAAAGATTCTTTATGGAAGAATCAACAAGACGAACACCAAAAGAAAAAGAATCAAAAGATTTCAATTTAAGCATATCATATATTCTTTTGGGCATAACGGAGGTACTAGCTCCAACATCACATAATGCATAGCAAGAGAAGTTATTCAACTTAATTTTAATCATAGGATCCCAACCATCTTCTAGCTTTCTAGGTATGGAGGCTTCTACTCTAAGTTTCTCCTCCCTAGCTTTGATGAGAGCATTAGTGATATGCTCTGTGAAGGCAAGGTTAAGCGTGCTAGTGCGGGGATCTCTAGCCATTCTTTGTAAAAAGGTGACAACTTCCGAGATACTACAATTATCAAAATCAATTTTATCATTATTGAGCAGGATTGTAGTGTCATCTTCTTTGTTTGAATTGCTCTCTATTATAAGAGTTTGAACGTCTTCCCAAGTTTGGGGAAGCATAGGAGCAACTTTAAACTGAGGCTCATACTCTTTTCCTGGAAGACCATGCCATGGGCATAACTCTCCATTAAGACTAACATAATCACAAGGTGTATTACTTTTGTAGATCCCGACAGTGGTAATTGGCGTGATGGAAGAAGGGGTGTACTCCTCCCATTTAGTGTTTTTGGTGGAACCCATAGCAGCAAGCAAGCAAGATAACTATTTTTGTGATTTTCGATAAAGGATACTGAAGCAAAAACTGAAAGGTAAACTAACAAGACTAAAAAGCAATGGTAAAAGATAGCGTGCAACTCCCCTATCTTGAAGTGTGGAGTCCCCGGCAACGGCGCCAGAAAACTTTGCTTGATGGCTTCTGGTCCCTCGTTGGTTACCCCAAGTGGAAGGTTTGAGATGCAGTGTAGCGGTAGTTTTCCCTTGGCAAAGATACCAAGGATCGATTTCCCCTGAGACTCCAAGGTTCAACAAGAAGGTGTCAACTGCTAATGGCACCAGATACTTATCAATCAACTTGGACCTGCACACAGATACAAATAACTTTGCTCCGAACGAGTACAGAGAGGTTGTCAATCCCTCTGGCCTTGTCGTTTACAAAGGATCAAACGCAAGAGATAATAGTGATAGATATTGCTGCAACTAGTAAGTAAAGACGGAAAGTAAATAGCGGATGTGATCAGTGATGGTAATATGGACCGGGGTCCCATGATGTTCACTAGTGATGTCTCTCTCCCAAAAGACGATAAAACAGCTATGTGAGGTAAACGAATTACAGCTAGGCAATTGACAGAATTATGTGCGCAAACCAATGCTAACTATGTTGCAAGAAAGGTATAGGTTCAAAGCATGGGCGGTACGCCAAGGCAAGTAGACCGAAATCCATCTGCATCTACTACTAATCATCCACCTTGAGATATCTATCCAGAACATCTCGCTGGTATTAAGTTGCGAGTCCCACCCATAGTGTAAACTCAAAGCAACAGACAACTGCATTAAAAGAACTTTGCGTAAAGTAAACAATCCTTGCACCCGCGAGTACAAGCACCGTTGTTTTCCCCCTTGTGGCAACAGCACATCCCCTAGACTCATGTTTCTGTCACTCAACCTAGTCATCGAGGGGCATGAACCCACAATCGAGCATAACGTTCCCTCTTGGAGTCACTACCTACTACTTGGCCAAAGCAATAAATATCAACAGAGAACATGCAAGAATTACTTAAGAACATAAATATAAAAGAGGTAAATCAAATATATTACTCAAACACAATCTGAACATAATCTCACAATCCATCGGATCCCAGCAAACTCAACATAGCAACAGCATAAGGATTACATATGTGCCTCGATCATGTAGGGCAGCTCA
>LR738712.1:737927525-737938862 GCA_902687465.1 Secale cereale
TATATAGCCACATACACATATATATACATCACATAAACACATCACATACAGCAACTTCCTAAGAAAAAATATATATATACACATACATATATATTTAACATATATATTTAGCAAATTCCTAAGAAAAAAAAATATATACACATACATATATATACAGCAACTATATATACACATATATATACATACACACATATATATATATATATATATATACACATACACACATAGATACACACACACACACACACACACATATATATATATATATATATATATATATATATATATATATATATATATATATATATATATATATATATATATATATATATATATACAACAATTTATATAAACATAAAAAAAAACAGCAAGCCCTCACATCCGCGTGGCGGGGCTGGGCGGCGCGACGGCGGCAGGGCGGGGCGGCGCGACGGCGACGGGGCGCGGCGGCGCGACGGCGGCGGGGCGGGGCGCGTGGCGCGGGGCGGCACGGGGGCGCGGGGCGGGGCGACGGCGACGAGGCGGCGTCGGGGCGGCGTCGGGGGCGACGGCGACGGCGACAGGGCTACGGGGGCGACGGCGACGGCGACGGGGCGACGGGGGCGGGGAAGGAGAGAGAGGCGTCGGGGGCGCGGGGAAGAAGGAAACTGACGAAAATTTCGCAAGTCCTGGTTATATAGGAGCTGTATTAGTCCCGGTTGGTGGCTGAAACCGGGACTAATACACCCCTTTAGTCCCGGTTGCTGCCACCAACCGGGACTAAAGGTCCCTTTTCAGCAGCCCAAAGGGCGGGAAGGAGGGGCCTTTAGTCCCGGTTGGTGGCAGCAACCGGGACTAAAGGGGGGTATTAGTCCCGGTTTTAGCGACCAACCGGGACTAATGCCACCCTTTAGTCCCGGTTTCAGCCACCAACCGGGACCAAAGGCCCTGTGCTGGCGCGGGTGCGGTGGGATGTTTAGTCCCACCTCGCTAGCTGAGGGAGCTCGAGAGTGGTTTATAAGGGCTGCTGCTCCCACCCTCTCGAGCTCCTCTCAAATGCAGGCTTCTGGGCCTAACTCTGCGCGCTGCCCTGTGAGCTTGCTGGGCCTTATAGTACAGGTGGATCCTGTGCTATAGGCCTTGCAGGCTCACTGGGCAGCACCCAAATATTTTTTTTCCTTTTTTGCTTTATTTATTTCTAAGTTGTTTTTTGCTGTATTTAGAGTTTCTTTGTGAAAATTATAGCTTTAGGTAAAGCCAACTACAAACTTTCTGTTAGTGCAAGTAGTATTCAAATTTGAATAGTTTAAATTTGAAATTATTTATTTTCTTTGTTGCTTTATTTATTTTATGTTGTTTCTACTTACAACAAAATACTTATTGTTTGCTATTTTTTTTCAAGTTTTTTTGTTTTGTTTTCTGCATTATTTATTTTCTTTTGTTATTTGCTTTATTTTTTTAATTCTTTCTGGTAAAACCAATTACAAACTTTCTCTGTTAGTGCAAGTAGTATTGAAATTTGAATAGTACAAACGGACAATGGTATCATATTCGTTTGTTACAAAGTTGGCATGGCATCATCATAATAGTTGCGGAAAAAAGTCTTCATTTTTTCTTCGCTTGTGTCATTTGCTTATTGCGCCGTAACCATGGATAATCTTCCTCGTTTATCAGGATGCTTGGGTCAGCCTTGACTTTGAAGGGAGGAATTTAATGAAACTTTTCATAATCTTCAGACATGTCTGTCTTGCCCTCCACTCCCAGGATGTCTCTTTTTCCTGAAAGAACTATGTGGCGCTTTGGCTCATCGTATGATGTATTCGCTTCCTTATCTTTTCTTTTTCTCGGTCTGGTAGACATGTCCTTCACATAGATAACATGTGCCACATCATTGGCTAGGACGAACGGTTCGTCAGTGTATCCAAGATTTTTCAGATCCACTGTTGTCATTCGGTACTGTGGGTCAACCTGTACCCCGCCTCCTGACAGATTGACCCATTTGCACTTAAACAAAGGGACCTTAAAATGATGTCCGTAGTCAAGTTCCCATATGTCCACTATGTAACCATAATATGTGTCATTTCCCCTCTCGGTTGTTGCATCAAAGCGGACACCACTGTTTTGGTTGGTGCTCTTTTGATCTTGGACAATCGTGTAAAATGTATTCCCATTTATCTCGTATCCTTTGTAAATCAATACAGTCGAAGATGGTCCCCTGGACAACAAGTACAACTCATCACAAACAGTGTTGTCACCTCTGAGACGTGTTTCCAACCAACTGCTGAAAGTCCTGATGTGTTCACGTGTAATCCAGTCGTCGCACTGCTCCGGGTGTTTGGAGCGCAGACTGTTCTTGTGTTCATCGACATACGGGGTCACCAATGTTGAGTTCTGTAGAACTGTGTAGTGTGCTTGAGACCAAGAATATCCGTCCCTGCATATTATTGAGTCCCTTCCAAGCGTGCCTTTTCCAGTCAGTCTCCCCTCGTACCGCGATTTAGGGAGACCTATCTTATTAAGGCCAGGAATGAAGTCAACACAAAACCCGATGACATCCTCTGTTTGATGGCCCATGGAGATGCTTCCTTCTAGCCTGGCGCGGTTACGGACATATTTCTTTAGGACTGCAATGAACCTCTCAAAGGGGAACATATTGTGTAGAAATACGGGCCCCAGAATGACAATCTCGTCGACTAGATGAACTAGGACGTGTGTCATGATATTGAAGAAGGATGGTGGGAACACAAGCTCGAAACTGACAAGACATTGCACCACATCACTCCTTAGCCTTGGTACGATTTCTGGATCGATCACCTTCTGAGAGATTGCATTGAGGAATGCACATAGCTTCACAATGTCTAATCGGACGTTTTCCGGTAGAAGCCCCCTCAATGCAACCGGAAGCAGTTACGTCTTAATCACATGGCAGTCATGAGACTTTAGGTTCTGGAACTTTTTCTCTGCCATATTTATTATTCCCTTTATATTCGACGAGAAGCCAGTCGGGACCTTCATACTGAGCAGGCATTCAAAAAGATTTCTTTCTCTTCTTTCGTAAGAGCATAGCTGGCAGGACCTTCATACTGCTTCGGAGGGATGCCGTCTTTTTCGTGCAAACGTTGCAGGTCCTCCCGTGCCTCAGCTGTATGTTTTGTCTTTCCATACACGCCCAAGAAGCCTAGCAGGTTCACGCAAAGGTTCTTCGTCACGTGCATCACGTCGATTGAAGAGCGGACCTCTAGGTCTTTCCAGTAGGGTAGGTCCCAAAATATAGATTTCTTCTTCCACATGGGTGCGTGTCCCTCAGCGTCATTCGGAACAGCTAGTGCGCCGGGGCCCTTTCCAAAGATTACGTGTAAATCATTGACCATAGCAAGTACGTGATCACCGGTACGCATGGCGGGCTTCTTCCGGTGATCTGCCTCGCCTTTGAAATGCTTGCCTTTCTTTCGACATTGATGGTTGGTCGGAAGAAATCGACGATGGCCCAGGTACACATTCTTCATGCACTTGTCCAGGTATATACTTTCAGTGTCATCTAAACAGTGCGTGCATGCGTGGTATCCTTTGTTTGTCTGTCCTGAAAGGTTACTGAGAGCGGGCCAATCGTTGATGGTCACGAACAGCAACGCCTTTAGGTCAAATTCCTCATGTTTGTGCTCATCCCACGCACGTACACCGTTTCCATTCCACAGCTGTAAAAGTTCTTCAACTAATGGCCTTAGGTACACATCAATGTCTTTGCCGGGTTGCTTAGGGCCTTGGATGAGAACTGGCATCATAATGAACTTCCTCTTCATGCACATCCAAGGAGGAAGGTTATACATACATAGAGTCACGGGCCAGGTGCTGTGATTGCTGCTCTGCTCCCCGAAAGGATTAATGCCATCCGCGCTTAAAGCAAACCATATGTTCCTTGGGTCCTTTGCAAACTCCTCCCAGTACTTTCTCTCGATTTTTCTCCACTGCGACCCGTCAGCGGGTGCTCTCAACTTCCCGTCTTTCTTACGGTCCTCACTATGCCATCGCATCAACTTGGCATGCTCTCTGTTTCTAAACAAACGTTTCAACCGTGGTATTATAGGAGCATACCACATCACCTTCGCAGGAACCCTCTTCCTGGCGGGCTCGCCATCAACATCACCAGGGTCATCTCGTCTGATCTTATACCACAATGCACCGCATATCGGGCATGCGTTCAGATCCTTGTATGCACCGCGGTAGAGGATGCAGTCATTAGGGCATGCATGTATCTTCTGCACCTCCAATCCTAGAGGGCATACGACCTTCTTTGCTGCGTATGTACTGTCGGGCAATTCGTTATCCTTCGGAAGCTTCTTCTTCAATATTTTCAGTAGCTTCTCAAATCCTTTATCAGCCACAGCATTCTCTGCCTTCCACTGCACCAATTCCAGTACGGTACCGAGCTTTGTGTTGCCATCTTCGCAATTGGGGTACAACCCTTTTTTGTGATCCTCTAACATGCGATCGAACTTCAGCTTCTCCTTTTGACTTTCGCATTGTGTCCTTGCATCGACAATGACCCGGCGAAGATCATCATTTGGTTCCTCTTGATCTTCAGCAGCTTCACCCGTTGCTGCATCATTGGGCACATCGTCTGGTTCCTCTTGGTCTTCACCAACTCCCCCCATTGCAGCATCACCGTATTCAGGGGGCACATAGTTGTCATCGTACTCTTCTTCTTCGCCGTCTTCCATCATAACCCCTATTTCTCCGTGCCTCGTCCAAACATTATAGTGTGGCATGAAACCCTTGTAAAGCAGGTGGGAGTGAAGGATTTTCCGGTTAGAGTAAGACATCGTATTCACACATTTAGTGCATGGACAACAAATAAAACCATTCTGCTTGTTTGCCTCAGCCGCATTTAGAAACTCACGCACGCCCTTAAGGTACTCGGAGGTGTGTCTGTCACCGTACATCCATTGATGGTTCATCTGCGTGCATTTATATATAATTAAGTGTGTCAAAAACCATTACAGAACATCATAAATAGATAATTAAGTGACCAAATGGATAAAAGTTCATCATCACATTAAAACCAAAGTACATACATATATAGTTCTCATCTAACAACATATATCTCTCCATACACATCGAAACTATGTAAAACATTTCAACGCGAAAACAAATGCTATCATAATCGCAACCAAGGTAACAATTGATCCAACGGCATAATGATACCAAGCCTCGGTATGAATGGCATATTTTCTAATCTTTTTAATCTTCAACCGCATTGCATCCATCTTGATCTTGTGATCATCGACGACATCCGCAACATGCAACTCCAATATCATCTTCTCGTCCACAATTTTTTTTATTTTTTCCTTCAAGAATTTGTTTTCTTCTTCAACTAAATTTAACCTCTCGACAATAGGTTCCATCTTGATCTTGTGATCATCGATAACTTCCGCAACATGCAACTCCAATTCCATCTTCTCCTCCTCCATTTTTTCCAATTTTTTCTTTAACGAAATGTTTTCCTCTTCAACTAAATTTAACCTCTCCACAAGAGGGTCGGTTGGAATTTCCGGTTCAACTACCTCCTAGACATAATAAAACATCTATGCATGTCAGGTTGGTCGGCATAACTATCATAAACACTAAAATAAATAGTTATAAATTAAAGATAATATACCACATCCGAATCGTAGACCGGACGAGGGCCCACGTGGGCGGATATCAAAACCATCGCACTATATAATAACAAGCAATAATAAACGTAAGAAAATTAGACAAATATCTATCTAAAGCAATAATAAAAGTAAGAAAAGCATGGACATAACAAGAGGCTCACCACGGTGGTGCCGGTGACGAGATCGGCGGGGGCGATAGACGGCGGCGAAGACGGGGACGAGACGTGACAGACCGCTAAACCTAGACAAATCTCGGAGAAAATAGAGCTTCGAGAGGAGAAAAGCTTAACTAGTGTGGCTCGGGCATTCCACCGAACACGTTGTGTGCATAGGAGGTGAGCTAGAGCACCACTAACCCCTCTCCTCCTCGGCCAGAAAAAAAAACAGAGCAGTGAGCTCTGCTCTTGAGTGAGGGGTTATATATAGGCACCTCATTGGTCACGGTTGGTGCTATGAACCGGGGCTAAAGGGGAGCCTTTGGTCCCGGTTCATATCACTAACCGGGACCAATGGTGGTGGGCCAGGACCAAGAGCCATTGGTCCCGGTTTGTCGCTCCAACCGGGACCAAAAGGTCCAAACAAACCGGGACCAATGGCCCACGTGGCCCGGCCGGCCCCCTGGGCTCACGAACCGGGTCCAGTGCCCCCATTGGACCCGGTTCTACATTGAACCGGGGCTAATGGGTTGGACAGGCCTGGTCCAATGCCCTGTTTTCTACTAGTGGGGATCAACATACAAGCAATGGGATCAATGCGCGCTGGTGTTGTTACCCTGTTACTGTCTACTACCTTTGTGTTGAAAAGTTAAAGTGACACAGATAGAGATTCAAGAATTATCCAGAGATAGTAATTGGATACACTAGTCGTCAACCCGTGCATTTGCACGGGCTAGTGTTTGTGTGGCTTTAAATTCGGTGTGATTTTTTTGAATGATTTTTTTTATTTATTTAATACATGGTCCTATTTCATATTTTCATTCATGAATTTCACATGTTCACACATAGAAATTTGAAAAGTTAGATTCAGATGCCACATTACAAAAAATATATGTGAAAATTTGTCAATATGCAACAATTGGTCAATTGGCCATTATATATTTATAATAGGAGCAAGAGCCATTGGTCCCGGTTTTTAGCTCCAACCGGGACCAATAGGTCCAGACGAACCGGGACCAATGGCCCACGTGGCCCGGCCGGCCCCCTGGGCTAACGAACCGGGTCCAGTACCCCCATTGGACCCGGTTCTAGATTGAACCGGGGCTAATGGGCTGGACCAATGCCCTGTTTTCTACTAGTGGAGAACTTGTTGTTCGGCCAATCTCTCGGAGAAGGAGAGGTGGTCGATATCACTTCTCTCTGTATGCATATATATGTTGATGACGATCTTCTGTTTCCTTCGTTTGCTTACTAGCTAGCTAGCTAGCGTGTCTAGTCCTCTGTAAACATATGTGTAGTAAGTAGCGTCGACCAAGCACGGACATAAGAGAGGACACTTCTCTCTATTAATTAGCTAGCTAACACAATATATGAAACACCTAAATTAACCCCTCAAAACCCCCAACCCCCCCCCCTTTAAAAAAAACAAAAACCACAGCAACAGAAATGCTGACGCATGGATGCCTTTTGGTCCCGGTTGGTGCCACCAACCGGGACCAAAGGACCTCCTGCCTGGGCTCCGCGCACAGGTCACGTGGAGACCCATCTGTCCCGATTCTAGATTGAACCGGGACTA
Source organism: Secale cereale (assembly GCA_902687465.1). Lineage (NCBI taxonomy): Eukaryota > Viridiplantae > Streptophyta > Magnoliopsida > Poales > Poaceae > Secale > Secale cereale. The sequence goes on from LR738712.1 coordinate 737,934,890, forward strand.
AAGGGCTAGGGCATTAGTACCGACCCTTTAGTCCCGGTTCAAGAACCGGGGCAAAAGGCCCTTACCAACCGGGGCAGATGGCCCGTTCTCTACTAGTGGTGATAAAAGAGTACATGTGGAGGGGCTTGTCGAGCAAACCTAAATCATAAAATGGCAAGGAAAATGCTTTCATGTTTACAGGGGCACAATCAAATCTCAGTACTCCAGTAGAGATATAATGGTTTGGATCCTTTTCTATCGTTCTACTAGATGATTATCCATCTAGGATTGATGGAATTATGACGGATTTAACCATCACTTGAGTGGTTCAAAATCCCACCTAGCACACGAGACTGACTTTGCAATTAGTGTCTAAAGACAATAAGGACACCCTAGCCCTCCTTTTGTTCTCTCTTTATCCATCCAACTATTGGTGCTAAGAATGAAGCTAAGAATAACTCTCGACTTGTAAACAAGTGGATGTATGTTCCCCTGTGTCAGAGGTAACATAAGGTAGTTGAATTTGATATCTCGGTTATAAGATTAAAATCTATTTTCTGATCAAAGAAATTAAAGGAAGTTTGGAGGAATGTAGTTCTTGTATTATTCATATTCGTCGATGCCAAAGTAATGATAATCATGTCCTGGAAAACTTTAGGAAATCACAAGGACGAACTGATCTATGGCTTGTATCTGACCCAGAGGGAGTCTTAGACATTATCAGACATGATCGTAATCCTTGATGTTTGAGTACACGAGAATTATTTTACAAAATCAAAGAATTTTATATATGCCAGAGCAAATCATGTTAGTTGACTTAGAGTACATAAGTTAAAGTCAGATGGCAGAGCAACATGTATTGTAGTATAATTACATTCATTCTATTATTGTTCTCTACAAGGCAAGAAATACGCATGTAAGTTGACAGATGATCTATGCACGTTTTGCACAGGTTCTAAGCCATTTGAGATATTTGAGTTCACTTCTAAAACCTCATGCAAATCAATGATGTAGTTTACGTTGTATAACTAGGACTGGAACCAGAGGTGGCTGCCATTCCGGTGGTGACACCATTATAACATTGTCCATGGTCCATATGTGTACAACCATATCATGTGAGCATATGACACAGTACAGATATAAATATACCATAAAATGTAAGATAGCGAATCAAACAGGCTAGAACTGGCGCATGTGGTAAAATTGGAGATAACTGCAGCTGCACAATCCGATATATACATCATGGTGCGCTGCCGAAGCACCTTCACATAAGCAATTCCTAAAGAAATGAATATAGTTCATTCCAAGTCTCTTAGTGATATACCTCTAGTGAAAATATGTTCAAGAACTAGGTATGACCTGATGAGTTCGGTACGCTTGAGAGGCATCAGGGATTAGCGCTAGTTTTGTTTGTGTCCTTGTGCCATCCGGCCTGGCCTGGAGCGTGCTTGGGCGTTACGAGCAAGTCGTTTGGTTAGTGTTCAACCCACGAAGAATCACTACATGAGTGGCATAACAACAGCAGATGGTATATGTGGAACGTATGCGGGTTGGGTTGGGACGGATTGTACGTAATTAGCTGTGGCATGGGTTGGATTGGCATGTTGGCTAGTCCGTACATAACAAGAAAGGAGTACGGGGTGGGTCTCAGATCATATCCCTTGGTTGACTTCCAGTTGATGATGCTAGTTTTCTGGTTACCAGCTAAGAGTATGGCTAAGGGAAGTAATACCAGGCCGTGGTGTCATGTATGCACGTAGCACAAAGAGGCCAGCTATTTGGTTGCCACCAGAGAGATATTTGCTTGGAGGGAGTGAAATATGATGCTTTTGCAAAAAATAAAAAATAAAAAATAAGATGTGAAATCTGAGGCTGCCATCGACCATGTCGTTTGCAGCCACCCTAAGAGCATCTCCACTCGTTCAGCCCCCCAGCGCATAGGCCGGCGGTCTTTTAGGCCCCGGGGGCGACCTAGGCCCCAGCCAGGCCCCAGGTAGTGCCCCCAAGGCGTCGATAATTCGAACTTTGTCCATCCCCGCTCCAACAAAAATGCCACTAGTCCGGCGATCACCCACAGTTCGGCGAATAAAATGAAAAGTTTGGCGTGCAGCAAAAAGATAGGACGCGTAGGAAAATGCGTCAAACGGCGGCGGCGGCCTCCGTCAGCGTCGGTGTGCTCGCGTGCGCGGGCTGGGCGGCATTGGCGCGGCGTCTGTGCTGGGAGGCGTCCGCGCGGTTTTTGTGCCGCTGGGCGTCGTGGAGGCATCATCGCTTGGGCTTGGCGGCGGCGTGGGAGTCTGCATGGGCGTCGGCGGCGCCGTCGACGACATGCGGTTCAGTATGAGGCCGCGCTCCGCCAGGGACCACGCCTTGAGCTGCGGATCGTCGCTCCGGAGCATGTCTGCGCCTCCCATCAGGAAAGCCAGGTCGGTGTTCCTCTTCTTTGCGGCGACGTTGGTGCGGAGCAGGTCGAGCTTGACGGCGTTGTTCGTCATCAACGCCGACCACCGCGCCTCGGTTTTCTCTTCCCGCAGGGCGGCCCGGGTCTGGGCATCGGCGAGGCAATGCTCGATGGACTCTTGCACACATGCGGTAGCCAACTCAGCGTGTTTCCCCTTCGTGGCCCCTTTGTTGCCTTCCGGGCGACCGTCGGCCGCGCCCGGTGTTGGCGTGTCCGGCTTGTACGTCTCCTTGGCCTTGGCGAGGGTATGCCGGACTTCGGTCCACTTCTCGCACTTCTCGATCCGTTTGAAAACGTGGAGGTATTTGAAATCTTGGTCGCCGCTGTCCTGGCGAAACATGGAGAACATCTGCACCAATTGCGCCAAGGAACATCAGAGGGGGGACGCGCACACGGTGAAAAGAAACAGGAAGAGATCGGCGTGCCCATACCTGATCCTCGATGCTGGCGCCGCTCTCCGGGCGAGCCACGATCTCCTCAATGATCCCATGTCATTTGTTGCATGCCGTTTGGATGAGCCCCCAATGGTTCTCCATTGCCTTTGACCTGCGCTGCATGTAGACGCCTTTGAAGTAGGGGTCGACAAGCTTGCGCTCGTCGAACTCGGCCTTGATGCGCTCCCAATACTTGTCGACGCTCTGGTTCGTGCTAGTGATCGAGTCGAGGCAGACGACTTTCACGCCTCGGCGAGGCACTCGTCCTCCTTGGACGCCCACTTGATGCGTGACTCGCCGGTCCTGGCTGCGCTCTTCTTCTTCTTTTTCCCTTTGCTCGCTTGAGTAGGCGCCGGCTCCTCCTCCTCCTCCTCCTCCTCTGGCTCCTCCTCGTCGTAGTCGAGCTCGCCGTCCTTGTCGCCGTTGAGGTCTATTGTGTCATCTTGTGCAGCGAATCCGGGGGAGGCGGCGGCGGCGACAGAGCCGGTCGTGATGATGTCGTCCATGTCGGCCTCCATCGCGTTCGTGTCGCCGAGATGCAACGACGAGGCTTGTGAGAAAAGCAGCGCGCCACGGCGGAGAGGTGGCGTCGGGTAGGCGGCGTAGGCCAGCGGCGAGTAGGTGTACCATGGGTACTGAACGCCGGCGAAGGCGGGCGAGGGTGTGCGCTGGGTCGGGTGACCATGGGGGAAGGTGATGTTGGGGTTGAACCCACCGTGCGCGTCGCCGTCGGCACAGCCCGGCGATGGCGTGCAACCCCAGGGCTATGGCGACGCAGAGAAGCCGGCCGGAGTGCCGACGCTTTGCTGGCTCCAGGATGCGTACGGGCCTTGGCCGCCACGCGGATTCATCATCCCCGTGCGAGACGCCTCGTGTTGGTCGGCCTGCTCGGCCACCGCCGCCGCCGCCATGTTGCGGGCCTTCTTGGCGTTCGCCTTGTTCCGCCGGTCGGTGGTGACAGCTTCCCGGCGTTGAATTTCCGCCCTCCAGTCGGCGTTAGACATGCCCGGGGGCCTGGGCGGCGGCGCTCTTTGCTTCCTCTGCTTTGGCTGGGTAGCGGCGGCGGCATCCGTCGCGGCGGGGGGGGGGGGGGGGGGGG
>LR738712.1:737944195-737973598 GCA_902687465.1 Secale cereale
CCCAAAAAAAAAAGAATGGAGAAACGGAAATGGAAAAAACCTACGTCATGAACGGCCTCACGGAGAAGCTCCAGCTGGTGCCTCGACACGGTACGGACGTGCAAATTTAACCAGATACATAGAAATATAAGATTCAGAAACAATATATATGTCAATTCCCACACAATTCACCAAGCATGCATATGGTATAATAGGATTTGTGCACTGATCAAGCCGGCGTGCGTTCCACTGATCCAAATTCCCATAACAAATTAAAGGGTCTGTACATAGATCGAACTGGCAGCTCCATGCCAACTGCTAACTTCCAGAAATGAATTATTTTATTTGACAGTTGCAAGTTTTGTGTCATGTGATGGTCCAGAAATGAAATATTTTACTGATCACTGTTAGTTGGTAGTTGTGTTTGATGCAAGGTGAGGTGATGCGTGATGGTGAATGAATGTACCGGGACGTACCCTCTTGACGATGGTCCAGATGACCCCTTCTGCGCAGGGTGAGGTGGTGAGGGAGCCCACATAGCAGTATTACACGCTGGCCTTTCCGCTGGCGTCCCTCGGGTCCATCCTCCCCATCTTCTCCTCCCTGTCCTTCCGATCCACTATCATCTCCAGATATGGCTCCAGCTGCGTTCATACAAGATTAGGGTTAGCCCCATGGCGTGCCAATTATTAATTGCATCTTGCAGCTTTGCAAGGGGAGGTACCATGTTGCCGTTAGTTAAGCTTTATATTAAGATAAGTCCCTTGTTGTCGTGTTGGCTTTAGTTAAGCAACATGGGATTTATCTTATTTATTAAGCCTGGATCATTGTTTTATAAACTAAATAAAGCAAGAAAGAAAAGAGAGGCACCTTGTGCAGGAAGGCGTCGTGGGCGCCGATCTAGTAGAAGACGCCTATGAACGGCGGCTTTACCATCGGCGCTCTCGTGGAACATGTGGAGCTCCATGTCATACCTGCGGCCATTGACATTGTGCTTGGTCGGCGAGTGCCGGTGCAGCTGCCGGATGTAGTAGGGTGTGCTGTCGATGGAGACGCTCCCAGCGTCGCCCTCGAACTTGAGCATGATGTGGTGGACGCGGTTGATGATGGTGGCGTTGGCGGGGGCGTAGGAGTGGTTGAGGTAGTCGAGGCCGCGCATGAGGGAGACGCGCGGGTTGGCGAGGTCGATGGGTGATTGCATGTTGCCCTTGCCACACGCGGACCACTCCTCCCTAATGTCGCCCAGTGCACCGGCCCGTTCTCCGCATCCAGCGAGTAGCTGAACTCCTCCTCTTGCTCGGTCTCCTGCTGGGCTCTGGCTGCCGGGAGGAGGACGGAGGCCGAGAAGGCGAGGAGGAGCGCGGCCAGCCGGAGGTCCGGAGATGGACGCATGTTGTCTCTCTCCTGGTCTTGGTGTGCCGGCGAGCGTTGGTGTTGGGTTGGGTGTCGGCTGCTCTGCTTCCGTAGGTGTTGAGTTCCTCTTGCACCCTATATCTAGATTTTTCAAAAATATTTTACAAAAAGTCAAAATAGGTAAGAACTATTTTGACAAACATTTGACTTAATTTTGCACTAGTATATAAATTTTCACGAAAAAAACCTGACCTCACAGCAAAAAAGTCAAAATTTTAGCCAAAAAATTGTCTTATTTGAAAAGAAGTCAAAGGGATATTTTCCTTGTGGATTTTTTTCTCACGAGTACAATAGAAGGTCAAGTTTATTTCAAAAATATTTTCAGAAATTTTTGACTTTTTGTTGAATTACTATTTTTTTTCTCATATAGGGTGTAGATGTCCCTATAGACCACAAATCCTCCTCCGTTCCTCTTGTGTGTTTTGAACCGGGGACAGAGCTGGTGGGGCATATATACAGTGGAAAACCAAGAGAATGACATAGGTCTAGCTCTGGCCTGCGAGACCGCGTGAGTTAGGTTGGAATGTTTCAAACGTGTCCGTCAACTTGGTAGTACCGCTTACGGAGTTACGGTAGGGTACTGACGAACACAGCACAACCAAAGTAAACTTCGCCGGCGTCCCATTCCGTTGCGCGGAAAGGGAGCATGCAATGAACGGCCCAGACCGTGCGGGATAGGGACGCTCGCGACCAAAAAGTCGGGGTTTGGTGAGCTCCATGTCATACCTGCGGCCTGTTTTGTCATTATCTCTCACGTTCGGAAAAACAAATTGGAAACCTGTTCTGTTGTTACAGTGAGTGTTTTTTGTTCAGATCTGCTCCCACGATCGTGCTTCTGGAAGAACAAAGAAATTTGGTACAAACATTTCACACCCCTTCGTGTTACCCACGAGGTTCATCCTCCAGACCTGCCCACGTGCAGTCCATTGCTTTGAACAAGACCCAGCAATTTCATAGAAACAGCCAGGTATGGCTCTCACTGTTGCTGCACTGGATTTTTAGGTGTTTTAATCTGGCAAGACGGCACGCTTAAAATATAGCGCACTTGGTCTTCCAGTTTGCTGGTGTAGGAATATGTAAATGTTGTGAATACCTTAACGAACAACTTAGTTGGTTGACAAACAATCAACTCCATCCAGTCGGCCGGCAGCTCCACCACCCCCGGTGCATGCATCCATGCATGCTCTGCAGTGGTTGCTTGACTCTTTCCAAATGAGGTCATCCTGATCTACACTATTCGTAGAAAACTCCTAGGTATGAGTTAGGGGAACTCCAACGTTTATCACCTATTCGCGTGCAAACCAGTATGTGTTTTGGACCGGTCCGGACGTTTGAAATCCCACAAACTGGCACAAAACAGGTGAAGGTCCGGGGAAGTTCGGTCTTCTGGAACCCTCACTGCATTCCAAACAAGAGATCCTAGCCTGACTCATAGGTATTGACGAATCGATCTTCCCTGTCGAGTTGATGATGAAGTTCATCACCCCGGAAGCAAAACATCTGCCCTAGAGCAAAGGCAACACTGTTGATGTCAAATCCCATCTGGATCTCGGTTCGAGGAAGAACCATCAGTGCCTGGTGCGCCGTTGTCAGTTTATATTTCGACAGACTTCGGAAAGGCCAGATGGGAAATAGGAAATACGTTACCAAGGTTCAGACCCTCGCTCTCGAGGTAAAACCCTACTCATGATCTTATCTTATTAATTGGATAGGATGTGCAAAATAAAGGTGTGGTCTCTAGGATTGTATGTATACCAAAGTGTGAAGGTTAAGATGCCTATCAACTAGCGCGGACCCGGTTTATAAAGGATGCATGGACCCTATACAAGCCTAGTCAATTTAAGGCCAGTGTCGAGGATTTCACGATGATCCGACCTCCTTGTCTTGCACGACAAGGATGCTGGTTCCTTCTTTCCAAATGTGTCAAGGTCCGGGTTATAGACCATGGTCGTACAATGGCATGGGGGTTCTAGGTCGGACTGATGGGCCTAACTTCCAGTGTCCTGGGGCACCCCTGAGTCATGGCACCGTCAACCAGCTACCACCAAGTTGCAATGTATTGTGCCTCACGCAAATTTAAAGCCATAAGCCAGTGCCCTTTCATGTAGGATAAACATTTGCTTCTTTCCCAAAGTATCTTATTCATATATATTCTCCACTATAGTTTAGTTTCCTGGCAATCATCTCTTAAGTTTGTATTAAATGTGACGTGTTTGTTATAATAAACCATTCAATTCAAAGAATTGTGATGTAGAAATATTTGGATGAAGGAGAAATGATAAACTCTGCATGTTGCTGACTCGGAGGAAAGATGGGCATATATAGTACATGTAGAGGAAGGGATGGGGCCTCAAATGGGAAATAATTATCCCCACGGATCCTAAGGTGGGTGGGACATTTGCTAACTTTATTACCATGTGATTGCTTCTTACAACACTTTAATCTTCAAGAGAAAAATAACTATAGGAATTATCAATCCAAACGTAGCACATCTCTACGGTTGAGATCGTTGACGTGTGTGTTGCAACGCTGCGTATGTCCGCAAGAACTGGTCACGTTCCATTAGTGCTATGTTCAGGATACTACTCCAATATGGTAAGGGGTATTTCGTAGAAGAAATTTAGAGTTATAGGTGAGTGTCCTGCAATGTTTTTTTCATGCAATACAAACATTTGCTTCTTTCCGGCATCTCCTGTCATATCTGTTGTCAACGACATTTTGGTTTCCAGGCAATGCTCTTTGTCGCCAAATGTAACATATTTACTAAGTACTCTACACAACCTACAGAACTGACCCCGCAAAAAAAAAAAAAAAACCTACAGAACTTTGTGAATGAATGAGAGTTTTCTAAGTTTGCATGCTACTGACTCAAAGGGAAGATGGGTACGTAGTGTATGTAGAGGACTGAAAGACGCCACGAAAGCGGACATTTATTAATGTTACTTCCATCTATAGACATCTACAAACACATATCTTTAGGGTCTCTCTCTCTCTCTCTCTCTCTCTCTCTCACAATTCATAACTGACTTGGTTACAGAAGAGGGATATGTTTAATTAATTGTTTCAAGTGCACTAACTACCTAGTCCGGCTGCAGTTAACTAGTTAGACAATGAAAACAGATTAAGTTTGTGGAGAGAACTTCTTCACACTCTTACAACAATTTCAACAAGGGTCGGTTAATCTATTATGTAGAAATGATACTTTTCATTTTTTTAGCAACTATGACATTTTTCATTAGTAAGGCAAATTGATACTACTAATTTCATACTTATGTCCAACAAGCTAATTGATTACAGGCATATTGCGACATATTTAATCATGAGCAAAGCTACCATTATGTATGATCTCATTGGTGCACTGGCTTTAACAGGTCATGTGTTTAGTGTCGTGATACTCTGACATTCTCTTCACCAGTATAACTACTGAGTATAAGAATTATCACACACTCAAAGTTGATCAAAGAACTAACCAAATATTCATACCTATATGATATAGAATACATGTAAAGTATTTTCAGATATTTTGACGGCAATAAACAAACCAACAACTTGTTTTCTATCCGGATTATTTCCTACTTATGAAGGTTGGAGTTGGTGGTGAATTCACATGTAGGACCAGCAACCTTCGCCAATAATAAAGTGCACCTCTACCCAGGTTGAGAACTCCAACATTATATGAACTTAAATAAAAAAATGCATTTGTACACATATGTGGGACCAAACAAATGCCGAAATGCGACTCCACCTCAATATAATGCTCTTGTTTTCCAAAACAATTGACCAAGTGATTTCAGTTTGACATCACATAATAAGAGAGTAAAAAATTGTAATTCCAGAATGACGATAGATTTGTCCTCCTACCCGATATGCGACATTCTGCGGTCAACATACCAATGTCTTTTCTCATATGTTTCAACATTCAAATTGTTGTGTCTATAGACTATGGTCACTTAAGATTCTCCAATGCCTAACGCGTGATATTTTATTGTATTTTTGTTCCTTTTAATAGTGAACCATTAGCAAAGGCCGTATTTTGACGATTTCCTAAGGTAGTGAGCTGACTCCTCGTATTTCTTAGTTGAATAGTAGCGCATGGGCATTATGCTAGTTAGGAAAAAAGTTGGAGCAACATTGAGATTGTGAAGAATATGCTAACTATCTTGAAGCGGGGTAATGAAGTGTTGTACAAGTCTCTCTATATGTGGAATTAAGGATTGGGTTAGCATGTGGGGTCAAAGTATTAATGTACTAGGAATAGTACCTTGTGCGGGGAAGAGATTTCTATTGATCTCACAGGGGAAGAGATTTCTTCTGACAGATAGATATCAAGGATTACTAGTGAGGTTAGGAAATGTTAATATGTTTCCATGCACCAGAATGCTAAATCTATCTACCAACCACGGCATGCTCGATAGTTACCGCAATTAATGCAGTTGTTTTGGACTGAAAAGGCTAAAAAAATGGTCGGCTATATCCTCTGTTATTCAATATTTACCTTAACTTTCTCAGGGCATCGAGATCATGCAATGGGTATTGGATACAAACATATTATAAAATAAAAAGTATCTACGCTTATGTCTTAGTTCTTTTCTTTAGTATCTTGTGGATGGTGACCTCTTTATTTTGCAATACGTCAATGATATGATTGTTTTTTATGGAAAATGCCCTGGATAAGGCTTGAAACCTGAAGCTATTACTTTAGCTTTTGAGCAAATGTCGGGTCTTAAAATTAACTTCCATAAAAGGTTATTGTTGTGCTTTGGTAAAGCACAAGTGATGCGGTTGTTGTGTACGCTAACCTATTTGATCGTGCACAAGAACAATTTCCGAGTAAATATTTGGGAACTCCCAATCATTATCAATGTCTCACTAATGCGAAGTGCAAATATGTAGAAGAGTATTTTGTAAAGTGAAAGAGCAATTGGAAAGGCAAGTTTCTCTTTGTTCTAGGATGACTTGTTTTGATCAATTTTGTCCTTTTATATTCTCCTCACAAATATATTCTCTCCTTTTTCCAACTCCCAAAAGGGGTCCTGCTAAGGCTGGATTATTTCAAATTTAAATTATTTTGGCAAAAAGATAGTGTAAAAGACCGGCTTACCAGATGTAGTGTGGTTTGTAGGCTGGAAGATCAAGGTGGTCTAAGCATTCATGATCTTCACGTCAAGATTGATACCTTTCTTAACAAATGGTTGTTGAAACTACTTACCAATGACGGCGTTTGGCAAACTCTACGGTGCTTGTAGTCGTCGTTAGGTGGTCTACAAATCTGGATGTAATTTTTATTTCTGGTATTCGTTGTACTGCCATGATTCAAGATGAATAGATTGAAAGTTTTTCCAAAAAAAAAAAGCGCACACATCACATGCACGCTGACACAGGGGACGACAAGTAAAAAAGTGATTATTAGCAAGTCCGAGGACAAAGAGTGCGGACACCACGCTGACTCGATCGATGCACCAGGTGTGTGCGTCAGTCTCGGCTTGCTCGTGTCGACGTTGCAGTTGAGGCGCACCTGACCGCAGTTCCCGGTCTGCACCTGGATGCGGCCCATCTTCACCATGGCCGCCGCAAAGCGCTCCTTCCACAAGGTCTCGTTCCCCGCGAAGCGGTTCACCAGTACGTTGAGGTTCCCGTCGACACGCAGCTGCTTGTCGGAGAAGAAGAGCCCCATGCCCCGCGGCAGCATCCTGTAGTAGTTGTTGTCCAGCTCGTTGGGCGAGCCCGGGTCCATTGGCACCGTCGCCTACGACGTGTTCGACGGGCACAGCACCCGCAGCTGCGCCGCGTAAGACGGGCTCAGCCCTGCATCCACCTGGTAGATGATGGTTCAGCACACGTATGTTTCATGCCAACATAAACTAGTAGAGTGTCTCACTCAAGGGACGTACTATGGGAGTGTTGCCGTTCCAGATGCTGTCGACGAAGGAGGAGCAGAAGGAGCGGCCAACGGTGTGGGTGCCGGAGAGGAGGACCATCTCCTCGTCGGTGAGGGTCTTATTCTTGAACCGGTCGATGAGCTGCTTCACGGTGAAGGTGGGCGGGGGCAGGTTGTCGAGGGCGTCCTGCTCGACGGAGCCGCTCTGCTTGCGGCGGACGGCGGGGGCAGGTTGTCGAGGGCGTCCTGCTCGATGGAGACGCTCTGCTTGCGGCGGCAGGCGGGGACAGAATAGACGACGTTGCCGGTGAGGGTGATGCTGTGGCGCCCTGAACTTAGTAGTTCTAGGTTTCCACTTAGCATCATACTAATTTCAACTGTGTACGTTGGAGCAGACTACACCATTATGGACACACATGCACATAGATACTTCCAATAATATGTATTAAATAAAGGTTACTATGCAATGGTCGGTCATTGCACATACTCCCTCCGGTCCTTTTTACTCTGCTAGTCCGCGTATTAGATTTTTGTCAAGTGAAACTTTGCAAAGTTTGACCAAATATATATTAAAAAATATCAATATCTACAATATCGAATATATACACTATGGCCTCCTTTGGTTCATAGGATAGGAATGTTATAGGAATAGGAAAATCACAGGAAGTGAGATGACATGTATCTCAATTCCTATAGAAAAAGAGATGTCATTTGATGCATAGGATAAGAATTTTTCCATTGAGTCTTAGATAATGTTTTTTCCCTTCAAAATATGAAGGATTGATTCCTATCCTACGTAGGAATAGGAATCCATTCCTACAAACCAAAGGGCTTGAAAGGAAATTTTCCTTTGCAAATCCTATCCTATAGAAATCCTATGAAATTCCTACAAACCAAAGGAGGCCTAACTGAATTTCACTTTGAGAACAGGTCGTCAGTCTGTTGGCTAGTCCTGCGCTCCCGCAGGCTGCCCACCCTGGTTCGAGCCCTGGCTCGGCCGAGGGGGCGCTTAGAGATTTTCTCCTATAAAATATGCCGCCAAGGGCTAGTCCTAGCTGGTCTCGTTCTTTTTAAACTAAATTTCACAATGAATCTAACAACATTGATTTGACATTGTGAATGTTGATTTTTTTTAAAAAGTTTAGTCAAAACTTCTATACAGACTAAAAAGGACATAAGGGAGTATATAGCATTGTGTGCAGATGGGTCTATTTAGGGCAGGGGAGGTCCAACATTTACCAATAGCGAACTGCCAACTTTTGGTATCTAAATAATTTATTACTCCCTCGGTCCTGCCGACTAGTCAACATAGTATCCTAGAAGAAAAAAATACACGAGCAACATGAGGACTAGTTTGGTTTAGCGTTGTAATATGCTTGATGTTCACGAAAAGTGCCAATAGCGGCCGCGCTGCAGGCAGGCCGGTATCTCTGTGCGTCGCTTTCCCATGTGGAACCGCGCTGCCAGTGTATACACCATGTATTTGATTATTTTTGGCCCGTATTGGCCCAGGCATGGCCCACGCACATGCAGAAGTAACCTAGCCCTCTGACGGAAAGCTGACATGCACTTGATGGGCGGCTCCCTTTGCTACCTGTTCGGAGGTGTGCGTGCATGCATGATTCGTAGCAAGCGTTGAACATGGACGACCACACGTTTAGCAAATGAGGACGTGGATCACTACCGTCCAGCCAGCACAGACGTTTCGCCCACATGTTGTTACCAGGCACCAAGCATGTTTAACTGCTCCGATCATTTCGCTTTGATTCACACTTTTGATCATATTACCAACTAATTACATATTCACAAAACAGTATCAACAGCATGCCACGACATTTTACATTTGTCCATCAGGTTAGAGAGAGTGAAACAAGTTTAGGCAGCATCATATGTGAGATCAGCGATTTTCGCACACGAAAAAATAATTGGCATCATGTTCACGTTTGTATGTTTACTCTAACCAAAACAACCCAATTAGCGCGCCTGATCTACGTGAGGCACATGGTCCATGGAACAGCACACATCCTTGCAGGTCGGGTCGTTTTCCCTCGAGACGTCTCGTCACGCAATTTACTACACCCTCACATCACCCCTCCTCGCTGTCATCTACCTCCACCCACCTCAGGCAGAGGCAAGGCCACCTCTGTTCTTCGCCGCCCAAGGATAATCCACCAGACGGACCAAGGTGGGCGAAGAGCCCCCTCGCCGTGGAGCTGGTCGACGGCGGCGAGGCTTATCCTCCGCCGTCGGTGTGCCAGGGTAACAACCCAAGTAAGGCAAGAGGTACTCACCCCAACCACACCCCTAGCATTTACATGTTCTATTGCAATGCTCGCTCGCCATCGTTTTTAGATCTTGCTTTCATTATCTAGGTTTTTCATTCAAGGGGGGATTAGTCGTAGAGGGAGAAGATGTCTGACTTATTTAGCGGGATCCATGCAGCTATGGTTATCAATCGAGTAGAGAATAGTGAGCAGTCACCTGAAGATTGGAACAGCGACTGTGATGGATCCGGTAGTTCAACAGGTTTGCCTGGCACCCCATGCTTCACGTCCAGGCTTTCTTTGCTAAAAGTGGCATCGGTCATAGGGCAGTTTAGTGATTATAAGCGACAACTAATCAGGGAAACCGGCTTCGATGGAATGTTAGAGCTTAAATCATGGCAGAAGATCAGCCTTAAGTACAGCGCTTACCTAATGGACAGAGTTGATGTAGAATCCAGTATAATAAATCTAGAGGGCCAAGGTGTTCTTGAATTATGTGACCAGCACCTGAACTATGTATTTGGCATCCCATGTAGCAATTCAGTCATACAAGGTGAAGGCGTTGAGCCATCTGAAGCATGCATTGAGTACACGCGTGTGGCTGCATCATTTAGCGAGAGAGGCACACACAGCCTTAAAGCAGCCGAGGCGTACTTAGTTCGAGACATAACAGAGTCATCCACACAGATAGAGAAGGACTGCTTCAAAATTGCCTTCGTTATTTTTCTAGTCGGTCATGTGCTTGCCCCAACTGCCAAGCATGATTACATATCCATAGACTTTTGGGCTGCACTGAGTGATATCAGCAAGATAAAGGATTGGAATTGGGGAGGATATGTACTGAATAATCTCTTCCAAGCTGTCAAGAAGTTTAAGGCAGATGTGTCCAAGAGAAACCCAACCATCCACATAGTTGGCTGCCATCTGTTCCTGCAGGTATTGTCTGCTCTGTTTCTTGGCCTTAATGTAGCACACTTTACATTGTTCAGATTTTGCATGCTAATTTTGTTTTGCCTCTTGGTGTTTGTATCACAGCTTTTCGTACTAGACAACCTTGATCTTGCCGTTCTAAACATGTTGCGAGATGTGACACCGAGGATAGGTTTGTACGACTATGATTTGATGAAGAAGATGGTGGACAAAATTACAGTTAATGTTGGCGCCGGTGAAGTTTCCTACCACGGCGCAATGGTAATCACTCCCCCACACATATGTTAAACAGATTTCAGTCTGCAAATGCAATCATTTCTCATCCATGAAATGCAATGAACATCTTCGTAACTCAACAGGTACAGACCGAGCTATCAGTGAACAATCTAATCGGCTTCCCTTCTAAGGAAACTTTCACATCAAAAACAGCAAAGCATACACCCAGAAGAGCAAATGCCACATGCGCGCCGATGCTGCGAAGTAGTTATACCAAAACCGGGCCGCAGGAGTTTTCAAATTACATAAGAACACGTTACCCATGCATAGTAAGTCATGTATATCCACTTAAAAAGGAACCCTAATTTTTTTTGGCATCAACTTGTCGCCCCTCGCACCTAACCCCATTTTTATATATGTAATATAAAGTCAGCGGAGAAGCTTGGTATACTTCTACGGGAGCAAAATGCCCGTGGCCTAGCAAACATATCAGAAATGCGTCAAGCGTTCCAGTCCAATATGTTTACTTTCAGAGACAAGCTTATGGCATGCTTAGCAGATAGTTGCATTTGTTGCAAGGCACACGGGAACAAAAAGTGCATCTTTGAAAAGGAAGGCACGAATACTTGTGATGCACCGCCTCATGTGTCAACAGACCAAACTCAATTCAGCACCCCATTAGTAAGCAAGATTGGACCCCGACTACTAGCACCAGGCAACCCTGCAGGTAAACGATCCATCATTTTTACATTCTCGACATTGAAATGCATATATACGATGATCCAATCTCATACTACTCATTCTGCGTTGGCAGGTTGCGTATCTGCCAATAGTTCCGCGTCCCGAAAAAGGGATGGAAGTTTATCATCAAGCGTACAGTCAGGCACAGCAAAGAAAACATGTTCACGCGAGACGCAGAACGTCCTCGCCGCAACACCAACATGTGGGCAAGACCCATTCAACCAAATACCCATATCCCAGGATGCAACTGTCAATGAAATTGCAACCAAAATTGTTGCATTTTATGATGACCTTACAGCCATCTTGGTTACTTACTATGCTGAGATACGCCCAGCCCCCGGATTCATATTGTTTGGATCAACCAGCGATGGAGCACATGCGAAGATTGATCTACCTCAATGCAATTTCGGAAGAGATCCGTGGGTTGCTGGATCAGTCCCAGTACCACCAATTCCAACTGTACTCAGGGCCATAAGAGACTGGATGAATGCAGCCTCCATGCTAAACCTTGAGAGGCAAGAATGCATTCCCTCTGCATCAAACATTTTACTGCATGCTCACAAGCATTTTTTGTCTTCTCAATTAGTAACTGCATTTTTTCAATCAAACCACTGCAGGAAATGGATCATGCATCCTAAGCCAAGACTCATAACATTAGAGGGTGTTGAAATCCAGCGTCAACTTGCTTCTAACGATGCAATGACCCATGAGATTGCTACATCTATTTTTCGCAGGCTTGGCCAAATTGATTTGTTGTTCTCAAAGGACACTCCTGGACTGATATGGAGGAAATTCCTCGAGCCTGACTTTGCTGTGAGTGTTTCCAGCACCTCCCCTTTATTCCACACCCTTTTTGTATTGGTGACAGCCCCCAACAACGCATATGTGCAGACAACTGTTTTGGCGAACGCAAACCCATTGACCGTACACTCAATCAGGGCTAGCTTCCAAGAAGGAACGGCATCCTGCAACCCAGCTTCGTGCCGAATGGTAGGTGTTGTTAGCATAGCTAGTGCCATTTTTTTACGATCTACACTCACTGATATGCCTATATATATGCAGTGGTATATCCCGGCGATACTACCTGATTGTTGGACTGTATATGCATTTGATATGCTGCGGAAAAGAATAATCGTATTCGACCCAACAGTTGGGCCATTTGGGTATAGCAATCGCCGAGTCAGCATGCATGAATTTGTGAGCAACAAACTCCATGCCGCGTTGTTCACATGTCTCCAGAATTTCTTCAGCTCTTGGGATTGTGAATCAAGCCTCTGGGGGCACACTTTTCCGATCATAATGAGGGAAAATATTGAGAAGTATGCACCTGGACCCTGTACCACCCGACGTCCATAGTTAATTCATATATTCGCCTCATCATTTTAACTGTTCAATTGGGCTTTTTTGCTACACCCAAATGCAGAGAGAAGGCCGGGCTGTGCGCCACCTTCTTTGCATGGAATTATGACGGCGACAAACTGCAGACACCACTGAATAAAGTATGTTTTAAATTAGTCATACCATGTGGAAATCGCTTGCTTGTTTTTATTTACTAATGCACACCATCTCTTCCTCCAGGACACGCTCGCATCACACAACAGCTTGATGATCTATGAACAAATGAGGATGCAAGGCAACCAAACTGCAGTGGCAAATGACGCCCTTGAAGCTGTCAAAGGATCGTTCACTGCTCTTTAGAATAGCTTTCCTTTCTGAGACGCCCCTAAGCATTGAAAACATCTTTCTAACTGGTTTGTGACAACCATTTAGTGACAACTGGACCAAAACTTAGCCGGGTCAGCGAGTACCTCTTATTGTATCAGATGATAATCTTTTATCTAGTATTGCTGGTAGAAGCAGAAGTTCATATGCATCTGGTTTGAACTAGTTCACCACATAATATATTAGAAGTTCATATATATTAGAGGTACAAGTACAAGTTAACCATTTAGGAGACAAACAATGGATATCGCTTTACTACAGCTGCTAGGGTTACAATTATCACATCTAGAACACAAGCTTTCACATCTAGAGCACAAGGGTTACAACTACTTGTGGATGCAGTTACAAGATAGTTGCTCCTAACCGTAGAAGCACTTGTAACAGAATGATGCCAGGAGCATGAACATTACAAACGCCTTCACATAGCCATATCCTTTATTCTGAGCTACTTTATCTACAGGAGCAGGAGGAACTTCTAGATTCGGAGTTTGGTGTTGTGGCAGTGCACTTGCTGCATCACGTTACTCGGAGCCGATCCTCTCTAACTGACGCACCCTGTCGCGGAGATCAATGATCAGTTGTTTGAGGAATGGATCCTCAATAGGATCGTCATGCCACTCGTACATTTCACAGCCTCCAATCTGACAGTGTTTGAATACAAAAAAGTCAGCAGTGAAGAATCACAGATCGGCCAAGCCAGCAACCAAAAATGAGTGTTATCAGGACACATACCCGCGACTTGGCGCATGTCTTGTATCTTCTCCCAGGGTTATCGTCGCTCCAGGAGATCCACATGGCGGCCTTTGGTTTCGCCGGACACCAGCATGGCGTCGTTGGTTCATAGTCGAGTGGGCCCACCCTGTATCTCACCGGCGACCTGCTTGGGGCGGACCAATGCCTCTGGGATGAAGAAGCACACCTGGAGCTCGAAGAGAAGGATGAAGACATTTCTTGGGGAAGATTTGATGCAGATGGAGTGAAGCCCAACGCAGTGTAGGCGACGTGGTGTATATATAGCCAAGGTCTCCCACCAACCGTCACTTTTCGAAAGGAGTGGTGGTTGGCAACGGCTCTCAGCGGTGTTTTCCCAATTTGATTGCATGGCAAGCCCATGACGTGCCAATGTGATTCTTGCCAGGGGCTTCCACGGTAATTCACGGGGAGTAAAAGTGACAGTTACAAATAGCAAAATTGTAGGCACGATAAAATTCTGGCAGGCATCATTCTTATAACAAACACTCATTAGTCATAGGTTTCAATGGCTGGTACGGTTCCATGCCAAAATACTTAGAGAAATACTAGGTTCAACACATGACACAGTGCAAAGCCCAAGACACAATGCATGGGCTTACAGAACTGTCAACAAGACTGTTACAAAAAGGGCAGAACAATTGATCCTCACGGTAGAGAACCAAACGTGTCCTTGCACGAAACAACTCCAAAAACGCTACACGTTGAGAACATGGATTACAACGTCCTACTCCTCGTCCTCCACTTCCTCCATGAATCATGGGTGAGGAGCCGTGTTGCCTGAGCAGGCCAGTGTCTCATAGAGCATCCTTCTTCGACGCAGCGGCAGACCAACCTTTTTCACCACACGCGAGGAAAACGTTTAGTTGATCATTTTTTTTATTATGAGCACTAATGCAAACACACAAAAATGATTACATAGGTAGGTGTAATCTTACATCTGGAACGGGCTCCTCCAACTCATAAGCGTTGAAGTTGTCAGCATAGTATGCAATGTAGCTAGGCGATTCACCGCTGCAAATCACAATACCAGGAGGAAGTTGGTTAGCATCACACCTAGTAATAAAAAGCACGTGTCATGATGTACACGTGCACCCACCTGCCGCAAGCTATGTGCATATCAATGTTGTACCGAACAGTCCATTTGGAGATATCCATCTCCCAGCCGTCCAACAGCAAGGTTCCTAGGATTTTGAGTCCTTTAAGCAGCATGCGGACGGTTGACCCGTGCTTCGCCTCATACACTTGTAATCCCACCTGCGTGTAGAACGGGTCCATCACCGTGACCCTTGTCAGCTCCATGTCGAAGGCGTACATGGACCAATCGTGAGCAAGCCACATAGGTATCAAGATCTGCAGTCCATGCACGCAGTTTCAGTGTCCCTCCATATAGAAGAAATGCAGATGCTGGTAGAAACGTAGGATTGTACGTACCAAACTGCACATGCATAGCGGGAAACCAAGCTTCGGCGTCGAAATCAATGCAATGAGCACAACGCGGGCGTGCTTAGTATCAATATTTTCCATGTGTAGCTGCAAAAAATACACGCACGCACATCTATCAGTATAAATCACCATCCACTCGCACTCGATAGCATTTTTCTGCATGGGATGAAGTGATGAACTTACCGAAACATCAGGTGGCAGTAATCCTCTCCAGTTTGGGAGATCAACTCTCTGCATCATGCTCCTCTCCCTATCGTTCCATCCACGCACCCATGCATCAAGGCCTGTGTACATCATCTCACCATGCAAGCTGAATTGGTACTTCATCTTATGCCCATCTAGCCTGAGAACCGTGGGGCTGTGATGCTCGAACCAAGTTCTGTTTAGGAACAACAAGTACTCACATGGTTAGCAGCAGCCAAGTACACACTTTCTAGATGATATTGTGCAACCATTGGAAACAAACGCACCTGTTGAGCTCAGACGGCTCAGTGAGAAGTGAAACGCTCTCATACAAATCAACACATACGTGGTTTGGGTAAAAAAATGCTGCAGATCCAGTTCAAATGGAGAGTAGCCGTAATCACGTGCGGGTGGCAAAGCTGGAACAACTGTTGCAAGCACGGCAACACACATACGTTAGCTCCCCGACTTTTAAATTGTTTGAACAAGTCAACCACATGTTTACACTATCCAAGAGGGGCCGGGTTGCTTTGTTCCCCTACATCAGGCAGTGCCAACCTCCTGTTCCCTATTGGCGTGGTCGTGGCAATCCCTGCAAACTGGTCATTTTGCAGCTGCAGTGCATCCGGCACAACAGCTGCACAGATCAAAGAAGGATCAAGTTCTCATCATACCCGAGGCATTTTTGTTAGTGACGATGAGTTAACTCATCGTGTTAACATCATTACCTTCAGTCATATCAGTGTCAACAGGCGCCACCACGGGTTGATCGACAGGCACATGATCTCTAGAGGAAGAATCTCCCACTCCCAGCGCCTCATGCATTGTGGTCTGTCTAGTGCACCTACGGTATACCACTGTTTGTAATGTGGGCAAGGCAACCATATGAGTGCATGCAAGCTATATGGTCATCAATACATTTTAAAAACCATCAAAGGATATCGTCACTCACCGTCAACAGCCGACCCCTTTCCTTTGTGGTCAAGAATCATAGGCTTGTCCTCTGGTACATCAACTGGCCCATGGACAGCAATTTCTGCATACAAAATCAAGGCACACTCAAATTACTTTAGAAGATAATCAGTTGAACTTCAATATCGTCAGTCATTGTCAATACCTTTCCCAAAAAAACTCACATGCCCCCCAGGGCATGCATTCAGGTCAGGCCGTTGCACACCCGTGGTTGCAGCTGCCACACCACGCGTTTCTGAAAAACAAAGTCAACAAAATTGTGATCAGATCTTTTGTGGGCAATCAATGCTTTTTTGGAAAGATATTTTGGGTCCGACAAAATCAAGGCACCTGATTGGACACGTGTGGGCTCGTTAACAACAACCACGGACATCAAAGCCCTCGCAGCTTCCCGTGAAGTTTCAGCCAGATCTTGAGCAACATCTAAGCAATAAACCAGAACCAAATCAGCATGGTAATCAAATGACAAACAATTTGTTTCTCGTGTCTTTCGAACAATCAACCAATAACACACCCCACCATGACCACGGTTCCATGGCCCACACACCCCATGCATGGATGGCCCACGTATGTTTTGCATGCAGGAGTAAACAAACCCGTGCCTAGTGGGCGCCCATGCATGCATGCTCTCCCGCACGCACATTAACACATTACCTAATTAGCACACTTTAACAGCTCAGTTTTGGATTGATTGGGAAAAAGATTACCTGTCCTCGTCCTGGGACGATGCGAACTCTTGCTCACGTTAGGAAATGCTGCTGCCATTGGAGCTCGCCTCTTCACCCGCTCCATGAAATCATCAAGCGTGTCCTCGAGGTATCTGTGCCGTTTAGCATCCGCTTTGTTCCTGATTTCTTCCAGCACTTTGCCATGCATCTCCTCCACCATCTTGAGGAATTCCTCCTCCTGCTGCTTCAGGCGATGATGCACTGCCTCCTTCATCGCATCAAGAATCTACGACAACAGACAGCAAGAAGACAACACAGTTAGTTAATATATGAGGTCAAAATAGCAAGTTCGATCAGAAGCGAACAAGTTTGGATGGCCAACCTCTACAGTTATCACTGGCTCATGGGCCACACCAAATCCAATGGGAGCAGCATGCACACTAGAACTTGGCGTGGTCCAGGCTTGTGCTTGAGCTGGGCTAGGCGAAACAACATTAAATGCCGGCGATCTGGGAACATCCGCAGCCTGCAAGGGAACAATCGAAGTGGATCTTAGCAACCACGCTATATTTATTGAACTATCATTTAAGAAGAGGAATGTACCTCAAACCCAGCGTCCACACCATTCCTTGCTGCATGCTTTTTGATCTGCAGTTTCATCATCAGATCCGAGTATGTTGCTATACGAGGGAACGACAGCGCCTCTCACCCCTCCATCCCGTGCTCGTGGTAATCGCAAAAAATAATCTACGTTCATTCGGACAGACAAAAAAGACGTGCATCAGATAGATTGCGCAAAAACAAACAATTTTGCAATATTAAACGGAGAAGCATATCGCTAACCTGTGGGACAACAAGGCACCCCTGCAGACTAAGCTGAGTTGGGTCGTGTAGTAGATCCTCCCGTAGCTTGGCCGCGCCCTCTCTCAGACCCTCCACGACATAATCGCAAAAGTCATAGTCGGAGATTTGGTTTGGCTCAGCTAGCACCGGCAGAAGTTCATTGGCAATTTTTGGGTGTGCTCCCCTTGGTAGGAGAAACGATGACGCGGCTATTATTGTACATGCCACCATCATCTTTTCCCTCTCTGCTCCTACTATCGCCACCTTGCTTGCATTCTGGATGATTTTCTTAACTCTGACCACAGGAATCTTACAGGTGCGGGACATGTTTGTCTCTATGATCACATGCAAGTTCTCTAGCAAGCGTTCTCGGTTTGCTAAGCAAGCGCCGCCCGGGATATCTATCTTCCTACCACATGGTTTCAACCCTAGGCACTTCGCTACCTCCCTAGAGTCTATCACAATGTGATTGCCATCGCCCATGTCCATCTTCATGGTTTTGGGATCGATCCTAGCTAAGAGGGACATGCTAAAGATACGGTTGTTGTTCCCCATATCCTTTATCTTGCACATTTCTTCCATCCCTATCCCGGAAAACACACCTTTGATGTTTGGATTCCATTCTCCGACGATGGAATGGAGCAGCCCGGCATTGTACGCCGTGTTCAGTGCAGGCACCTTCTTGGCGGCTAGCATGCACGAGGAAGACGCTCCATCTGGCGCAGCTGGAGGCGAGGAGATCTTCGCCCGGCGCCCCATCTCTAGCAGCGGACTGCACAAATGGCACACAAACAAGGAAGAGAAGCAGGTGAGATACTTGATAGAATGGAACAGCGGAAGGAAGGAGAAAACCGAGAAGCCATGGAAGGACTAGTACAAACCTTTGCTTCCTATCGTCCCGTCCAAACGCCAGCTGCAGTGGTGCCTCGTCTCTGTGCTGTGAGTCTTGGGCACAGGGAGCACGTTTTATACACATGCGCCGGTACGAGGCCACAGTGTGCTCACCTCCACACGCCGACCAAGTGGCTATAAAATGGTCCACGTATGCCTATTGGAAGCACCACACCTCTCTCGCCCATTTATCTCGTTTTTTAGATTTGCTTAGCAAGTCGCACAACACCAAGCAAAACCTTTAATCACGGACACACCCGTCATTAAACAATAAAATAATAGACACAGATAAAACCCATGAGGTCAAGCAGCGGCGAGTTTTTTTTCATTGAACGACATACGGACAGTAAATGAACTGAAAATACAAGTGGCCATCACTAACAAACTCAACTACATTCAGTTAACAGTCTAAGCAGCACACGCGGCCTCAAGCACTTGCATGCATTAGACTAGTACATCATCTCATGAGAAATCTCATATCCTTGGACGCTTGCATGGAGGACTCTCAGCATCATCTTCCTCGCACCCAGGTTCAGCAGCCCACGTCCCTGACATGTGATCCCCATCCAACAGCTCGCACCCACCCACCGAGCCCGCATGCCCCATGCAAGGGTCGAAATCTGCCGTCTCTTCCTCCAGCCACCACAGCGGGATCTCCACGTCCAGATCAGCCTCGGAACGGAGATTTTGATGCTGATGGATTAGAACAAGCAAACATTTACACAATAACTGTAGGAACAACTAACAAAAACTCACATTCTCAAATGATGCACCACCGGAAACAACCTCTTCTTCACCCCCCGCCCCTTGCGCCATCACACTAGCCTAGGCGTGTCAATGCATCATTGTTGTTAGACAGGGTGCAAGCAAGCAAACTCGATTGAAATTATTGTAAAGATCAAAGACCTCGTCAACCAGACTGTCAACTACAGTCGAAGGATCAGGGAAAACGAGAGCATCGAGACCTACAACGTCGCTCACCACCTGCGGGCATGCATGATCAAGTGTAAGTACAGTGCAGTAGATGACTCGTGTCATATGGTTACCTCGAAGGGTAGGTTACTAACCTGCACCCCGCCTGCTGTCAAGGTGGAGCCAGATGTTTCGGTCACCTCTGAAGCCGGCGAAACTGTGCTGCTGGGCGCCATCTCTACTCTACTTTGGATGGATTTCCAGCCCCCCGCGCCACGTACATATATAGACAGCGAAATATTTCGTTTTCCCTCCAGAGGAACCACATTCAAAATTCGAACCAACATGGGTGGGATGGCAGACGAGGTTTCAAATTTGAATTATGTGGATGGGAAGCACACACACGACGCCTAGCCTCCCCCACCTATCGCCCATGGCTCTCTGTGCACATTAAAATGGGAACAGATGGACGGCGCATTGTATCTGTGCACACATCTTGTCACCAACTGCCCGACCTTCCACAGCGCGAAAAGGAGCGTCATGATGCCCACCATGAAAAGATTTTCTGAGCAGTGCTTCCATCACCTGTCAACTCGTACAGCCAATGGCATGCATCTCCTAAGCATGGACACCGCTCCCCTCCCCCAACGCCTCCATGCCATTCATGAGAAGAGGCAAACTACCGGATCAACACACACACACATCACAATTCCATGTTAGTAACCCATTTTTTTAAGCGAGTATTTTCTATGTACCACTCACGAAAAACCAAATAACCAGATACCCATCTCTGATGATTTGGATCTTGCTAACGAAAAACATAGGCTGATGCCACGGCCAGCCACATTCATCGCATGCCATACCTGTTCTTGTAGTTAGCAATTCCCCAATCAAGAGAGGGCGTGGCCATTCAATGCATGTACCAATCGCCAGGCACATCTGTGTCCGTCAGAACAGGCGTGCTCACCCGGGAGTCACGCTGTAATGGATGGGCCTAGTCAAAGCTAGGATAGTGGCCCTGTCAATTCGTCGTTCACCAACACACGTCTGCTTGCTTACCTGTCAGGATTCCTCGTCATGTACACATGGAAGCCATAAATCAGCGATATCAGAATTATTGGAGCTGTTTTTTGTTTGGATTCCTAGTCATGTACACATAGGAGCCATAGATTACCAAGATCAAAATTATTTTAACTTTTTTTAAGATGAGGTTGGCCAAAGGACACGGTCAAACCCAACGAAAATGCAAGCTCATCGAGCCATCATCACGTTAACAGTTCCAACCTAGTCTCCAGCATACCCAGCACAAGCATAGGAAAAGAAATGGGTCCCAAATGAAAACAACAAAAGCATGAAAAGATTAAGCAAGGTCTAAAACGAAACCAACACAGGAATGATCATAACATCAATAATAAAAGAATTCTTAGGTGTCGACAGAGTGCAAACGACACCACGATAGTCGCACAACAAGGCAGTCGTGACAAGGAAACAGTCTCGACGCGGCGAACGGTTCAACTTCCTTAGAGAAAGTTTGGTTCAAAAGGTCCAGACTTCCTCGTGCCACTAGCATTGCGCCGATGCCCAAGAACACCACAATTTGTACACTTCGGCAATTTCCTTGGCATTTTCGGCACGTCACCTCTCTCTGGACAAGTTGTGCATTTGTGACCTTGCCCCCTGCAAATCGTGCAAAACCTCGATCTCTTCAAATGTTGCTCGTAAGGAGCTTTTTCTCGGCTAGTCGTAGGTTTGCCTCTCGGGTGTTTATTCTGCTGCCCAGCGATCGCTGAACAACTTGATTCACCATCACAGGCAGGCCTGGTGCTGCACCCTTGGACCTGAAGCCGCTCTGGCTGCTTCTGAACTAAAACCTGATTTTGTTGCTCCCTCTCTACTAGCCCCATCCCGTCCTTCTCGGCGCTTAATGGCAACAGAGTGGCTTGCACCTCCTTCATCATGGTCATGAAAACATCATAGCACCTAACATTGCTATCACCAAGCAGCACACACTCTAATGCCTTCGTGTACATTGTGTGATGTCTGAATGTATCGCTGAAAGGAGGCCCTCTGTCTTTCTGGTATCGGACCAAATGTGCAGGCAAAACATCATTTGCATCTCTTGTCCAGCGTTTCATTATATGTTTCTCTGGTATCTTCGACAGGCGGAAGTGGACCATAACCTGCATACAAAACAGTAAATCGTTTTCATTCCACTAGTGCTCGTTTGGAAACAAGCATGTATTTCCGCTATCGAGAACGAACAGACTACACAAAAGATGTAAATGTTCACCTGCAATGAATGGCAACAAACCAAACCAGAGTGTTCAAACATGCCGCACTCACATCTGAAAAAACTCTCTTCATCATCCACTTCGATCGTGAACTCAACCTTACTCCATTTCTCTCTGGCTGCAGCATCTACATGTGTTGATTTGTAAACCTTCCTCGCTACAATCTCATCCAATACATATGCACCACATTTGTATAGTTCTTCACCAAACTTCTCAAACATAGCTCTGGTGTACACCTTGCTAGCATGCCTCTCTATGGGTAAGTTAAGTCTAAGTGACACACCACTCTGCAAACAAAACTACCACACATTAGTTATTGGCACCATCTATAACAGACAATCTATAGCATGCACAATTGTTATAGCAGATGCAGAGGAAAAAATTACCAGTAATGTCCTCTTCTCCTGGAAGCTCTGCTCCGACTACCTATCGAACTGGAGTTTCTGAAATTGTTTCCAAAACAGGTGCATAGGACACCCTGGCGGCACGTAACCCTTCAACATGTGATTAGCACTCTCACTCCGTTGCGTGCTAGTCATTTTTGCATAGAACACTCCTCTAAAATATGGCTTTGCCCACTTATGGCGCACCTCATATATCTGTGTCAAGAATGGATGCTTCTTCAAGGAGTACTTTTCCAGCATCTCATGCCAACCAGCTTCAAATTCTTCCTCCATGATCATGTGATGGACTAGTTTGTGGAACTCCAATTTAAATTCACTGTTCTTGCTCCATAGCACACCCATCGACTCCTTTGCCTTCTTCAAAACATGCCACTTGCACCAACAGTGCACCGTGTTGGGTAGTTCTGCCTCAATAGCCAGCTCCATCGCCCGTGCCTGATCTGCATTAATTCAGGGGGGCGCCCATTCAGTAGGTTAGATATATCCTTTTTACAGAAAAATAAACAACTGTGTGCATAAAGTGGTAAGCAGCAGAGCTCAATAGAGGTACTAACCGGTAAGGATTGTCTATGGGTGTTTCCCGCCAACCATACGGACGAACTCTTTAAATATCCACTTGAATGTGTCCTCTTTCTCGTCTCTCATCATGGCACCACCAAAAATTATGTTTTGGAAGTGGTTGTTTACACCAACGAACAGCCCAAATGGCATGTCATACAGATTAGTGCGGTACGTTGTATCAAATGTGATTGCATCTCCAAAACACCTGTACTGGTCAAAACCTCTGCTTGTTACCCACATTAGTGTTTTAACCCTGCTCTCATCATCCACTTGTACTGTGTAATTGAAGTCAGGATCATTAGCTTTCATCTCGGCTAGAATCGCCATCGTCTTGACTGCATCCATGTCAGACTGCTCTTTGTTCAGCTTCCGGCAAAGAGTCTTCAAACACCTCTTGGTAAATGGCACATTATCCACTGTCCCAAAAAAACTGTCAACAATGTTGAACACTTTTCCAAGACCAACATTGTTGTCTCTCAGCTATTTCACTAGGTCCTTTGTGTATCTGTCTATATGCTTATGCGACTTCCAGTGCATCTTCTGGCCACACGTCAACGTCAACGGGTGGTTATGGTCATCTTTGTGTTCTGCTATGTACCATCCTTTGTCATTTGACCGCAGCAGCCTGATCATAGCATTGCATCCGCATCTGGACGAGCGGCTGTTTTCCCTCAATGGTTTCCCCTGCAAAGTTAAAATGTAAAGAAGAAATGCCGTCAGTCCATCTATCATGAGATAACATTCAGTCAGCTAATGACACGAACAGTTTGGTAGTTTTTGAATTAACATACCGCACAAGCGCACACAATCTCTTGCATGCATCTCTTCCTTTCAACATTCAATCTGCTCTTGGCAAGTCTAACACCAAAACCGCACTCCCACGAATACAGATTATAGAATTCATAAGCTTCATCCAATGAGTCAAAGCTTGTCCCAATGCTTGGGTACACAACAGGTCCATCCCTCTTATCTGTATAAGCACGGACAGACAATTCCAGAGCTGAGATCCTATTTGGATTCATCTCCCTCACCTCGGGAGCTTTTCCAACCCTGACCCTGCATAATCATCTCCGCAGGAGACGATACACATGAGAACAACTAATGAAAATCTTTGCATCTTTGAAGTACATTAATAGCCACATGAAGATATCAGGAGGAAAACAGTGGCTATATCATATTCGGGAGAGGCAGTTTCAAGTTTATCAACCGTCAACAGAAGAACTCCAAACCATCACCTAGCCTAATACGCTGTTGTAAAATACAGTGACCAATAAAAGCAGAACAATTTCCTCAAAGTAATCAATCCTCACAAGCTTTTTGAAATCAAAATCCCAAAGTTTCATGATCAAATTCAGTTTAGAAAACCCCATATTTCTCTATTCCTGATTCTCAACCACCAACAGACTAGCCCTTAGCATAATCTAGACTAAATAAGCTGAGATCTAGATAAAAATAATCAACTATGTAATCCAATAAAGCGATCAGTAACCGACAGAACAAATTCAGAAACTAATCAAACATCAAAGGCTTTCAGTAATCAAATCCTAGTGGCTCATGAACAAATTCAGTATAGGAAATCCAAATACTTCACTTCCAAGAATTAGGTGCCTGGGAACCTAACAAATACGGTAATCCTTCATGAACCCCAACGACAACAGATATAACAGCCTGACTGCAAAGGGGCTGCTATTCTAATTTCTAGCACAACCAAAAGCTTCCTGTGACTAAGAACGTACCCAGGGTACAGATCTAAGACTGCACAGCATCAGAGAAAAAAGAAGAGGGGATTGATTTTCACTGACCTGCGCGTCCAGCCGCTGGTAGCTTCAGAGCACACCTCTCCCACAACTGCATCCACGGGCGGACGAGCAGAACCGGCGGCAGCGAACACGTCCTCTCGAATGCTCATGGAATCCTGAGACTCCAATGGGAAGACGGAACTGCTCCTCGCACCGGACGCAGCACACATACTGTGTATCGACGGAGCAGCCAACTCGGTGAGAAATCCCCCAAATGTGTGCCGGTTAGTACCAAAGACGGGTGGCCGGAGGGAGAACAAAATGTACCCGTCAATCTCGACACCATTGGTAGACATCTCGCCGGCGGCGCAACAGCACAGGGGGCGTTGTTCAATGAACTGATGCAGATTGGGATGGATGAGACGACCCGGTGCGTGGCTCTGGTTTATCCCACGCACCCCAGCCATGAGAGGGGGTGTGTTGGACAAGATTCCCTCACATGTGCTGCTGCGATGGACCGAACATGGGCCCCAAACTTGGTCCAAGCCAACGACGCGCGGGGACAGACACTTTGGATGGGCCGCACACAATACGCCTACACATTCACTAGCCGTATCGCAGGCTGTATTTCACTCCATAGGCCTGCCACACACTGACGGGGTGCACATCCCAAGGCCCAAACGAATGCACAAGATACCGGCCTACCTGTGGCTCGGCCTCTGAAAATCCGCACTCTTGATGTTCATTGCTTTCAAGGGAGAGGCGACCTAGAACGTATATCCAGCCTGACAGCAACCGCCCACGACAATTAATTGTGTGAATTAAGAGACATATGTGCTTGGTCATGTGACATGTGTGGTTTTACTTTGAGAGATCTGGTAGGGAGGAGATCATTTTATACTGTGGATTATACTCTGTGATAAAAGAGTACATGTGGATGGGCTTGTAGAGCAAACGTAATTCATAAAATGGCAAGGAAAATGTTTTCATGTTTACATGGGCACGATCAAATCTCAGTACTCCAGTAGAGATATAATGGTTTGGATCCTTTTCTACCGTTCTACTATATGATTATCCATCTAGGTTTGATGGAATTATGACGGATTTGACCATCACTTGAGTGGTTCAAAATCCCACCTAGCACCCGAGATTGAGTTTGCCAGTAGTGTTTAAAGACTATAAGGACGCCCTAGCCCTCTTTTTGTTCTCTCTTTATCCATCCAACTATTGGTGCTAAGAATGAAGATTAGAATAACTCTCGACTTGTAAACAAGTGGATGTATGTTCACCAGTGCCAGAGGTAACATAAGGTAGTTGAATTTGATATCTCGATTATAAAATCTATTTTCCGGTCAGAGAAATTAATGTAAGTTTGGAGGAATGTAGTTCTTGTATTACTCATATTCATTGATGCCAAAGTAATGCTAATCATTTCCTGTAAAACTTTGGGAAATGGCAAGGACGAACTGACGTATGGCTTGGATCTGACCCAGAGGGAGTCTTTGACATTATTGTTACACATGATCGGTAACCCTTGATGTTTGAGTACACAAGAATTATTTTGCAACATCAAAGAATTTTATATATGCCAGATCAAATCATGTTAGTTGACTCAGCATACATGAGTTAAAGTCAGATGGCAGAGCAACATGTATTGTACTCCCTCCGTCCGGAAATACTTGTCATCAAAATGAATAAAAGGGGATGTATCTAGATGTATTTTAGTTCTAGATACATCTAGATACATCCCTATCTAGATGTATTCTAGTTCTAGATACATCTAGATACATCCCCTTTTATTCATTTTGATGACAAGTATTTCCGGACGGAGGGAGTACGTAGTATTCATTCTATTATTGTTCTCTACAAGGCAAGAAATACGCATGTAAGTTGAGGTATGATCTTTGTACGTTTTGCACTGGTTCTAAGACATTTGAAATATTTGAGTTCACTTCTAAAACCTCATGCAAATCAATGATGTAGTTTACGTTGTATAACTAGGACTGGAACCAGAGGTGGCTGCCACGGTGGTGACACCATTATAACATTGTCCATGGTCCATATGTGTACAATCATATCATGTGAGCATATGACACAGTACAGATATAAATATACCATAAAATGCAGGATAGAGAATCAAACAGGCTAGAAGTGGCGCATGTGGTAAAATTGGAGATAACTGCAGCTGCACAATCTGATATATACATCATGGTGCGCTGCCGAAGCACCTTCACATAAGCAATTCCTAAAGAATGAATATAGTTCATTCCAAGTCTCTTAGTGATATACCTCTAGTGACCATATGTTCAAGAACTAGTGATCACATATGACCTGATGAGTTCGGTAGGCCTGAGAGGCATCAGGGATTAGCGCTAGTTTTGTTCGTGTCCTCGTGCCATCCGGCCTGGCCTGGATCGTGCTTGGGCGTTACGAGCAACTCGTTTGGTTAGTGTTCAACCCACAATGAATCACTACCTGAGTGGCATGACAACAGCAGAGGATACATATGGAACTTATGCAGGTTGGGTTGGGACGGTTTGTACGTAATTAGCTGTGGCATGGGTTGGATTGGCATGTTGGCTAGTCCGTACATGACAAGAAATGAGTACGGGGAACCAATACCACTTGGTTGACTTCTAGTTGCTGATGCGAGTTTTCTGGTTACCAGCTAAGAGTATGGCTAAGGGAACCAATACCAGGCGGTGGTCTCATGTATGCACGTAGCACAAAACGTGCTAGTTTTGCCACGCGAGAGATATTTGCCTGGAGGGAGTGAAATATGATGCTTTTGCAAAAAATAAAAATAAAATAAAATAAGAGGTGAAATCAGAGGCTACCCTCTACTATGTCGTTTGCCGCCACCCTGAGCGTCCTTTCCTCTCGTCCGGTTGGAACCCATTCCACATGTAATTAGTTGGATGGATCTCAGGCTCCCGCAGTCACCTTCCCAATCATCAATTTATTTCGCCGACTTGTGCGGCGGCCTCTACGTCGTTCGGTGCTTCGCGGAGGGTTGTCTCGTGGCCCTGTGCGCTTCTGGCTACAGGGTGGGCTGGCGTTGAGCGTCCCTGCGCGGCGATGGTGGCGCTCCCCGGCCTCGCCCCGGTGTGCCGTTCTCTTGACCTGTCCGCGGCGTGCGTGGCTGGATCTGGCAGGCCCCTGCTCAGATCTGTTGGGTGGCGTGTTTCTTGCTCCACGGTGACGAAAATATTGGGTAAAGACGGGCTGCAAAACTCCTCCTGTGCATACCCAATCCGATCTACCGCCACCTGCCAATGCAACCAAAAGTCCGATCTGATGGAAAAAACTAGGCAACACATTATACGTCAACAATATTGGCTCAAGAAACCAAACACAATCGCCATCTTGTTCCATGTCCAGCAGACAGCCAAGGCCGAGCGATGCCCGCGCTCGCGGAGCGGAGTGGCGGCGACGGCGGACCAGGAGGCACCATGGACACCTATGCCCACGACTCCACGAGTGGTGTGCATCCGTGGGAGAGCTGCTCGAACTGCCGGCGTCAGAAGACCCAGATCAGATGGTAGCCTCCGTGCCGACCAAAGTTGGGCATGGAGGCACCCTTGCTGGCTCACGACATGCAGCACCCGCTCGGCGCGTATGTGCGTGCATGGCGCCGGCGTGCTCTCGTGGCCATGAGCTCGCGGGATATGCATGGTATCTGTGTTCAGCAACAACGAATGAATTCGTTTTCCCAATTCGAAAGAAGAGTAACATTTCACTGATGAACCAGCGCCTTCCATAATAGTTTGATTTTCTAGCTTTGTGGTCGTTGAAATTTTCTTATCAATGGGCATCACAATTGTATTAACCTCTCTCCATAGGGCATTGTTGTATAATAGTTGAACGAGTATAATTTTCAGATTTCAACTCTGTTTGATATTACACTGTATTTCTATTATCAATAAGCAAAAATAGGTTCCCCTTTTTTGCAGCAGTTGTTCATGTCCGTTTCTTGGATTGCATTGTTATGTGCTCTATGCTGCCGGCAACATCACATACAACTTGTTTGTGTTCCACAAAGCCTCCTACAGTTTAGATTCTGACGTTTTTTGAACTGTTCTGAATTATAATTGATGCACTGTAATTCTCAAAAATAATAATAATTGATGCACTGATAGTTCAGGTTTGTAAATAGGTTTAGAGTGGCCTAACGGTGATGTTGGAATGATGCACTGATAGTTCAGGTTTGCAAATAGTTCAACATTTGTTTTTACCTTAGAAGGCATTTCATTCACCAATTGGTGGTCACGTCCCTTGATTATGGCAATGGTGGCTGGACGCGCTGGAGTAGTGGCAGTAGGAGTGGTCGGAGATGATGTCCGAGGCGCTGGACGAGGACGAGGCACCGAAGCCGCCTTCTTGGTCTTCTTATTTGCTGCCTACTAGGCGAGCGTCGACGTGGTGGTAGCCGGTTTCCTTGACCTCTTGCCGGCGGCAGGATGAGCAGGCGGGCGTCCTACCATCGCGGGAAACGCAGTGGCTACCTGGCCGACCATGTTGTCCGCGGTGGATGGGCTAGAGGATAGGTTTTAACTATCCATTCCAGACGGATGTGGGGTCTTTGGTGGCAGAGGCGATG
>LR738712.1:737987757-738007139 GCA_902687465.1 Secale cereale
GGGGGACGACCCCAAGGCGCGGTTTTCGCCGGCTCACCCCCAGACGGCGCTATTTGGGCGTCCCTGGGGGGCCGAACGGCTGGAGATGCTCTTATCCTCGTGGCTGGACCAGTGTTACTTCAACAAGACCATTCTACCTCCATGGCACTTTTATCATATCATCAGCGTACCTTCAGGCCCTGTTATGAGGGAGAGATTTCTATAGGAGAGTCCAAACTAATTCGAGGGATGAGATTTCAATAGGAGAGTCCAAACTAATTCGAGGGATGTTCCTCACTAGAGCTCATCCATGGAGAGAACCACCATTGTGGTGCCTCTGTTATCAGGATCGGCCATGGCCAATTCTAGATTTTTGCCGGGATCTTGTTGACCAAGTACCTATATATCCATGAGGATCATCTTGGCCAGTGTGGTATCGTAGAAGAGCAGGACCAAAAGTAATGGTGGGGTTCTTACTGCTGATCATGATATAGAGTTTGATAGAATTGCTCCCATTTTGGTGGAAGAATGGGGAAATCTCTTCTAACACGACAAACACGTCTCACTTGTGGAGCAACCCGGCGACGAGATTGTCATTATTGTCAATATCCATCTCGATGATCTTATGTATATCATGTTGAAGTTCTTATACTTTTGAGATATTTTACTTCCTTTCTCAACTCATTGCAATATCCTATTGATGTTTTTTTCTAGTAGCGACAACAATACCTGCGAGAAATTTAGTAAGTAATATGCATCTGTAAAGAAAGCAATCCAAGTTGAAACTAGCATCTGAATCGAAAGTTAAGTGTGTGTCGTAATAATATGGACACCTCCTAGAAACGAAAAACAACATGATACATGTACACTGCCGGGATAGTAAGCATGTGTTTTTATGGTTGATATGTGTCCTCTCATATCAAAGACATAATAAATGCCCTGCCATCATGAAAGGCAAAGATATCAAACCAACCCGACTAGAGAAAAAAGTGGCGCATGTGCTGATCTGGAGATGCATGTTGCCGCAAAAGCATATAAATACAATTGGGTGAGCTACTGAAGCTCACTCACAATGACTCCAATGGGATAGGTATAGTTACATTCCAAAACATTTTGTCTAGTTTATCTAGTGATGATGCTGAAATATGGTCAATATATTTAAGATAATTAAGTAGCCTTTAAATATTATATGACCGAGTTGTGTAGGATTGAGAGGCATTTGGGATTATTCTACCACGTTTGAGGAGGAAGTGTTTGCGTTCTCCTGATCTCTCACTCATTTGCGACAATCCGATGGGATTTTAATCTATATACCATTGAGACTAATATAATCGTACCAAACCGCGGAATCCTAACAGTGCTAACAACATCCTGCTGCGCCCTACGTGCCAAGGGGATCCGGTTGACGTTTTCTCTTTTTATGGAAGGATTATCCCGACGTTGTTATGGATTCTATGGCTGACCTAAGTAGAAATATGGTGTGGTTGTGTACATTATGGTAATCATGGTTACATCACAATCATAGGCTATCCCGAGTTTATGAGGAGCTCACACTTTTCTTTGTATCTCATTTATTCTCCAAGATGTCAAGCCTAAGAGGCATACATGTTGTTAAACGGAAATAAAAGATAGAAACAAGGAAAATACAAGATGGTTGTACAAACATTGAGTACCTCCGCTGATTAATGCTGAGAGCAGCTCGCCTCCTGTGGTTGCTCTTGCCTGTAGAATACAAAAAGGCAGAAGGGAGGGCGACCACCGCTCCTTTCGTCACCGTACTCCAAAGTTTGCCGTCCTTACGTGCAAACCCATTGCGTCTGGTCCAGAATCCCATCTCCCAAGCGACTGGTTCGGTTCCTGTGGAATCGAGCGAAACCAACCTCGATTGTAACCCGCCTTGAACAGAGCTATCTTGGCCAGAACAGAGACAGAGATAGAGGGGACGACCAGGCACCGTGACCGCCGGCTTGACGATGCAGGGCACCATACCAGCAACTCGAATGTAACCCCATAGAATACTCAAGAGCCGCGGAGGCCAGCCATACCGGCGGTCGTGCCGGAGAAAGATCGGCACCCATCCGCTGCCGCGAGCAAACTGTTGTAGTCAGGGGAAAAGATTGGTGTTTGAGGGAGTGAGGGGTTGTCTTTTAATGAGCCCGTGATTTATGGCTGGAAACGGATGAAGGTGAATGGATCGTCATGCATGTGTTCATTTCCTTCCATAGGAGATTGTGGTTTACGGCTTGAAAAGCTAGATGGCACGTACTGCCATGTTGGAGTCAACCGTGAGGCGCAGTTGCAAAATTGCATGGGCTGCCGATTAAACCATGCACGCGCGCGATGGAAGATCGAGCGTGTTGGATAGCAGTGGTCCTCGATCAGTAATGTACGCTGGTAACGGCAGGATGACATGGCATCATGCATGTTAAGAATTAGATTCATCTGAACGCTTAGGTGGCACAAAGCTGATGTGGACAGCGTGCATGTTAAGATAATTGGTAGTAGCGGGGATCAACTTCTTAAGAATGTAAGATGCTGTCCTCCTTCTCTACACCATACCATTGGTCCTATCAGGTCAGCAACAGTGCAACACCCCCACCCCTGAAGAAAGAAGGTCTGTGGTAGGGAGTTATGAAAGGAGCTTAATCATAAATTATCAAAAAAAAAAAAAACTAGAATAAATTCTTCCTACCTCTTGAAATGGGGTCCCTTGAAACCAGTAGAAGGTTTCACCACCATAGGATGGCAGAGTAAGCAAAGCGCCACTAGGTACATGCTCGAATGGCATTAGAGAGAACGATCGATAGAAGCCCTATGCGAGGGTTATAACTATTGTATGAACACTGCTACCTAAACGTTTATATGTTGGATGTACTGCTAATAGGTTTTAGCCCTGTAGTGAGTGCTTCGACAGCAAACACTGGCTGCGGATTTCCTGCTAATGCGTCTACTCGCCACTATTTGACCTTCTACTTCTATTCTCTCCTGTAATTGTTCCGAAATATTTCCTCGGAGAGTTAATGGAAAGGGGTTCTCCTTGTTGGAAAAAGAAAGCTAGTGTTCGGCTTTTTTTTACCCTACCATGTACGGTGGTTAGTTTTGACCGATAAAAATGAAAAAGGAAATTGGGTAAAAAGTGGTAGAAGTTTGCTTAAATGGAGTATAAATTGAGAAAAATCTCTAGATCGGGCAATATCTGTCACAAACCTGAAACTTGGGCATAAAAAATGTAATTAATTCAAACTAAAATATCACAGATCATTTAGTTTCACTGGAAAGAAAAGGAAATACAATATACCACTTATGTTATTATTTTGCGGGTATACCGCTTAAGTTTAATTCAAAATTAGATTTAGTAATTATTAAAAAAGAATATAAATAGCTTATTTCGGTGAGAGCCCGCTAAATTATAACACAAAATAATTCAGGTATCTATACCGCTTATTTTGATGAGACGATATTATGTGTCATAGATTGTTTAAAAGGAATTAAAAAAAGACATTGGTAATTTTTTTGCTACATCAAAACCACATCGTGCAATAAAAATTTGTAACTAAATTAACAGTTTGAGTTGCTTTTTTTGTTTCGAAATGATCAAGAACTATTATAAGGGTTCACCGGAATTGCTTGTATTTAATAAGATGAGATATTTGAGGATCGGTGGAGGAAAACATTTCACCACATATAACATGAATCACTGACGGACAGATGTTTCCGAAGGTATAAACAGGAGTTCAAGATGAGTGGAATAAATACTGGCATAATCATCCGTGAGTTTGTTGCGAATAACACAGTTCAAAGGGACTAGAAGCGATGAAAAAGTGATAGAAAGTATAAAGGGCCCCAAGAGCTTCTCATGCATTTTCTCTGGTGCTCTCTTCCAGACCTCAGACCTCTTTACTTATGACACAAGTCTCTTCTCTCTCCGGTTAACACCAAAGCCATGCACGTACGTAGTGGACAGCACAACACAACACTATTAACGACGCCGGGAGACGAAGACGAGGAGAAGCTTCCCATTATGTTTACCATGGGAGTTTCCTTAGACCCATTTTAGCATCCTTTCCTTGGAATGCAGGGATCACCAAGCAATTTGTACTTTTCAATCATAGATCCCTGATGGCACAAGTAATTTGACGCACGTTGTCTAGCTAAAATCATTCAGCGTCGCTGATTACCCTAGACAGGTTTTCTAATCACTCAATCACGCTTAACTTCCCACCCTTCTGTTCCTCACATACTCTCAGTATTTACGGGGACTCATATCATTCTCCAAAATATTTAGTATTCACACATATGTTAGAATTGACCGCAATATGTACAAGGAGACAATATCTGAGCTGTGTATATTTTTTTACGCTATGGTTTATAACGGAGGAAACTTCGTTAACCTGAGCACTTTGTCAAAAAAATTAATCTATTTCTACAATTATAGTGAAAATTGGATCATGTATAATTCAAAGATAACTTCACATCAGCCCTGCTGCCAGTTTGTTTATGTTCTCACGTATGTATATTTGTCATTGGCAAACTGCCTCTTGGAATCATTATGGTTAAACAGTGTTTGGTTTCGTTTACACGGAAGATTTGAAATTGTCACATTCCTACTTTAGTTTCCTTAAAGGCTGTGTGCATCACTGGATGCAGAGGCCGAGGGATGTCCCCTTTTTTCCAAAAAAATTAATCCCTCCGTTCCTAAATATTTGTCCTTCTAGGCATTTCAACAAGTGACTACATACGAAGCAAAATGAGGGAATCTACACTCTAAAATATGTCTACATGCATCCGTATGTTGTAACCATTTGAAATGTCTAGAAAGACAAATATTTAGGAACGGAGTGAGTACTACTTTAGTTTCCTTTGAATTGATTTACTACATTGCCAGATTTGTCAGCAAAAGTCCAAACTAAAAGCCCGTACACTAATTGTCCAGCTGATGATGACATTGGCAGGTAACCAAGTAATTCATGAATGATTAATTCATTCTCTGCCCT
The DNA here is from genome assembly GCA_902687465.1 of Secale cereale. NCBI lineage: Eukaryota > Viridiplantae > Streptophyta > Magnoliopsida > Poales > Poaceae > Secale > Secale cereale. The sequence goes on from LR738712.1 coordinate 737,992,731, forward strand.
TTTTACAGCCATATGCTTCCAAGTTGACAGTAATAGTTTCCTATGAGCAAAGAAATTAAATGAACTACAGGGAGTAGCAATAGAGTGACAAATGGAGCCGATGCCTATCTTGTCCAGTTCTTGGGGTCACTTTTTCCTCCGCCAACTAGTCAACAGTGTATCCTAGAACGAAAAATCCACAAGCAATGGGAGGGTTTGTTTCATCTAGCCCCGTGATAGTCTTAGTTGGTGTTCATTGCTTTGCAAGGAGAGGTGACCGAGAATATATATCCGCTGCCAAATATTGATTGAGTGAATAATTAAGAGACATATGTATTATTATTTTTGCGACTGAAGAGACTTATGTCTTTGGTCATGTAGTCTACGTTGTAACTACTAAACAGGAGCGGAAGCTAGAGGTGGGTGCACACCATTATTACATTATCCATGGTCCATATGTGTACAATCATATCAAGGACATGTGAGCATATGACACAGTAAAGATATAAATCTACCATAAAATGCAAGATAGCGAATCGAAGTGGCGCATGTGGTAAAAATGGAGATAACCGCAGTTGCACAATCTGATATATACATCAAGGTGCGCTACCAAAGCACCGTCACATAAGAAATTCCTAAAGGATGAATATAGTTCATTCCAAGCCACTTAGTGATATACCTCTACTGGCCATATATTCAAGAATTAGTGACGACATATGACCTAATGAGTTGGGTAGGCTTGTGAGGCATCAGGGATTAGGGCTAGTTTGGTGGGTGTCCTCATGCCATCCGGCCAGTCCTGCAGCGTGCTTTGCGATTTGCAGCAACTCGTTTGGTTACTGTGCAACCCAAGAGGAGCCACTACCTACTTGTCACAACAGCAGCACAGGTTACACATGGAGCGTGTGCGGGTTGGACTGAGACGGGTTGTACGTTATTAATTGTGGTATGGGTTGGATTGGCATGTTGAGTAGTCCGTACGTGGAACGAACTGAGTACGGAGTGTTATCAGACAACATGTCCGCTAACGGAAGCAACAACGATCGGTGGACTGAGGCATGCACGTAGCACAAAGCGGCTAGCTACTTCGTTGCTACTCGAGTAGTAGATAATTGCATGGAGAGAGTGAAATATAGTACTTTGTCGGTTGCCGCCACCCTGAGCCCCCTTTCCCCTAGCCTGGCTCGAGCACATCCAGAAATATAATTAGGGCCAGTTCTTTTGCTAGTTTTTTTTGGCTTTCAGAATAAGCTGCTCTCTACCCAACTTATTAAAAATTTCTATTTAGAAGCCTACTAGTCAAGTCGTAACTACTAGGCTTTTAAAAAAATAAATTTGATTGGGTTTCTAGAAGGGAAACGTTCGCAGCCGGTCGACCGGTTGCGTGTTCCGCCGGTCCCTCGCACACGTGGCCTGCGTACGCAGCTTCATCCCCACATCCCTCGCACCTTTCTCTCCCCACGCGTCACTAGTGAGCCCCGCAAACCGCTCTCATATCTCCTTTATCTCTTTCTTTCCGTCAACGCCACACATCTCCTTTTCCTCCAATTCAAACACAGATCAGGCTGCTCCGGCGAGCGACCACCTCCACCACCCCCTGCGCTGCTCGACGAGCAGAACCCCATCCCTTGCCCCACGCTGCTCCGACGAGCGGCCGCCTCCAACTCCCCTTGTGCTGCTCCGACAAGCGTAAGGCCCTCACTTGCTCCGCTCTATTCTAGCGAGCAGCCACCTCCACCTTGGAGCATATATATATGAATAAATGAAACTCAACAAAAATGATGGTAATGAAATAAAATTGTGAATATTATTAATTGCTTACGCACTTCAAATTGTGCGTCAGAGTAGACCCGCTCACAGGTCGTGTGGCGGATGGACTCGCAAATGTAGTATCCACAGAAATCATTCCCTTGTTCCTGCCACAACCATTTTACAAGAAATAGAGGTCAATCAAACTGATAAGCAAGAATGCCAAATGGTATTGATGAAACTAGCGCTTGAATCAATAGGAGATGCGCGGAACATGCTACTATATAGTACTTACTTTCGGGTGTCTAAATTGCAGCTTCTTCGGCAGTCCCGGAGCTTTTTTGGTGAATTTTTTCCAAACCCTGCCAGACAAAGAAAACAATTACTTGATATCAAAAATAAACAAAGTTGCTGATATGCATGGTGGATAATGATCGATTTAACTTACTTCTCGAGCATTTGAGTCATGTCCGCATACTCCTTTGGATCTTTTCGTTTAGAGTCCAAGACAGTTACTACTCCCCGCTCAAGCTTAATCTCTAGGAGAATATAGTGGAAGCTGCGCACGCATGCATGAACTCATCAATTACATTACTATAACCTTGACTAATATATAAGGGAAACCGAATATGGACAAGACAGTAACACTCACTTGAAGTTGTAAGGAAAGTGTATTTTATCTTTGTTTTCATTTACCACCAAAGTTCGTAGCAAGTTGGCCTCGGTATCTGCGGCACGCAATTCAACCTCCGTTGCATCTATGAGATATGTGTTAATGAACCCTATATCATCGACTTGTCTTTTCTTCAATTCGACGATCTTCAATCTGCATAATATAGTGAGGATAATTATAAATACATGCAATGAAAGAGCTGAGCTATATATAGAGACTTAATGACAGAAGTAGTATAAATGGAATAGTAATGTAATTGATGAGTACAAATGGAATACCGTTGCTTTATCGAGGGCCAATTGATTGAAAAACTGATAGAACTCCTCAAATGGAATAGGCAACAGTTCAATTCCAACGAGGTCATGCTCCGGTTTAACTCTCACATACAAACTATCCCTCCCCCCAGACTCTTTCAGATTTTCAAGTACCAATCATGCAATCTTCGCATCATCGTTGATAGAGATCTTTCATCTTTGACGAGAGACTTCCCGTACTCGTATCTTTGTATCTGCACCTCCAAGAAATCATAATGTACATCATCGGGCAGGTAATCTCCAAGATTGCTATAACCGGGCACCATCCTCGGATCATTAGCGACGATGTCGCTAGACACCTTGAGCGGGGGGGCACGATTGGTCCACTTGTTCGCCGAGCTGGGCAATTTGTTTCCCAGCTCGTCCTTCTGCTAACCTTTGATCACTTTTAGTACTTCCCGACCGCTTTGCTTGGTGAAATGACTTTTCAATAATGCGGTCATAGTTGTCTTTCGGCTGACTTTTCGCTGGTTTCTTCAGGGCAGCAAGAGTGTGCCTTGCTTTCACCGAATCTATCTTCGCATCTCGAGGGGATGTCTCTGTGCTTTCAACCCTTCAAGCCAGTCCTTCACTTCGCCTTAAGCGATCTTCGTGTTTTCCTCGTCGGACCTCTCGTATGGTAACTTCTCTGGAGGCATGAGAGAAGGACCGAATATGTATTGCGGCAGACCAGACGAAGCGGCTGTCTTCTTTCATTGCTTATGCACCGGAGCAGCCGGAGCGGCGGCAGGTCTCTTCCGCCCTTGCTGACTAGGCGGAGAAGGAGGAGGCTGGCTGCTCGGGCGCGTTGGCGCAGGCGGAGAAGGAGGCGGAGTGCCGCCACGCGTCGGAGAAGGAGCCGGAGTGCCCTGATCATCACTCGCCGGAGGAGGAGGCGGTGGAGGAGGCGGAGTCCCTGACTCGCCGAAGGAGGAGGAGGCGGAGGCGTCCAGTTGAGAATGTCGATGAGGTCCTTCCGCCATAGGCATGGAGTCTTCAGTGAAGAACCCAGCAGAGTCTCCCCTTCACCGGTAGGGTGGTCAAGCTGGAGGTCCTCAGATCCCTCCGTTATTTCATCCACCATTACCCTAGCATATCCTTCTGGAATCGGCCGGCAGTGAAAAGTTGCGCCGGGTCCAGTAGGATAAACAGAGCCAGCAGCCGCCTTGACCTTCATATTTATCCATTGCGTCATAAGATGGCAATTTTGAGACTCCGTGATAGCATCCACGGGATAGCTGGCAGTAGCCGTCAAGACATGCTCCGGCTCAAGCAGCTCGGTGGAAGCCACACTGTTTCTCCGCTGAGATGGCGGGGTAGCTTCGGGGGAAGCTTCGGCAGTTCTTTTGTCCCGATTTGCTTCTCGTTCCTCTATCGCTTGTATTCTGGCGTGCAGCGCCTGCAGTTCGGTCTGCTGCACTTTCTTCCTCCTCGCGTGGCATTTGTAACCGCCTGCGTCCGGAAACCCAGCACTCCACGGAACGGAGCCTGGCATGCCTCGTGTCCGTCCAGGGTGCTCAGGATTCCCGAAGGCCATTGTGAGCTCGTCGTTCTCTCTGTCGGGAAAGAACATCCCTTGCTGCGCTGGTTTGATATACTGCCGCATCTTCTTGAGTGGTATTTCCAATTGTGTGTCCATCCAAATGCACCACCCTAATACAGGGTCCAACGTTCCGCCAGCCCCGAAGAACCAAGTCCGGCAACGGTCTGGCCAGTTCATTGTCTCTGGTTCGATCCCTTTCTGAAGCAGATAATTCTCAGCCTTGGCTCTGAAGTAGCCACCTGACCCCGTGCGATGGTGATGCATCTTCTTCGCAGCATTTTTCTGGTTTGTCGCCGACATCTTCTTACTCTTTTCCGATGTCTTATAGGCCAAAAATGCAGGCCAGTCATCTCTGATATTCTCATATATGCCCTGGAATTCTGGAGTTGCTTTTTTGCGTACAAACTTATTCAGGTGTTTCTTCCACCCCCTGAATAGTTCTGCCATCTTCGTAAGAGCAAAAGACTTGATTAATTCCTCTGTAACTGGCTTCGCCGGATCAGCCTCTGGCGGTAGGGTGAAATTTGACTTCAGCTCAGTCCAAAGATCTTCTTTCTGCATATCAGTAACATAAGACACCTGAGCGTCTTCTGCAGCCGGATTTAACCATTGATGGATGCTGATCGGGATCTTGTCCCTAACCAGAACCCCGCACTGATTAACAAATGCGTCTTCTGCAGTCTCAAACTTTTCATCCAAGCTCAACTTTTTCTTCGGGCCTCGTCTCCTTACCGAAGATGTGCTCGATCCGGAGGGCTAGAAAAAAGAACAAAGACGAGAGTTAATTAATTAATATGTGTACATACCAAAACAATGAATGCATCAATTAACTAGTCAGCACGGGCTTAACTAATATATATACCTGCTGGCCCGACTCGGTTCGGTCACCGGAGCCATCATCACGGTCTCCTTCTTGCAGCGGCATTGGGTCACCGGAGCCGTCCTCACGGTCTACTTCTTGCATGTGCATTGGGTCACCGAAGCCATCATAATCATAGCCTGCTTCTTCCTCCTCTCTTTCCAGCAGCTCATCGGTGTCGTTGAGAAACTACAAGACGGCAGCACGTCCGTCTGCGATTATGTCCAGCAACTTCGCTTCTTGTGCTTTGCCTCGGGGGTTGTCGTCCATAGTTTCTACACATATTTACAACAGGCCAATTATTATTCAAACATGACAGATGGATATATTAATGGCAAACGTAGAACAAGCTAGCTAATCACAGTAAGGAATCATATATATTAATTTGTGGCCTCGACGCTGCTTCTCTAGGGTTTCGGGTGGCCTCGACAACGCTTCAAGGGTTAGGGGTGGCCTCGAGAACGCTTCAAGGAGGGGGTAATATCGACAACGACGAGATACATACACGGGAAAATAATGTTATCGGGGAGGGGGTATATCGACGATGACAGACCCCCACCCCCACGTGTTGAAGTTATCGGGAGGGGGTATATCGACCCCCCTGTGTTGAAGTTATCGGGAGGGGGTATATCGACCCCCCCCCACGTGTTGAAGTTATCGGGAGTTTATATCGACACGACATACGTACATGGGAAAATAATATTATCGGGGAGGGGGTATATCGACCACCCCCCTAGTGTTGAAGTTATCGGGAGGGGTATATCGACGACGACAGACCCAATAAAACATAAGAAAACGAAGAAGAAATAAAAAGAGAAGAAGAAGAAAGGAATAGCTAGAGGAGAAGATCAAAGAAAAAAAAGAAAAAAAAGGAGAAGAGGAAAGGAATAGAGGAGAAGAAGAGAAAATCGAATTTATTCTATTTTCTCTTCTTCTCCTCTATTCCTTTCTTCTTATCCTCTTCTTTTTCTTCTTTTCTTTCTTCTTTTTATTTATTTCTCCTCTTCTTCCTCGCCTCTTCTTCTTTCTTTCCTCTTCTTATTTTCTTCTTTCCTATCCTTCTTTTTCTAAATTTGTAACTTTTGCATATATAAAACTTTTCTACAATTGTAACTTTCTATATATGAACAAAGAACTTTCTATGAACAAAAACAATTTTTAACATATATATTTAGCAAATTCCTAAGAAAAATAAAAAAATTTATAGCCACATACACATATACATCACATACACATCTACATTATAGCCACATACATCAACTATATACACATATACATATACACATAAGCAACTATATACACATACACATATATATACATATCACATATGAACAGAGCCTGGCGCGCGGCGGCTCACAACGCGGGGTGACGGCGAGGGCGCCGGCGACGAGGAGCGGGGAGGGCGCCGGCGACGAGGAGCGCGGGGGCAGACGAAGGCGCGGGGCGATGGTGCGGGGCGACGGCGCGGGGCGACGGCGCGACGGCGCGGGGCAACGGGGACGGCGAGCACGGGGCAGGGGCGCGGGGCGACGACGATGGTGAGCTCGGGCAGCCTGGCGGCGTCGTCGGGGCGGGGAAGAGAGAAACTGAAATGAAATTTCGCAAGTGCTACTTATATAGATCGAGCATTGGTCCCGGTTCTTGGCACAAACCGGAACAAATGCCCCCTTTGGTCCCGGTTTATGCCACCAACTGGGACCAATGGTCTCTTCTCAGCAGCCCAAAGGGCGGGAAGGAGAGACCTTTGGTCCCGGTTGGTGGCACTAACCGGGACTAAAGGGGGGCATTGGTCCCGGTTGGTGTTACGAACCGGGACCAATGCCTCCCTTTAGCCCCGGTTGGTGCCACCAACCGGGACGAAAGGCCCAGTGCTGCCCCGCGGCCAAAATCTTTAGTCCCACCTCGCTAGTTGACAGGGGTTCGGAGTTGTTTATAAGCCCCACTACGGGCGCTGTATTGAACTCCTCTCTATTGCAGGCTTCTGGGCCTAACTCTGCGCGCTGTCCTGCGAGTCTGCTGGGCCTTATAGTCCAGCTGCATGCTAGGCCGTAGGCCTTGCAGGCTCACTGGGCAGCGCCCATTTTTTTAATGTATTTTTTCCTTTTCTGCTTTATTTGTTTCTAAGTTGTTTTTTGCTGTATTTAGAGTTTCTTTGTGAATATTATTGCTTTAGGTAAAACCAGTTAAAACTTTCTGTTAGTGCCAATAGTATTCAAATTTGTTTCTACTTACAACAAAATACTTATTGTTGCTATTTTTATTTTTTTTCCGGTTTTTTTGTTTTGTTTTCTGCATTATTTATTTTCTTTTGTTTTTTGCTATATTTTTTAATTCCTTTTGCTTTTAGGTCAGCAAAATTATAAACTTTCTGTTAGTGCCATTAGTTTTAGAAAATTACCTATTTTTTAATGTATTTTTTTCCTTTTCTGCTTTATTTATTTCTAAGTTGTTTTTTGTTGTATTTGTAGTTTCTTTGTGAATATTATTGCTTTAGGTAAAACCAATTACAAACTTTCTGTTAGTACCAGTAGTATTCAAATTTGAATAGTTTAAATTTGAAATTATTTGTTTTCTTTATTGCTTTATTTATTTTATTTTGTTTCTACTTACAACAAAATACTTATTGTTGCTATTTTTATTTTTTTGCAAGTTTTTTTGTTTTGTTTTCTGCATTATTTATTTTCTTTTGTTTTTTGCTTTATTTTTTAATTCTTTTTTATTTTTGGTCAGCAAAATTATAAACTTTCTGTTAGTGCTATTAGTTTTTGAAAAATTATAGACTTTCTGTTAGTGCCATTAGTTTTCAAATTTGAATAATTAAAATTTGAATTCTTTGAAATTTGCGTGAATCACAAGTTTGTGGTTAACTTTACTAAAAAAATGAACATAGATGCACCTATAGAGAAAATTCGACCTAAATTCATAGTTTTCAAATGAACTCTGAAAAAGTTGGCATAGCATGTGCATGTACAAAACGGACAATGGTATCATACTCGTCTGTTACAAAGTTGGCATGGTATCATCATAATAGTTGCGGAAAAAAGTCTTCACTTTTTCTTCGCTTGTGTCATTTGCTTATTGCGCCGTAATCATGGATAATCTTCATCGTTTATCAGGACTTTGAAGGGAGGAATTTCATGAAACTTTTTATAATCTTCAGATATGTCTGTCTTACTCTCATCTCCCAGGATGTCCCTTTTTCCTGAAAGAACTATGTGGCGCTTTGGCTCATCGTATGATGTATTCGCTTCCTTATCTTTTCTTTTTCTCGGTCTGGTAGACATGTCCTTCACATAGATAACCTGTGCCACATCATTTGCTAGGACGAACGGTTCGTCAGTGTACCTAAGATTTTTCAGATCCACTGTTGTCATTCCGTACTGTGGGTCTACCTGTACCCCACCTTCTGACAGATTTACCCATTTGCACTTAAACAAAGGGACCTTAAAATCATGTCCGTAGTCAAGTTCCCATATGTCCACTATGTAACCATAATATGTGTCCTTTCCCCTCTCGGTTGTTGCATCAGAGCGGACACCGCTGTTTTGGTTGGTGCTCTTTTGATCTTAGACAATCGTGTAAAATGTATTCCCATTTATCTCGTATCCTTTGTAAATCAGTATAGTCAAAGATGGTCCCCTAGACAACAAGTATAACTCATCACAAACAGTGTTGTCACCTCTGAGACGTGTTTCCAATCAACTGCTAAAAGTCCTGATGTGTTCACATGTAATCCAGTCGTCGCACTGCTCCGGGTGTTTGGAGCGCAGACTGTTCTTGTGTTCATCGACATACGGGGTCAACAAGGAAGAGTTCTGTAGAACTGTGTAGTGTGCTTGAGACCAAGAATATCCGTCCCTGCATATTATTGAGTCCCTTCCAAGCGTGCCTTTTCCAGTCAGTCTCCCCTCATACCACGATTTAGGAAGACCTATCTTATTAAGGTCAGGAATGAAGTCAACACAAAACCCGATGACATCCTCTGTTTGATGGCCCATGGAGATGCTTCCTTCTAGCCTAGCGCGGTTACGGACATATTTCTTTAGGACTCCCATGAACCTCTCAAAGGGGAACATATTGTGTAGAAATACGGGCCCCGGAATGACAATCTCGTCGACTAGATGAACTAGGATGGTGGGAACACCAGCTCGAAACTGACAAGACATTGCGCCACATCACTCCTTAGCCTTGGTACGATTTCTGGATCGATCACCTTCTGAGAGATTGCATTGAGGAATGCACATAGCTTCACAATGGCTAATCGGACGTTTTCCGGTAGAAGCCCCATCAATGCAACCGGAAGCAGTTGCGTCATAATCACGTGGCAGTCATGAGACTTTAGGTTCTGGAACTTTTTCTCTGGCATATTTATTATTCCCTTTATATTCGACGAGAAGCCAGTCGGGACCTTCATACTGAGCAAGCATTCAAAGAAGATTTCTTTCTCTTCTTTCGTAAGAGCATAGCTGGCAGGACCTTCATACTGCTTCGGAGGCATGCCCTCTTTTTCGTGCAAACGTTGCAGGTCCTCCCGTGCCTCAGTTGTATCTTTGGTCTTTCCATACACGCCCAAGAAGCCTAGCAGGTTCACGCAAAGGTTCTTCGCCACGTGCATCACGTCGATTGAAGAGCGGACCTCTAGGTCTTTCCAGTAGGGTAGGTCCCAAAATATAGATTTCTTCTTCCACATGGGTGTGTGTCCCTCAGCGTCATTCGGAACAGCTAGTGCGTGATCACCGATACGCATGGCGGGCTTCTTCCGGTGATCTGCCTCGCCTTTGAAATGCTTGCCTTTCTTTCGACATTGATGGTTGGTCAGAAGAAATCAACGATGACCCAGGTACATATTCTTCCTGCATTTGTCCAGGTATATACTTTTAGTGTCATCTAAATAGTGCGTGCATGCGTGGTATCCTTTGTTTGTCTGTCCTGAAAGGTTACTGAGAGCGGGCCTATTGTTGATGGTCACGAACAGCAACGCCTTTAGGTCAAATTCCTCCTATCTGTGCTTATCCCACGCACGTACACCGTTTCCATTCCACAGCTGTAAAAGTTCTTCAACTAATGGCCTTAGGTACACATCAATGTCGTTGCCGGGTTGCTTAGGGCCTTGGATGAGCACTGGCATCATAATGAACATCCGCTTCATGCACATCCAAGGAGGAAGGTTATACATACATAGAGTCACGGGCCAGGTGTTGTGATTGCTGCTCTGCTCCCCGAATGGATTAATGCCATCCGTGCTTAAAGCAAACCATACGTTCCTTGGGTCCTTTGTAAACTCCTCCCAGTACTTTCTCTCGATTTTTCTCCACTGCGACCCGTTAGCGGGTGCTCTCAACTTCCCGTCTTTCTTACGGTCCTCACTGTGCCATCGCATCAACTTGGCATGCTCTCCGTTTCTGAACAAACGTTTCAACCGTGGTATTATAGGAGCATACCACATCACCTTCGCAGGAACCCTTTTCCTGGCGGGCTCGCCGTCAACATCACCAGGGTCATCTCGTCTCATCTTATACCGCAATGCACCGCATACCGGGCATGCATTCAGATCCATGTATGCACCGCGGTAGAGGATGCAGTCATTAGGGCATGCATGTATCTTCTGCTCCTCCAATCCTAGAGGGCATACGACCTTCTTTGCTGCGTATGTACTGTCGGGCAATTCGTTATCCTTCGGAAGCTTCTTCTTCAATATTTTCAGTAGCTTCACAAATCATTTGTCAGTCACAGCATTCTCTTCCTTCCACTGTAGCAATTACAGTACGGTACCGAGCTTTGTGTTGCCATCTTCGCAATTGGGGTACAACCCTTTTTTGTGATCCTCTAACATGCGAACGAACTTCAGCTTCTCCTTTTGACTTTTGCATTGCGTCCTTGCATCGACAATGACCCAGCGGAGATCATCATCTGGTTCCTCTTGATCTTCAGCAGCTTCACCCGTTGCGGCATCATTGGGCACATCGTCTGGTTCCTCTTGATCTTCACCAGCTCCCCCCATTGCAGCATCACCATATTCAGGGGGCACATAGTTGTCATCATACTCTTCTTCTTCGCCGTCTTCCATCATAACCCCAATTTCTCCGTGCCTCGTCCAAACATTATAGTGTGGCATGAAACCCTTGTAAAGCAGGTGTGAGTGAAGGTTTTTCCGGTTAGAGTAAGACATCGTATTCCCACATTTAGTGCATGGATAATACATAAAACCATTCTGCTTGTTTGCCTCAGCCGCATTTAGAAACACATACACGCCCTTAATGTACTCGAAGGTGTGTCTTTCACCGTACATCCATTGCCGGTTCATCTGTGTGCATTATATATAATTAAGTGTGTCAAAAACCATTACAGAACATCATAAATAGATAATTAAGTGACCAAATTAATAGAAGTTCATCATCACATTAAAACCAAAGTACATACATAGTTCTCATCTAACAACATATAGCTCTCCAGAGCATCTAATTAATTTTCACCATACACATCGAAACTATGTAAAACATTTCAATGCGAAAACAAATGCGATCATAATCACAACCAAGGTAACAATTGATCCAACGGTATAATGATACCAAGCCTCGGTATGAATGGCATATTTTCTAATCTTTCTAATCTTCAACCGCATTGCATCCATCTTGATCTTGTGATCATCGACGACATCCGCAACATGCAACTCCAATATCATCTTCTTGTCCTCAATTTTTTTTATTTTTTCCTTCAAGAAATTGTTTTCTTCTTCAACTAAATTTAACCTCTCAACAATAGGGTCCATCTTGATCTTGTGATCATCGACGACCTCCACAACATGCAACTCCAATTCCATCTTCTCCTCCTCCATTTTTTCCAATTTTTTCTTCAAGGAAATGTTTTCCTCTTCAACTAAATTTAACCTCTCCACAAGAGGGTCGGTTGGAATTTCCGGTTCAACTACCTCCTAGACATATAAAAACATCTATGCATGTCAGGTTGGTCAGCATAATTATCATAAACACTAAAACAAATAGTTATAAATTAAAGATAATATACGACATCCGAATCGTAGACAGGACGAGGGCCCACGTGCGCGGATATCAAAACCATCGCACTATATAATAACAAGCAATAATAAACGTATGAAAATTAGACAAATATCTATCTAAAGAAATAATAAAAATAAGAAAAGCATGGATATAACAAGAGGCTCACCACGGTGGTGCCGGTGACGAGATCGGCGGGGGCGATCGACGGCGGCGAAGACGGGGACGGGACGTGACGGACCGCTAAACCTAGACAAATCTCGGAGAAAATAGAGCTTTGAGAGGAGAAAAGCTTAACTAGTGTGGCTCGGGCATTCCATCGAACACGTTGTGTGCATAGGAGGTGAGCTAGAGAACCACCAAGCCCTCTCCCCCTCGGCCAGAAAAAATAGAGCAGTGTGCTCTGCTCTTGCGCGAGGGGGTATATATAGGCACCTCATTGGTCCCGGTTGGTGACATGAACCGGGACTAAAGGGGAGCCTTTGGTCCCGGTTCAAGTCACCAACCGGGACCAATGGTTGTGGGCCAGGAGCAAGACCAATTGGTCCCAGTTCGTGGCACCAACCGGGACCAAAAGGTCCAGACGAACCGGGACCAAAGGCCCACGTGGCCCGGCCGGCCCCCTGGGCTCACGAACCGGGTCCAATGCCCCCATTGGTCCCGGTTCTGGATTGAACCGGGACTAATGGGCTGGACCATTGCCCCGTTTTCTACTAGTGTATGTATCATTTTCAAGTTGCCGACGGCGTCGCCGAGGAAGGAGGCGAGCGAGGGGTGTGCTAGGGGCAAAGGGCCGCCGACCAGCGGGCCCGAGGCACGGTTTTCGTCTGGTCACCCCCGTGGGGGGGGGGGGTCGGCGACTGGGGGGGCGACCCCAAGGCGCGGTTTTCGTCGGCTCACCCCCAGACGGCGCTATTTGGGCTTCCCTGGGGGGCCGAACGGCTGGAGATGCTCTTATCCTCGTGGCTGGACCAGTGTTACTTCAACAAGACCATTCTACCTCCATGGCACTTTTATCGTATCATCAGCGTACCTTCAGGCCCTGTTATGAGGGAGAGATTTCTATAGGAGAGTCCAAACTAATTCGAGGGATGAGATTTCTATAGGAGAGTCCAAACTAATTCGAGGGATGTTCCCCACTAGAGCTCATCCATGGAGAGAACCACCATTGTGGTGCCTCTGTTATCAGGATCGGCCATGGCCAACTCTAGATTTTTGCCGGGATCTTGTTGACCGAGTACCTATATATCCATGAGGATCATCTTGGCCAGTGTGGTATCGTAGAAGAGCAGGACCAAAAGTAATGGTGGGGTTCTTACTGCTGATCATGATATAGAGTTTGATAGATTTGCTCCCATTTTGGTGGAAGAATGGGGAAATCTCTTCTAACACGACAAACACGTCTCACATGTGGAGCAACCCGGTGACGAGATTGTCGTTATTGTCAATATACATCTCGATGATCTTATGTATATCATGTTGAAGTTCTTATACTTTTGAGATATTTTACTTCCTTTCTCAACTCATTGCAATATCATATTGATGTTTTTTTCTAGTAGCGACAACAATACCTGCGAGAAATTTAGTAAGTAATATGCATCTGTAAAGAAAGCAATCCAGGTTGAAACTTGCATCTGAATCGAAAGTTAAGTGTGTGTCGTAATAATATGAACACCTCCTAGAAACGAAAAACAACATGATACATGTACACTGACGGGATAGTAATCATCTGTTTTTATGGTTGATATGTGTCCTCTCATATCAAATACATAATAAATGTCCTGCCATCATGAAAGGCAAAGATATCAAACCAACCCTACTAGAGAAAAAAGTGGCGCATGTGCTGATCTGGAGATGCATGTTGCCGCAAAAGCATATAAATGCAATTGGGTGAGCTACTGAAGCTCACTCACAATGACTCCAATGGGATAGGTATAGTTACATTCCAAAAAAAATTTGTCTAGTTTATCTAGTGATGATGCTGAAATATGGTCCATATATTTAAGATAATTAAGTAGCCTTTAAATATTATATGACCGAGTTGTGTATGATTGAGAGGCATTTGGGATTGTTAGAAGGGAGATAGAGGTTTGGTGGAATAGTTGTTATTATTGCTTGAGCCATGTGGGCATATATATAGGAGTACAAAGACCAACTTGGAGTACAAGACAAGGCAGGACCAAATCCTAGTCTATCATATACTTCCTAATAATCCTTATACTCAACATCCCCCCGCAGTCACAACGGTAGCGACGCAGACGATGGGACTGGAGAAGAATCCGAAGGCAAGCCGACGGACC
>LR738712.1:738007182-738057189 GCA_902687465.1 Secale cereale
CCCCCCCCCCCCCCACAGTCGGAACGGTCGACGCATCGCGAAGTTGTGGCTGGAGTGGAAATCGACGAGGTTGCTCAAGTAGGTGGTAGCCCTTTGTGCCGTTTGTCAATGTAGCCGAGAGCGTAGGGTGGTGGAGCCGTGGTCGAGGTAGCCGTGCGAAGAATGCCCTGGTCGATGTCGAGTCGGGGTAGCCGGTGTCGAGGAAGTCGCCGTGGAGCCGCGGGCGCCAAGTTAGCATGTGCGCTGTGGTGTCGAAGTAGTGGTGCGCCGGGAAGAAGATGTTGTTGACGACGCGTCGCGGCGGGTTTGCCAAGCCCGGGGACACATCGTAGATGAAAGCACGCATCGGTGTTGCCAGCACCGGGCATGCGTAGACGAGGGACCTGCACGAGTTGTACGCCATGTCGGAGAAGTCGGAGGGGCCAGCAGAGAAGAACTCGACGATGATTGCGGCGTCCATCGGCGCGGGGCCGACGTCACCAACGGTGGTCGGAGTAGACGAAGTGGTCGGGGTAGATGACGATGACGCTGGTGACGGGCTGGTGCTTGGACGAAGACGAAGAGGGTGGACGGGCGGCGACTACGAAGGTAGCGGCGGCGGCGGCCAAAAAAGAGCGGCGGCGGCGGCTAGGTTAGGTTTGCGGCGGCGGTGCTCAAAGTAGGCGAAGAACCCTGACAGCGTGACAAATACCGGCGCGGACTGTGGCGTTCCCGCGCCAAGGGAGACGGCGCGGCGTATAACACGGGAGGTCGATGCGCGGTGACGGCGGAGTGGACCGCGGGCCGCGACGCTACGGCCCGAAGGGGCGACGCAGCGGCGGCAGGCGGGTCGGGGGGACGGCGGGAAGACCTCGGGGCGGCGGCGGGGACCACGGGCCGCGACGCTGCGGCCCGAAGGGGTGACGCAACGGCGGTTCGCGAGTCGGTGAAACCGCGGGGACAGCCTCGGGGCGGCGGAGGGGACCGCATATCGCACACTACGACCCGAAGGGGCGACGCAGCGGCGAAGCACGAGTCGATGCAGCCGCGAGGAGAACCATGGGGGCGGCGGCGCTGCGCCCCAACGGGGCGACGCAGCGGCAACCCGATGCTCGATTAGCAGAGAGGCGTGTAGTACTCGGGACGATCTTCACGGGACCTGCGGAGGCGCGCGTGACCGACGGGCCAGGTCGATCGCGCGGCGTAGATGAGGCGGATCGCGGCGGCGAGCGGCTGATCAAGCCGATCGCGCGCGAGGTCGGGGTCGCTGCTGGATGGAGGAGTGATCGCGGAGTCCCGGATGAGGCCGACGACGGCGGACGGAACGGGACGTCAGCGCCGGCACCCAGGCTGCCAAAGCAGCGCAGGCGCCCGGGCAGCGAGGCCCGAGCGACCAACGGAGCAACGACGCCCGAGTTGAGGCAGACGACGAGCCTGATGCAGCCGAGGACGAGGCCGGCGAGGTAGACCGCCGGGCCGCCGTGCAGACGCGGCGGAGGCGGGTGGGTGGATCGATGGGCGGGCCGGCGCGCGAGCGATGGCTATGATTGGCCGTCGCATGGTGCGAGGCCGCCGGGTCGGGGCGATGCAGGTGTTCCGGTCGGAGCAGGGCGGTGACGGCCGACGCAGGGCGACGGGCTGAATGACGCGCGGACGGCGGCTGGCCCGGACGGGCCGCCTCGGCGCACGTGGCTGCGGGTCGGAGGAGAGGCCGGCTGGTCGCGCCGGGGTCGGAGTAGAGGCGCATGGGGTCGACGGCGGCGGCGGGTGACGCAAACCGATCAAGATTAGATCAGAAAACCAAATAGAAAAACGCCGATCAAAACGACCCGCGAGAGAGCGAAAAAACCCGGAGCAAGGGCTCGGGAAAAAGACTCTCTAGGGCAGCCGACCAACACGGCCGGCGGACGAACCCTAGGTATGGGCGGCGCGGCCCCCGGCGGCGGTCATGGAGGCCGACCGCCCCGGGGGCGGCCCGCGGGTGCGGAAGCGGCGGCTGCTAGGGTTTAGAACCCGGAAACTGATACCATGTTAGAAGGGAGAGAGAGGTTTGATGGAAAAGTTGTTATTATTGCTTGAGCCTCGTGAGCATATATATATATATATATATATATATATATATATATATATATATATAGGAGTACAAAGACCAACTTGAAGTATAAGACAAGACAGGACCAAATCCTAGTCTATCCTATACTTCCTAATAATTCTTATACTCAACAGGGATTATTCTACCCCGTTTGAGGAGGAAATGTTTGCGTTCTCCTAATCTCTCACCCATTTGCGACAATCCGATGGGATTTTAATCTATATACCATTGAGACTAATATAATCGTACCAAACCGCAGAATCCTAACAGTGCTAACAACATCCTGCTGCACCCTGCGTGCCAAGGGGATCCGGTTGACGTTTTCTCTTTTTGTGGAAGGATTATCCCGACGTTGTTATGGATTCTATGGCTGACCTAAGTAGAAATATGGTCTGGTTGTGTACATTATGGTAATCATGGTTATATCACAATCATAGGCTATCCCGAGTTTATGAGGAGCTCACGCTTTTCTTTGTATCTCATTTATTCTCCAAGATGTCAAGCCAAGAGGTACACATGTTGTTAAACGGAAATAAAAGATAGAAACAAGGAAAATACAAGATGGTTGTACAAACATTGAGTACCTCCGCTGATTAATGCTGAGAGCAGCTCGCCTCCTGTAGTTGCTCTTGCCTGTAGAATACAAAATGGCAGAAGGGAGGGAGACCACCGCTCCTTTCGTCACCGTACTCCAAAGTTTGCCGTCCTTATGTGCAAACCCATTGCGTCTGGTCCAGAATCCCATCTCCCAAGCAACTGGTTCGGTTCCTGTGGAATCGAGCGAAACCAACCTCGAATGTAACCCGCCGTGAACAGAGCTATCTTGGCCAGAACAGAGACAGAGATAGAGGGGACGACCAGGCACCATGACCGCCGGCTTGACGATGCAGGGCACCATACCAGCAACTCGAATGTAACCCCATAGAATACTCAAGAGCCGCGGAGGCCAGCCATACCGGCGGTCGTGCCGGAGAAAGATCGGCACCCATCCGCTGCCGCGAGCAAACTGTTGTAGTCAGGGGAAAAGATTGGTGTTTGAGGGAGTGAGGGGTTGTCTTTTAATGAGCCCGTGATTTATGGCTGGAAACGGATGAAGGTGAATGGATCGTCATGCATGTGTTCATTTCCTTCCATAGGAGATTGTGGTTTACGGCTTGAAAAGCTAGATGGCACGTACTGCCATGTTGGAGTCAACCGTGAGGCGCAGTTGCAAAATTGCATGGGCTGCCGATTAAACCATGCACGCGCGCGATGGAAGATCGAGCGTGTTGGATAGCAGTGGTCCTCGATCAGTAATGTACGCTGGTAACGGCAGGATGACATGGCATCATGCATGTTAAGAATTAGATTCATCTGAACGCTTAGGTGGCACAAAGCTGATGTGGACAGCGTGCATGTTAAGATAATTGGTAGTAGCGGAGATCAACTTCTTAAGAATGTAAGATGCTGTCCTCTTTCTCTACACCATACCATTGGTCTTATCAGGTCAGCAACAGTGCAACACCCCCACCCCTGAAGAAAGAAGGTCTGTGGTAGGGAGTTATGAAAGGAGCTTAATCATAAATTATCAAAAAAAAACCTAGAATAAATTCTTCCTACCTCTTGAAATGGGGTCCCTTGAAACCAGTAGAAGGTTTCACCACCCTAGGATGGCAGAGTTAGCAAAGCGCCACTAGGTACATGCTCGAATGGCATTAGAGAGAACGATCGATAGAAGCCCTATGCGAGGGTTATAACTATTGTATGAACACTGCTACCTACACGTTTATATGTTAGACGTACTGCTAATAGGTTTTAGCCCTGTAGTGAGTGCTTCGACAGCAAACACTGGCTGCGGATTTCCTGCTAATGCGTCTACTCGCCACTATTTGACCTTCTACTTCTATTCTCTCCTGTAATTGTTCCGAAATATTTCCTCGGAGAGTTAATGGAAAGGGGTTCTCCTTGTTGGAAAAAGAAAGCTAGTGTTCGGCTTTTTTTTACCCTACCATGTACGGTGGTTAGTTTTGACCGATAAAAATGAAAAAGGAAATTGGGTAAAAAGTGGTAGAAGTTTGCTTAAATGGAGTATAAATTGAGAAAAATCTCTAGAACGGGCAATATCTGTCACAAACCTGAAACTTGGGCGTAAAAAATGTAATTAATTCAAAACTAAATATCACAGATCATTTAGTTTCACTGGAAAGAAAAGGAAATACAATATACCACTTATGTTATTATTTTGCGGGTATACCGCTTAAGTTTAATTCAAAATTAGATTTAGTAATTCTTAAAAAAGAATATAAATAGCTTACTTCGGTGAGAGCCCGCTAAATTATAACACAAAATAATTCAGGTATCTATACCGCTTATTTTGATGAGACGATATTATGTGTCATAGATTGTTTAAAAGGAATTAAAAAAAGACATTGGTAACTTTTTTGCTACATCAAAACCACATCGTGCAATAAAAATTTGTAACTAAATTAACAGTTTGAGTTGCTTTTTTTGTTTCGAAATGATCAAGAACTATTATAAGGGTTCACCGGAATTGCTTGTATTTAATAAGATGAGATATTTGAGGATCGGTGGAGGAAAACATTTCACCACATATAACATGAATCACTGACGGACGGATGTTTCCGAAGGTATAAACAGGAGTTCAAGATGAGTGGAATAAATACTGGCATAATCATCCGTGAGTTTGTTGCGAATAACACAGTTCAAAGGGACTAGAAGCGATGAAAAAGTGATAGAAAGTATAAAGGGCCCCAAGAGCTTCTCATGCATTTTCTCCGGTGCTCTCTTCCAGACCTCAGACCTCTTTACTTATGACACAAGTCTCCTCTCTCTCCGGTTAACACCAAAGCCATGCACGTACGTAGTGGACAGCACAACACAACACTATTAACGACGCCGGGAGACGAAGACGAGGAGAAGCTTCCCATTATGTTTACCATGGGAGTTTCTTTAGACCCATTTTAGCATCCTTTCCTTGGAATGCAGGGATCACCAAGCAATTTGTACTTTTCAATCATAGATCCCTGATGGCACAAGTAATTTGACGCACGTTGTCTAGCTAAAATCATTCAGCGTCGCTGATTACCCTAGACAGGTTTTCTAATCACTCAATCACGCTTAACTTCCCACCCTTCTGTTCCTCACATACTCTCAGTATTTACGGGGACTCATATCATTCTCCAAAATATTTAGTATTCACACATATGTTAGAATTGACCGCAATATGTACAAGGAGACAATATCTGAGCTGTGTATATTTTTTTACGCTATGGTTTATAACGGAGGAAACTTCGTTAACCTGAGCACTTTGTCAAAAAAATTAATCTATTTCTACAATTATAGTGAAAATTGGATCATGTATAATTCAAAGATAACTTCACATCAGCCCTGCTGCCAGTTTGTTTATGTTCTCACGTATGTATATTTGTCATTGGCAAACTGCCTCTTGGAATCATTATGATTAAACAGGGTTTGGTGTCGTTTGCACCAAAGATTGGAAATTGTCACATGCCTATTTTAGTTTCCTTTGAATTGATTTACTACATTGCCAGATTTGTCGGCAAACGTCCAAACTAAAAACCCGTACATTAATTATCCAGCTGATGATGACTTTGGCAGGTAACCAAGTAATTCATGAATGATTAATTCATGCTCTGCCCTTTTTACAGCCATATGCTTCGAAGTTGACAGTAATAGTTTCCTATGAACTAAGAAATTAAATGAACTACAAGGAGTAGCAATAGAGTGACAAATGGAGCCGATGCCTATCTTGTCCAGTTCTTGGGGTCACTTTTTCCTCTGCCAACTAGTCAACATTGTATCCTAGAAGGTCGTAGTTGGTGTTCATTGTTTCATCTAGCCCCGTGATAGTCTTAGTTGGTGTTCATTGTTTTGCAAGGAGAGGTGACCGAGAATATATATCCTGCTGGACAGCAACTGCAGCCAAAAATTGATTGAGTGAATTAAGAGACGCATGTCTTATGTCATGTAGTCTACGTTGGCAGGGGGGGCGACTCGGGCGCCCCAACCGCCGCCGCCCTCGACCTCCCTCCTCCCCTTCTTCCCCCCCCCCCCCCCCCCCCCCCCCCCCCCCCCCCCCCCCCCCGCCGCCGAAGGAGGCCGGCGAGCAAAGCTCGCCCGGCAGACGGCGGGCCCTCCTCCTTTCTTCACGAGGGGATCCTCTGGCTGAGATGTGTTGGCGTCCTTGGGCGTACAGCATGGAGGCGGAGTTGGCGCACTCGGGCGGCGGTCCGATGGGATCCCAGCGGCGCTGCGGGGGCTGGCGGCGGCGGATCTGGGGTTTCCCGCCCCAGATCGGTTCTCCTTCGGGTGGTTGGGCTCGGGCGCCTTCCGGCGGTCCTAAGCGGTGGTGGGCGCTCGCGTTGGCTATCCTCCTTCACCGATGTGATTGGGGGCGGCCGAAGGCGTTGGCGTGATGCTGGATCCGAGCACGGTGGTGGCGCCGTCCCCTTCAGGGATGGCGGTCGGGTGTTGGGTCCTTGTGGCGGCACAGGTGGCGGCGGATTTTGGGATCCCGCTCCTGGGGACGTCGCAGGATGCGGCGGCCCATGCACGAGAGATGGAGTTTCTTCGAACATATTTGGGTGGAAACTTGCTTTTGACTACTGCAAAGGCCGGCAGTGGCGGCGCTGTCTGTGTCGTTCCCTTCTTGAAGACATCGTCGTGGAGAAGTTCAAGGCCACTCTCTGCTACCTCTGGGGGAAACCCTAGATCAGTTGATCAGATGACGGCGGCGCTCTAGTGTCGTTTCCCCCTTGGGGGCGTCATTCTTGGAGGTACATATGGGCTCGGGGAACAAAGGACAACTTCTTTGGTGGAGCGGTACTTCGTCTTATACATTGATGGCGGCAGATCTCGGCGGCCTGGCGCTGTGGAGATTCAGTGTCCGATGCGCGGAGATGGACTCGCGCAGGGAGGTGGCGCTGTCTGGCGTCGTGGTGGCGTTGACAGCAGTTAGACTGGACAAGGTTGATGCAGAAGTACAACACTGAAGATGGATTGGTGACAGGTGGCTGCGGCGGCCTCATACCCAGCAGGCGTCCTGGTTGAGGAGTGCGCCGGACTGTTAGGTGCCCCATACCCGGCAGGTGTCCTGGTTGGGACCTCTGGTCTTAGATGGTAGGTTTGACTGCGAGGTCTGTTCAGTATTACGCCCAGACTATCATCATCCGTTCATCAACTGGATAGCAGTAGCGATAAGATGTTGCATAGACCGTGACTTTAATCTTATTGTTGTATGACTTAACAAGATCTTATGCGAATAATTAATAAAGTGAATGCATGCATCGTCAGGATGCAGAGGACGAGGGTCCTCCTCCATTTCTAAAATAAAAATAAAAAAAATGTAGTCTACGTTGTTTCTACTAACTAGGAGCGGAAGCCAGAGGTGGGTGCACACCATTATAACATTGTCCATGGTCCATATGTGTACAATCATATCAAGGACATGTGAGCATATAACACAATTAATATATAAATCTACCATAAAATGCAAGATAGTGAATCAAAGTGGCGCATGTGCAAAAACTGGAGATAACTGCAGTTGCACAATCTGATATATACATCATGGTGCGGGTGCGCTACCAAAACACCGTCACATAAGCAATTCCTTAGTGATATACCTCTACTGGCCATATATTCAAGAATTAGTGATGACATATGACCTAATGAGTTGGGTAGGCTTGGGAGGCATCAGGGATTAGTGCTAGTTTGGTGGGTGTCGTCATGCCATCCGGCCAGTCCTGCAGCGTTCTTTGCGATTTCCAGCAACTCGTTTGGTTACTGTTCAACCCAAGAGGAGCCACTATCCAAGTGGCACAACAGCAGCATAGGTCACATATTGAACGTTTGCAGGTTTAATTGAGACGGGTTGTACGAGTGATTAATTGTGGCATGGGTTGGATTGGCATGTTGACTAGTCCGTACATAAAGCAAAGTTTGGAATCCTGCCCGCATATGTTTTGGGATTGCTCTTTTGCACTCAACTGTTGGGATTCTATTACCGACCAGAGCAGGAGGAGAACCTCAACCTTGACGGACATTCAACTGGCTGCTACTGCTTTTCCTAGTGAGGTTGCTATCGACATCAATAAATGAATAAAAAAACAGATTCTGTAGGAATGGATTCAGAATAATCTTTGTGGTTTCTATGATGACGCCTAAAGCAGGAATTGGTTGATTCTCTTTTTCCTTTTTTGTTCTCCCTCCACTTTGTAAATAACAATTATTCTTACATGCTAAGAATTGTGTATGGGGTCAGACATTAAGCGGGTACTTGACCTAACCGCCGCCGCCTACAAAAAGCTAAGTTTCTGTGACTCCCGCCGGCGCCGGCGCCGGTCCGTCCCGTCTCCGGTGGCCTTAGGGCCATGGAAGAGGAGTGGATCTCGGCCCTTGTCGGTGGGAGGGCTCCGTTTTTTGATCTTTTTCCGAGCTTTGTTAGGGTTTGTGTCCTGCTCAGGAAGGCGAGACTACTGCGGCTCCCTAAGGATGGAATAAAGGTCGCCCCGCTCAGCCTCCGTTTCGGTGATGCGTCTAGCATCATCGGTGGGCGTGTGAAGGTGTGTCTCCGGTGGATCTGTCTTTGGTAGATTTGCTCGGATCTGTTTGTCGTTTGTCTTCGTTCGTGTGTGTTCAGGTTGGATCCTTTTGATCTAGTACACTCTTCATCTGCGGCGGTTGTTGTTCTGTTGCGTTTATTCTATGGGGTCTTAGCACGATGACTTCCCGACTGTCTACTACAACAATGTTTGCCCGGCTCCGACAAGGGACGGACGGATGTCTACAATAACATGTTTTAGAAGTTATACTGGTTGACGTGGTTACAATCGCAAAGCCGGTTTCGCGCAGATCTTGAAAAAAATCACGGAGAGTTTACTCTGGTAGGGAAATGATAGATACACTACTGGGTAGGTCTCCGGTGATGGTTATGTTCCATTTCTCGACGCCAATCACGTTGGGCGAGGATGGACAACAACACGATTGCGCAGGTGGGCTCCAGGACCCCAAAAGCTTACATGATTTAAGAAACGGAAATGATTCTTATCGACATGCTGATTGTGTGGACAAAATAAGTTGCCCGGACTCGATAAAAATTCTTCGAACTAGGTACACAACACGCCCCACATGGCATGCAACTCCAAGTGTGCTCTTTTATTTATCTACTATAGGACATTGTTGTTGTAGCTTCAGGCATGCCTCCTTCTATCCATGTTGACGATACCACATGCTACTTCCTCTGCCCCATGCAATCCCTCTCCTCCTTTCCATGTCCTCCATCGTAGCATCATGGCGCCTCACTACTACACTAATGGACACCACTATGTACCTTTGACTTAAGGTCGTTTGCCGTGTCATGCCGTGAGCATCATGTCGACCGTTTGGAGTTGCCAAATCCAACATTGACCAAGGGAAAGAGGACTCCTGAAAGCAAGATCTGAAGGGTGGATTTTGCAAGTGCAATGTTGGAAATGTGTTTTTAAAATTGTGTAAGCTCCTGTGTGTTTTGATGTGAATACACAAGCGGCATGTTGCAATGACCCCAAATCCATATGGCGTCTTTAGCATTTCTTTCTTCTTTTTTCCCAAGAGGAGGTTAGAATCCTCGACCTCAGCGTCAACTGATGCACACTGCCCTTGTTATTAAAGTTGTTGTCAGGCAATGAGACCAAAACCATCAACAAGTGAAGTACATAGCGAAAGCAATAATGGCAAAACCGTTACAAGATATGAATGTAACACCTACGACTATGTCGACATCTTCGGCAACAACGCCTTCAGGAAGGGAAAAATGCCCTCACGTTGTCGTCGTCAGAGAGACAACGTCTTCAACAAGATAACAACACAAGTTCGTCGCTGCTTAGCCCGACCAACAAAGGCCATAACAAGGGTTTTCACCCCAGACATGAAGTCTGTTCCAAACATCATCTTGGCAACAGATCTTCACACAATCGCGTCTGCTAGTCCTCCAAGCTAGGACAAAGTGGCACTAGCTATCAGATAGGTCGGTTGTATACCAACCAAAGACGATAACCATGAGCGCCAAGAGGTCAACCATGCCACGGTGCTGAACTAGCCGTTGCCGCCTCACACCAGTGTGAACGGATCCACAACATCCACCATAACCCCGAGGCCATTGCCCCAGCTTCTTCTATAGTGGCGATGTCACCATACTTGATGTCAATGGGTCGTCGTTGGGCGTTAGATCTGCTACAGACAGAGCCGCCATTGCCGCCGCCGCAACATCCTCCACTATCCGACCAACCACTCTCAGCGACCATGCAACACTGATCGGGCTCACCGCCGAACATCCAGGGAGCTCAGGCCCACCCCAGCATGGGTCCTTCAGCCTAGGGTTGCCGCGCCAGCACGAATGGATCTTTTTTACAGTGCTGATAGGACGTCTTTAGCATGTTGCGCCATGCTGCAAGCAGTTTTGCAATTCAACGAGCTGGCCATCACTAGTAGTAAGATCCCATGCTTTGCGGCAAGTAGGAATGCGATTATGCACAACCAGACACAACCGATGTGGCAAGCAAGGTTCTGCGCCACCGTAAAAGTTGTCATCACTATTCCATGTATGGACATAACACTACAAGTGAAATCAGTTGTTGATGCAAAAGCGGAGCTCTTCTCTAGACAATGACCGCATCTTACAAGGGAGTTGCACATATAATTTCAGAATAAACACAGTACAACAATCGAACAAATTAAACACTAAACGCATCACAACAGGTTGCATATATATTCTGGTGATACCCGAAAGTGTTTCGGAAGAACTAAAATAATCTGAAACGTGACAGAAGGTTCTGGATCCGAAAGATTTCGAAACATTTAGGAAGGGTCCTACTCGGCGGCCCCCGGCTTAAGGAACATTATTTTTTCTCAATTTTGTTTCTTGATGGCTGCCATGAGCGCGAGCCATTAACTTGGCTAATCCTGTGTGCGTGATCAGCATCTAACAACCGTTAGATTTATGAAACCAACCTAATCACAGACATTTGAATGTGTTGCCATTGGTTAAAATAGCCCGTTCTCTCAACATTTTATTTTCTGTTTGCACCTGTGCCAACAAGTCTCCTTGATATCTTCCCTCCATGTAAGCAACATGAAAGTCGTCAGTTTTTGGGCTTCGGCAAATAGTTCTCGTATTTACTACGATCATTTGAAACACTTCCAGAACCATTCTCTCTCATTCGCCATTAAATTTTAGCATTACTATAAATGTCCCTAAACATTAAGCGTGTGACCTCATAGGTGCAAGCTTATGTGGACACCACATCAGCGAGCCCACCTAATTGACAGGGAAAACCTAGTATAGCAATTTTCATCTTCGAGCTTGACCCACGGGCTCGAAATATCCACATCACATGCAACTCCAAGTGTGCTCTTTTATTTATCTATGGGACATGTTGTAGCTTCAGGCATGCCTCCTTCTATCCATGTTGATGATACCACATGCTACTTCCTCTGCCCCCATGCAATCCCGCTCCTCCTTTCCTTGTCCTCCATCGTAGCATCATGGCGCCTCACATCAACACTAATGGACACCACTATGTACCTTTGACTTAAGGTCGTTTGTCGTGTCATGCCATGAGCATCCTGTCGACCAAGGGGAATGGGTTTGGAGTTGCCAAATCCAATATTGATCAGGGGAAGAAGGAAGGGACTCCCAAAAGCAAGATCTGAAGGGTGGATTTTGCAAGTGCAATGTTGGAAACGTGTTTTTAAAATTGTTTATGCTCATGTGTGTTTTGATGTGAATAAACAGGAGGCATGTTGCAATGACCGCTAACCCATATGGCGTCTTTAGCATTTTTTTTCTTTTTTCCGAATAGGAGGTCAGAATCCTCGACCTTTGCATCAACTGATGCACACTGCCATTGTTATTAAAGTTGAAGTCAAGCAATGAGACCAAAAACATCAACAAGTGAAGTACATAGAAAAAGCAATAATGGCAGAACCATTACAAGATATGAATGTAACACCTCTGACTATGTCGTCATCTTCCGCAGCAACGCCTTCAGGAAGGGATAAACGCCCTACGTTGTCGTCATCACAGAGACAGCATGATACGGAGTATCCTAGGGTCATCCCCATGGACCCTTCATCGCCTCATCAAGTGCCCAAAGGACCCATGACTCGAGCACATGCAAGAGCTCTCGAGACCGAGGTGACCTCACTCCTTGCTCTAAATCCTTCCGATATGCATGAAACATGGCTTCTACCCTCAACAGGAACTCTGTGCATACTCAGGTACTTAGATGAAGGCCACGGGACAGCCCTGCACAATGGTCAAGACGGCGAGTTCGACAAGTGCCGGGAACAAGAAGAGCAAAGGCTGAAGATGCTACAGGCACCGGACGTCCGGCCTGCACCGGACGACCGGCGACTCCCAGGCACCGGACGACCGGAAGACACCGGACGTTCGGCCCTTCCCAGACGACCGGACGACCGGAAGCCACCGGACGTCCGAGACAACGACCACAGAAGAAAATAGCGGACATCCGACGATTACCGGACGTCCGGTCCCTCCGGAACCACCGGACGTCCGGTAACCAGCGGACGTCCGCCCCAACGGCGCCTACCCATGTAATATATACTCGTTGACTTCCCTCCGTTAGAGCAGCTTTTGGATAGCTCATTTCAGACCTCTGTGTGGATTCTCTCCCACGAGACCGCGACCTCTTCGGAGAAGATCCACCTCGGATTCAGGACCTCCACATCGGAGAAGATCCCAAGGGATATCAAGACCTCCTCACGGAGAAGACTATCTTTGTACCACCATCGTTGACTATGGACCATGTATCTCCATGTGTATCGTGGATCTAGCACCTGTGTGACCATCTTTGTGTTGATTTGAGTGTTTTCCTCTCGTGTTTTCCCTCGTTTCCGCCTTGTGTTCTCCGTGTTCATCATGGGATACTCTCCAAACGTGAAAGATCCGCTGATTAGGGTTCCACCCTACATCATCTTGGTATCAAGAGCAAGGTTGATCACGATTTTGGAGCCCCACACCCTGTCTTCTACCTTGTTTTTGTTGTGTTCTTCCCAATTTCGAAAAATTCCCCACAAAAAGAGCCCCAAATTTTTTTTGTGATCTGTTGATTTGGCAAGATTTTGTTGACTTTGTTCCATGGATTTGCTGTGCCACGTGTCGATCTAGCATTTCCCCACCATTTCACCGTTTTCCCCCGCCAATTCGACCACGTTCGACCAATTTCTCCACGGATCCCCCAAACCCTAGCCACAAACCTACCGGACGACCGACGTTTACCGGAGGTCCGGCACCTTCCGAGACACCGGACGTCCGCTAAGCACCGGACGACCGGCACCCCGCTTACAGAAAGTTTTACCGGATTTCTGGAACTTCCGGACGTCCGACCCCTTCCGACCGACCGGACGACCGGTACCTTCCGGACGTCCGACAAACCCTGACGCAGCTGAACTTGTTCGGTTCCGTCCACCTTCTTCTACCACCTACCTTTCACCCCACCTTCCGCAACCACCATCGCTCACCCGCTCCGAGTTTGAAAAGTTTGTCTCCATTTGCCTTGGATACTTGAGTTGTGGTTTCACCGTTTCCTTGGATGTTTCGGCTACCTTGGAATGGCAACACTCCGACAACACCACCGCTCAACTTCGGCAAGGACGGTAACATCGACGACACTTCGCTCATCCTACCTTGCAATTGCATTGTCACCATATGAACCATCTTTGCGTAGCTTTCCCATTGAGACTAGCCATTTGAGTATTGCCGGGCCACGACACTTGTGCACATTTGTGATAGTCATAGATATTGCATACTACATCATTGTGAGTGTCACCACACCATCTTGGTATCTTGCATATCTCCGTGTGCCACAAGAGTGCTCCGCATACACAATAGCTACCTTGATCCGAGAAGCATGCATAAGTATCCAAAGAAAGAGCTCACAAGCTTCTAAGCGAAAGAGCCAACCAAAGCAAAGAAACAATAGCATCATACGCCTTGCATCCAAAGAGATCATCATAGCAACATCATACTGTGCTCAAGCATCGGCACATCATACACTCATAGCATACTTGTGATAGATAGTCGTTACGTTTTGCCTCTTATAGGTCGTGCACAAGTGCGTATCCGCCTATTAAGCAATCGGTTAGCGTCTCTCTAGCGTTGTGCAACACGAGCATTTTCCGTGGATTCCACATTTTCGCTCACCCTTGGTCGCACAACCACATTTATCTATCCGTGCGTGTGTTCCGTGTGCTACTTTGCTAGTGATCAACTTGTTGCATGAGCAAATTGTGAACCATTTTCAACATCTTTGAGTCATTTTGACGATTGCATTGAATTTGTGCCACATCCTAACCAAGCTCCTCTCAAAGCTTTACTTGTGTAGGTGTGAGAATCGACACGAAGTGGTACCAATAGTGCTATTTCCGGGTTACATTATTGAGTGATCATTGATCCATTTTCAACCTCGGTTAAGGTACATTGATATTGTCTTCTCCTTTCTCCCACTCACATACTTGCTTGTGATGATGGATAGGCCAAGTACATCTTCCAACCCGATCTTCGACGATCCTCAAGAAGCGAACAACTACGTCAACAAACTACATCTTTTCGGTGTCCAACGAGCTCTACATCAAGAGAGTGAAGCTATGCGAGAGTACATTGGTCAAGTCGCCGAGGACGCGCGCCAATTTCAAGAAAGAACTAAAGAGCAATTCGACACCATCAACACCAACATGACTACTCAATACAATGAGCTCCGGACATTGATAATCAACCGACGTTCTTCCTCAACATCATCTCAAAGACGAAGCCGCTCAAGTCGACACTCCGACTCCACGCAAGACTCAAGTACACCTACGTCCAACACTCTTCGTCAAGCCGCACGTCAAGCTCGACATGACCAACGGCAACCTCTTCATGACAAGAGTTCACAAGAGCTATTCGACGAGCAAGAAAGCCGCCGTCGTCACAACCAAGCTACACTTGAGCAAGCACAAGAACGGCAACGACTACGCCAACAACAACAAGAGTGAGCACGTCAACACCAAGAAGAACTTGATGCCGAGGCTAATCGCCAAGCACAACAACGTCGAGAAGCTCAAGCTATGGAGGCGCAACGAGCTTTACAAGATGCACATCGCAATGTGGCAGCCCGCACTCGACACACTCGTCAAGAAGAGGATTACCTTCGTGATGAGATGCAAGAGCGACGCCATCAAGCAAGAATGCAAGAAGAAGCTCCCCCTCAAGCGCGGCAAGAGCATCAACCCCAACAAGAACATCTACATCCACAAGAGCAACAAGATATGGCAAACCGCCAAAATCGAGATCGCCCTCCCAATAGGCAAGGAAACTACGATGAACATCGCTATGGCAAGATCAAATTCACAATGCCAAAGTTCTCCGGAAGCATTGATCCCGAAGACTATCTCTCATGGGCATTGAAAGTTGACAAGATCTTTCGCCTTCACAACTTTGATGAAGAGAAGAAGATCGCAATGGCATCCCTTGAGTTCCAAGACTATGTTCTCATTTGGTGGGAGCAAATCATAGAGAGAAGAGAAGCGAAAGGCGAACCTCCTATCACCACTTGGGCTCAAATGAAGGAAGTGATGAGAGCACGCTTTGTGCCTACACACTACAACCGTGATTTGTTCAAGAAGCTACAACTCCTCAAGCAAGGTACCAAGTCCGTTGAAGAGTACTACAAGGAGATGGAGATTGCCATGATACGAGCCAACATCACGGAAGATGAAGAGCAAACAATGGCGAGATTCTTGAATGGACTCAACTATCCCATCAAGATGATTGCGTACTTCCAACCATACAACAATCTCCTCGAGCTAGTACATCAAGCAACCAAAACGGAGCGACAAGTTCAAGAGGACTACAAGTACTCCAAGTTCAACTCCAAGAACTTCGGCTCCTACAACCAAGCTTCAACGATTTTGGCTACTCCTCCTACCTCTACCAAACCATCTACAAACTTCGGCGACAAGCCAAGCTACAAGAATGCGACTACATCGAGTCGTCCACCTTCTACCAACAACTTCAAGCCAAGAGCTTCCTCAACTACAACTCCAAACGAGGACAACTCCAAGACAAGCTCCATCAAATGCTTCAAGTGCCAAGGACGAGGCCACAAGTCATTTGAGTGCAAGACCGTTCGCACCATGATCATCAACGACGACGGATCTTATGATTCCATGAGCGATGATGAGATGGAAGCACTTGAGCATGTCGCTATGCATCGCCAAGTGAATGAATAAGAAGACCGTCAAGTGTTTTGCGACAATGACTCAAGCCCCAACCTTGTTGTCTCCAAAGTCTTGACACTCCAACATCAACAAGATGACGACCAACGGTGTCACATTTTCCATACAAAGGCCGGCATCAATGGACGCGTCGTCAAGGTTATCATCGATGGAGGAAGTTGCCACAACTTGGCAAGCGAAGAGCTATGCGACAAGCTTCACTTGGTCAAGACGAAGCATCCTCACCCCTACAAGGTCCAGTGGCTAAACGAGGCCGGAATTCTTCGAGTCGAGCACACCGTGCAAGTCTCTTTCAAGATTGGCGCTTACGAGGACACTCTTGAGTGTGATGTGATACCCATGTCCGTGTGCCACCTTATTCTTGGACGTCCATGGCCATATGACCGTGGAGTCACACACAATGGACGGACGAATCACTATCATTTCAAGATGAAGGGCAAGGAATTCGTGCTCCGACCAATGTCTCCAAGTCAAGTAGCCGCCGACAAGCTTTTACCTACCAACCGTCGTGGAGAGAATGCTGAGAGAGTGAGCCAACAAAAAGAGAGTGAGAGCCACAAGCCAAATATGAGCGACTCCACGATGAGCGACAAGAAGCAACTAGTCCTATTTGCCACCAAAAGTGAGATGAAAGAAGTGTGTGAGAACCCATCGAGCGTCTTCCACCTAGTGCTTCTATGAAAAGGGGAAGCCAAACCTACTAACACTTCACCACCTCCACCTTTTGTGTTGTCTCAATTGTTGCAGGAATTCTCGGACGTCTTTCCCGATCAGCTACCTCCGGGTCTACCTCCACTTCGCGGAATCGAACACCGTATCGACCTCGTACCCGGTGCTCCACTTCCAAACAAGGCTCCCTACCGCGTCAACCCCGAGGAAACAAAGGAGATACAACGGCAAGTGCAAAAACTCATCGACAAAGGTCATGTACGTGAAAGCCTAAGCCCTTGTGCCGTTCCCGTTATTCTCGTGCCTAAGAAAGACGGAACTTTCCGCATGTGCTCCGATTGTCGTCCGATAAATGCTATCACCGTTAGATACCGTCACCCTATTCCTCGCTTAGACGACATGCTTGATGAATTATGTGGTGCCACCATCTTTTCAAAAATTGATCTTAAAAGTGGTTACTACCAAATTCGCATTCAAGAGGGTGATGAATGGAAAACAGCTTTCAAAACCAAGTTTGGGTTATACGAGTGGCTTGTTATGCCAATGGGCTTATCGGAAGCACCCGGCACATTCGTGCGTCTTATGCACTTTGTTCTCCGACCTTATATAGGTGTCTTTGTAGTGGTTTACTTTGATGACATCCTAGTCTTTAGCAAGTCGCTTGAGGAACATGTTGACCATGTCCGTTTGGTTTTGCAAGCACTTCGCAACCAACAATTATATGCTAATATGGAAAAATGCACTTTTGGCGTTGACAAGGTTGTCTTTCTAGGATTTGTCGTTTCTTCTCAAGGTGTTCACGTTGATGAAACTAAAATTGAAGCAATTAAAACTTGGCCTCAACCAACGAATCTCATGCAAGTGCGTAGTTTCTTTGGTCTAGCCGGTTTCTATCGACGTTTTGTGAAGGACTTTAGCACCATTGCTATGCCTCTACACGCTTTGAGCAAGAAGAACGCACCCTTCACTCGGGGTCCTTCGCAAGACACCGCGTTCAATGAGCTTAAGAGCTTGCTTACACACGCACCACTTCTAGCCCTACCAAACTTTGACAAACCGTTTGAGATTCATTGTGATGCTAGTGGTACCGGCATAGGTGGCGTGCTAATGCAAGAAAAGCGCCCAATTGCGTACTTTAGCGAGAAGCTATCGGGAGTGCAACTTAACTATCCCATCTATGATAAAGAGCTTTATGCCTTGGTGAGAGTTTTACGTGTTTGGGAACACTATCTTAGACCTCATGAATTCATTCTTCATACGGACCATGAGACACTCAAGTATCTCAAAGGTCAAACTAAGTTGAACAAGCGTCATGCTAAATGGAGTGAGTTCATTGAGTCTTTTCCCTATGTCATCAAATACATCAAGGGCAAAGAAAATATTGTGGCGGACGCGCTTTCCCGCAAATGCATGCTTGTAACACAACTTGAGTTGAATGTGATTGGCTTTGAGCATATCAAAGATTTATATGAGCATGATCCTTTCTTTGCAAATGCTTATGCTAAATGCTTGACTCACACTTCTTGGGAACATTATTACATCAAGGATGGATATCTTATGAGAGCTAACAAACTTTGCATTCCCGAGTCTTCGCTTCGTTTGCTCCTTTTGCAGGAATCTCATGGAGGCGGACTCATGGGACACTTTGGACGAGACAAGACGTTTGCTACCCTCTCTAAGAACTATTTTTGGCCCAAGATGCTTCGCGACGTCTCACGCTTCACCAACCGATGTTCTACATGCCGCAAAGCTAAGTCCAAAGCTCAATCTCATGGTCTTTACATGCCTCTTCCTATTCCATACCATCCATGGGAAGACATAAGCATGGATTTCATACTTGGCTTGCCTAGGACTCAAAATGGAAAAGATTCAGTGCTTGTCGTGATAGATAGATTCTCTAAAATGGCTCATTTCATTCCTTGTAACAAGATCGACGATGCTTCACATGTTGCAACTCTCTTTTGTAGGGAGATACTTCGTCTACACGGCGTGCCCAAAACGATCGCGTCGGACCGGGACGTCAAGTTCTTAAGTTACTTTTGGAAAACACTATGTGCCAAGCTCGGAATCAAGCTACTCTTTTCTTCGGCGTACCATCCACAAACGGACGGCCAGACGGAGGTGACGAACCGCACGCTTTCCACTCTTCTTTGTGTGTTGATCAAGAGGAACATCCGGGAATGGGAGCATTGCTTTCCCATCGCCGAGTTCGCCTACAACCGCGCAAGACATTCGACCACCGGCAAGTCGCCATTCGAGGTTGTCTACGGCTTCAATCCGTTGTCCCCATTGGACATTCTACCTCTACCTCTACAAGAGCGCATCAACATGGACGCAAGTGCACGAGCAACCTATCTCAAGAAGGTGCACAAAGATACAAGGGCAATGATCGAGCGACAAGTCCAATGTCTCGCCACCAAGCTCAACGTCAACAAGGCACCAAGGGTGTTCCAAACGGGAGATCTTGTTTGGCTTCATCTTCGCAAGGACCGCTTCCCACACGAGCGCAAGTCCAAACTTCTACCTCGCGCCGACGGACCCTTCAAGGTGTTTGCTCGCTACAACGACAACGCCTACAAGATCGACCACCCACGAGACAAGTACTCCGTGAGCGACACTTTCAACATCAAGGACCTCTCTCCTTTCCATGGTGATGAAGATTTCGATCCGAGGTCGGATCTTTCCCAAGGGAGGGGAGATGATACGGTGTATCCTAGGGTCATCCCCATGGACCCTTCATCGCCTCATCAAGTGCCCAAAGGACCCATGACTCGAGCACGTGCAAGAGCTCTCGAGACCGAGGTGACCTCACTCCTTGCTCTAAATCCTTCCGATATGCATGAGACATGGCTTCTACCCTCATCAGGAACTCTGTGCATACTCAGGTACTTAGATGAAGGCCACGGGACAGCCCTGCACAATGGTCAAGACGGCGAGTTCGACAAGTGCCGGGAACAAGAAGAGCAAAGGCTGAAGATGCTACAGGCACCGGACGTCCGGCCTGCACCGGACGACCGGCGACTCCCAGGCACCGGACGACCGGAAGACACCGGACGTCCGGCCCTTCCCAGACGACCGGACGACCGGAAGCCACCGGACGTCCGAGACAACGACCACAGAAGAAAATAGCGGACATCCGACGATTACCGGACGCCCGGTCCCTCCGGAACCACCGGACGTCCGGTAACCAGCGGACGTCCGCCCCGACGGCGCCTACCCATGTAATATATACTCGTTGACTTCCCTCCGTTAGAGCAGCTTTTGGATAGCTCATTTCAGACCTCTGTGTGGATTCTCTCCCACGAGACCGCGGCCTCTTCGGAGAAGATCCACCTCGGATTCAGGACCTCCACATCGTAGAAGATCCCAAGGGATATCAAGACCTCCTCACGGAGAAGACTATCTTTGTACCACCATCGTTGACTATGGACCGTGTATCTCTATGTGTATCGTGGATCTAGCACCTGTGTGACCATCTTTGTGTTGATTTGAGTGTTTTCCTCTCGTGTTTTCCCTCGTTTCCGCCTTGTGTTCTCCGTGTTCATCGTGGGATACTCTCCAAACGTGAAAGATCCGCTGATTAGGGTTCCACCCTACATCACAACGTCTTCAACAAGATAACAACACAAGTTCGTCGTTGCTTAGCCTGACCAACAAAGGCCATAACAAGGGTTTTCACCCCGGACATGAAGTTTGTTCCAAACATCACCTTGGCAACAGATCTTCACACAACCATGTCTGCTAGTCCCCCACGCTAGGCCAGAGTGACACTAGCTAGCATATAGGTGGGATGTATGCCAACCAAAGACCATAACCATGGCCGCAAAGGGGTCAACCATGCCACGGTGCTGAGCTAGCCGCTGCCACTTCACACCAGTGTGAACAGATCCACAACATCCACCATAACCCCGAGGCCATTGCCCCAGCTTCTTCTATTGAGGATATGTTGCCATACCTGATGTCTCTGGGCCATCATTTGGCGTTAGATCTGCTGTAGACAGAGTCGCCACCGCCGCCGCCGCAATATCCTCCACCATCCGACCAACCACTCTCGATGAGCATGCAACATTGATCGGGCTCACCGCCGAGCATCGAGGGAGCTCGGACCCACCCCGACATGGGTCCTTCAGCCTAGGGTTGTCGCGCCAGCACGAATGGATCCTTGCTGAAGTGCTGATAGGACGTCTTTAGCATATTGTGTCATGCTGCAAGCGGTTTTGCGATTCAACGGGCTAGCCGTCACTAGTAGTAAGAGCCCATGCTTTGCGGCAAACAGGGATGCAATTATGCACGACCGGACACAACCGCTCTGGCAAGCAAGGATCTGCAGCACTGTAAAAGTTGTCGTCACTATTCCATGTCTCGACATAACACTACAAGATGGCGTCACCACTACTGCTAAAGATGTACCGCCTATCTGCATTGTGAAATCAGTTGTTGATGCAAACGCAGAGCTCTTCTCTAGCCAATGACCGCATCTTAAGAGGCAATGACACATATGATTTCCACAAAATACAACAATTGAACAAATTAAACACTAAACGCCATCACAATAGGTCGCATATATTTGTAACAAAAGAAATACGAGAATTAGGGCGGAAGCCCAAAAACTGAGCACTTCCATGTGGTTTCCATGTAGGGAAGATATCAAGGAGAGTTGGCACAGGAGCAAGCAGAAAATAAAATGGTGAGAGAATGGACTATTTCTCCCAGCGACAACACATTCAAATGTATGTGATTAGATTGGTTTCATATAAATCTAACGGTTGTTAGATGCTGATCCACGCATGGGATTAGCCAAGTAATTAAAGGCTTCACGCTCAAGGCTGGCATCAAAGAAACAAAAATTGAAACAAAAGAATGTTCCTCAAGCTAGGGGCGACCGAGTAGGGCCGTTCGGATCTCCCGGCGCCTTTTGCCATGTTTCAGAAATTTTTAGTATCATCCGAAAGACTTCCGGATACCACTAGAATACCATTGAGATCATTTGAAACACCTTGAGAACCATTCGCTCTCATTATCCATTTTATTTTAGTATTCATAAATGTCCATATTCTTTGCGTGTGTGACCCCATAGGTTTGAGCATATGCGGACAGTAGCTAACGAGCCCACCTAATAGACAGGGACAGCCTGGTATAGCAATCTTCATCTTCGTGCTCGACCCACGGGCTCGAAATATCCTCAGCATCGAGAAGAATGGTTTCCTTTACACTGAGGGTTTTGGAATTCCCTATCGTCAGGGACCCCTCAAACTCTAAGCGAGTGGCTTGAATAGGCACAGCGAGGAAAGGCCGCACCAATGGGAGGCACACATGGCGGTATGACTCATCGCAGAGAAAGGACGGTACTGGATGGGCAACACGATGTAGAGGATTAACTCTCGACTTGGCACCTCTAGTGAATATGGTGATATCACGATGATATATGTCTGTGTGCGCGGTGATGGAACCATGGATACCACTGTAGCATAGCTCACATGGTATGCACAGCCATACACTCAGGGTGACCTCCACGGCATCACTTATCACCGCGCATAACACATCTACTTTGCCTTTGCTTGTTTGGATGGTGATGGAGTTGCTTTTGTCAGACATGGGCGAATTGTACCAATCCACCAGCTTGCTGGATAACTCCTCAGGTTCATTCTCTGTGGCGTCAATCTTCACTTGAAGGAGAACTTCTGACTCGGCTGAGATGTACCTTGATGGTCCGGTGGGAGGCAGCTCCATCTGCATGCATGCATGCATGCATTTATATGTTATGTGAATCGCATACCAACTGGATTCTCCCAGAAATTAGGAATTTAGTAAGAGAGAGCATACCCTGAAAACAAGCTTAGATCTGGGACGTTCTAGTTCCCATTCTGCTTTCTTTGAATTAAAGGCGTCCGCGCTCTTGCAACGGCAGATGATCTGGGTGGTCATGCCATTGAAGACCAATACTTCGCCAATGAGAGGGAAATGCGCATACACTGCGAAAATCTCGAAGAGGGGATCGCTCAAGGAATCTTTGAGGGACCAGCGAGGCGGTGGCAGCTGCCCCCGCTGGATGACGGAGCCGGTGCCGGAACCACCTGGGGAACGGGCGACGTCAATCAACCCCAGTAATGCCGGGACGTCGATCAGCCTCTGCAAACAAGTTGAAACTAATGAATGCTTCCATCTAGATGTAGCTAAAAACTAACGAGTGCAAAGTGAATTTTTGTTCACAATGAAAGATACGGAGTAGAACTAAACCATGTACCAGGTTTGGATCTTGTGTTTGCCTACCTGAGGGTCGCTTGTACAACATGTTCTTTGGGACGGCGGTCCGCTGGAGATTCCAGGCACCACCTCCCGCATGCTGGCGGCTCCTTGGGCGTTGGGCAGGCTCGCGGCTCCATCGGCGGCGGCCGGAAGGAGATTCATTGCGATTCCAGGCACCCTAGAAGCCCTCGAGTCCGAACTGCTTTGGTAGGGTCCTGCCGGGCTGCCCCTTTTATTTTGGAATTCGGGGACGGTGCGGTCACGGAAGCGCGGGCGGCCCTACTTCGAGCTTCAAGCGGAAACCCCCGCGTCACGGCAGGTCTAGATCAGCGGGCCCAGGTGCGCTGGAGGGCACTCCTCGTTTTTTTTTTCTTTCATGTTTTCCTTTTTGTTTTTTTTTTTGTTT
This sequence comes from Secale cereale, assembly GCA_902687465.1. Taxonomy (NCBI): domain Eukaryota; kingdom Viridiplantae; phylum Streptophyta; class Magnoliopsida; order Poales; family Poaceae; genus Secale; species Secale cereale. The sequence goes on from LR738712.1 coordinate 738,030,867, forward strand.
TTTGCGGGTAAAAAAACTTCCATTAATTAACCAGAGTCATTACAGTCCTGTTGACAAAGAACGTCGACCTCATGAGGGGCACGTTTTTTATTTCTTTTTCTTCACTTTTCTTCACACTTCCGAAAGTTATAACCATATATATTAAAATAAATACTTTACATAATGTTTTGAAAAGTGTATTATGCGTTCAAAAATGTTAAATGTGTATAGAAAAAAAACTGGTCATTTATACGAAAATGTTGAACAAGTATTTTTTAAAAATTGAACAAGTATTCGAATTTTTTTGAACAAAGTATTTGAGGGCTGGAATGGTCCCGGAATCCTCCGCACTTGTCTGGAGGTTAGCCGTTGAAGTCGAACTCCGACGTCATGTCCTCGAGGCGCACTTCGAACACAACATCTGTGTCTAGGGCGGCCTGTCCCGACAGCGCTAGCTCGCACCCCACATCCGACATACCAGGAGCCATGAGTGCCGCACCAGGCAGCTTGGCTCGCGCCGCGCATCCGACGGGCCGGCCGTGGTGACCGCGGCGCCCGGCGTCCCTAGGTCGATGGGCACATCGGACGCACCGGCCATTTCGACCGCAACGAACGGCGGCGCTTCGTCCCCAAGATTTGCATTAACACACAACAATTTGAACGGCGCCATGTACATGTGTTCGTACCATTTGACGAAATGTTAATTGTGAAATATGTGAAAAATTGCGTGTAACAAAATCAAATTGTAAGCCTAATTAGGTTACTTAGTTTATACGAGTATTAAAAGATTCAAGTTACTTGATCCCCCCCCCCCTAGTTTAAAGTTAACCCCGGCAGTATGCAAAAAGAAAGGAATTCTATTGACCTAGCTAGCCACCGCCACCAAAAAGCTAAGGATATTTGCCTCCCGCCGACGCCGGCGCCGGTCCGTTCCGTCTCCGGTGGCCTTAGGGCCATGGAGGCGGAGTGGATGTTGGCCCTTGCCGGTGGGAGGGCTTCGTTTTTAGATCTTTTTTCGAGCTTTGTTCGGGTTTGTCTCCTGCCGAGGAAGGCGAAACGGCGGCGGCTCCCTGAAGATGGATTAAAGATCTTCCCGCCTAGACCCCGTTTCGGTGATGTGTGTAGCATCATCGATGGGCACGTGGAGGTTTGTCTCCGGCGGATCTGCCTTTGATGGATTTGCTCAGATATGTTCGTCGTTCGTCTTCGTTTGTGTGTCTTCATGTTGGATCCTTTTGATGTACACTCTTCATCTGCGGTAGTGTTCTGGTGCGTTGGTTCTATGGGGCCTTAGCACGATGACTTCCCGACTGTCTACTACAACAACGTTTGCCCCGCTCCGGCGAGGGAGGGGCGATGACAGCAGCGCGCCTTCAGCTCACTACAGTGCATGCAGTCGTCGCTATGTGGTCTATGGATCTGGATGTAATTTTTATTATTTCTAGTGTTCGTTGTACTACCATGATTGGAGATGAATAGATTGGAAGTTTATCCCGCAAAAAAAAGATTCAAGTTACTTGAAAGCATACACAATATATACAAAATGTTTCTTAGTTTTTTTAACACAGTATAGACGCAAGCGCTCATACATACGCACATGCACTCAACCCTATGAAGTCACTGTAGGCGCCTCGTTGTCGACGGGAACGTCTCCTCCCACTAAAAGCATGTCGCTGGAAATCCTGAAATAAATCCAGGATAAATACGAGCACCAGGACTTGAACCCTGGTGGGCTGGAGATACCACTGTCCACCTAACCATCTCAACCACAAGTTGATTCGCACAAAAAATTTCTTAGTAGTAGTACAGACGTTGGTCTGCTGTCCAACGCCGATAAAGTGGCCCGGCCCAAATATAAAAGGCTATTGCATCCATTTGGGTGTGTATTAATCTTATCCACTCCCACCCCTCAAAAAATAATCTTATCCACTACCCGCTCTCCACACAAACCCTCACTCCCTCTAGCTCCGTCGGCTACCCGATGGACAGCTCGCCGGATCCATCCCCAATCCCTTCTTCAGCTGCATCACTGCCATCATCGCCGATGCAGACTCTGCCTCCCTCGCCACCCTGGGACATCGACATGGTAGGCGTGCTGGCATGGCGAAAGGATCTTGCCATCGAGGCGCTCCGCCCCGACAAGGACCTCATCACACAAATCGGCGACGAAAAGGAGTATGTGCAAGATCAGCTCACCATCGACCGCTCCTTCGAGTCCCTCCGGACGGGGGAGGAGATGCGCCGCCAGGAGATGCAACCTCCCCCAGTTCCGGCGCCGCCTGCTGCTCCATTCACGAAGGAGTTGTGGATGGTGAATGCCCTCCTTAAGGTTTGCGGTGTATTTAGGTTTCTTCCTCCCGGCGAGCGGGAGAAGTTCTTGCAGGATCTGAGGCAGCCGCCCCTGCTCTGATAGCTTGTCCATACCAACATCCGGTGTGCCGCCAGCTGCGCCTACAACCACGAGGATGTGATTGACATCTCGGATGATGACGTGTAGGCATCCCGGTGGCGAGGAATCAGGCTGGCAAAAGAGTTGTAATAAATGTTATTCCGCCATTTAAACAATGTTGTTTAAATCACTGCAATATGGATGCCAACTAGTTTATTACTAGTGTAATGAAGGTTTAGTTTAACTAATATTTTCACTACATTAGTGTAACAGTCTAGGGGTTATCTGACAGTAGGAGTTTACTGACGGTAAGGACCAGCTCAATGCCAATCCCAGCAAAATAGAACGTGACTGGTACTAGCAGCGCGTGTGAACTGGGGTGCGCTACTGTTAAGTTTTAGTTCAACGGCGTGGACAACCAACCGCACCGATGATACATATATGAGCGGCGTCGGTGCTCGATGCCGGCAGTATAAGCTTACCACTGACGTCATACTACGGGCGTCTTGGCTCTGCGCCCATAATGACATTTTTTCAAACGCCTGTACTAGGCCTTTTCGTACTAGTGAATGGCTGAGCTCTTGTCTTCCTGTGACCCGATCAGATTGAAGACCCCACCCATCAAAAGCAGGATGGGGCACTGCTCAACCATGGCCTTCACCTCAGCAAGGAAGGCCCTAGATCACTAATGATCCGCGGGACCATAGACGATAATCACTTTCCATCTGAGGTCAGATCGTATATGGTGAGGGACATGCTCATGAAGAACTCCCCATGATCCATATCGTCAACCTCGAAGGTGTCCTCCTTGACACCTAAGAGGATGTCTGCCGAATGACCGGATCATATTGAAGTCATTTCGAGGTAGATAACATGGACTGATTAAAACCTTGATAGTCACTCCATCACTACACACTACATCTGCATGACCTGGTCGATTCATTTGTGCACCTGGACAGAAACAGTGTGGACTAGTCAAATCATGCATGGCCATCCTTGTAGAGCATGCCTAAATATGATAACCTGTGAGTACAAAGTTGTACATCAACAAATTAGTACTACTTTTCCTAGAGAGGCCACCACGTGGTAATTTAGTTTTCGATGGCTCTCAAGCTCGTGAAAATTTAATCATTTTTGTCCCTGTCCAAATCAAGATTAGAAACATGACGACATCTCCCTTACCTGCTCCTTCTTTCATACTAGCCCCCTCGTATCGAGTGCGAAGTTCTCGTGCTCGGGCACCTTGATGAACTTTTTTTTAGGAAAAGAAAACATACATAAAGATTAAAAAATAATTCTATGGAAACTTGTATGTATTCTTTACGAATTCATGAAATTTTGTATTGGAATATGTAATTTGTAAGCTGTACAGAAAACAAAATTCCATCCCAATAATAAAAAAAGGCCATTTGAAAATACATGTTTGACTTATTTTTCTACGCCACATGTGAAAGTAAAATGATATAAAAAAATCAGATACTTAATATACAGGTGTGTGTGTTTTTACAAAAAAAATATTCAGTTATTCTCGCATTGTAGAAAAATATTTTTGGAAACTTATTTTCGCCTCGTATCTACCGAATCCTACGGGACACGAACTAGACACCAACTCAAAGGTTTCCCCACCCTCTTGCTGCCATACCTGTCACGGGTGGGAAGGGAAACTCTAGGCGACACCAACAGGTCGGGGATAAGTGAGGTTGATCGTCATTCGTCTACGTTCGTGGGTGTCCATGTTGGATCCTTTCGATCTACGCGACTCTTCACCGGCGGTGGTTGCCATTCTGGTGCGCTAGTCCTATGAGGCCTTAGCTCGACAACTTCACGACTATCTACTATAACAAGTTTTACCTAGCTCCGGCAAGGGAGCGGCGATGACAGCGGCGCGTCTTTGGCTCGCTTCAGTGCTTGTAGTCGTAGCTAGATGGTCTACAGATATGGATGTGATTTTTATTAGTTCTAATGTTTCTTGTACTGCCATGATTGAAAATGAAAAGATTGAAAGTTCTCTCGCGAAAAAAGTGAGGCCACCTCCTAGTCATCTCTAGTCACAAGCCCTAGGAAAAGTGATTCACTTCACGCTAGAAATCTTTTAGTTTCAGTTATTAAAACCATTAAGCTACGCATAAAGGGCGGCCAACCAGCTATGCCATGTGGCGCAAGCTGGTTGGCCGCAGTGAAAAATCTTTTGATTTTTGTAAAAAAAAAAGGTGTGGATTAATTTTTAAATGTATTTTTTAGATGGAGGTGAGGACCTCTGGTATTTTTTAAATGGATGGTTATGTGAAGTGGCACTGGTAGGCTACGGTGGTAATTCCTTTTTTTCTTTTAATAGATGAAGGTGAGGATTTTTTTTAGATGTTTTTTTTAGACGGGAGCGAGGACTCAATGTATTTTTTAAAAATAAAAATATGCGCACAACTTCCTCTTAAGCGGCGCCACATGGTGGCGCCCCAAACACTAGTACTAGACCATGCCGGCGCGCATTGCTGCGCCCGTCAATTTGTGCGATGTAATATTAGGCATTGAATAGAATATATGGAGACACATTGTTCGGTAATTTTGTATTGTAAGTTTGCATGAGATTTTGTTTTTGGTTGTGTAGCTCCATCCCTTATTGAATATAGAAAGCCAAAGGTATACATGAAATGACAGGACGATTAAACAAGTAGAATATATTGGGCCATTAATTTGTTCTTGGGCTGGCTTTCGAAGTTCATCTGGAAGTGTGATCTTGGACTGGGCCTTTTGACATGCTTCAACGGTCCGTGGAATGTGTTCATTGGTAGGATTATCCGGACTTCTCCCAGCTGGCGCTCACTATGCACTGAGCTGGACCGGCCCACGAATCGCGTTGAGAAGTGAACGCAAATGCTTGCCAAAAAAATCGCAAAAACATAGAGACCTCTACAGGTCTTGAACTCACAACCTTTGAGTTAAGGTACAAGTCCCAGAGCAAGTTAAGATACCATGCCTTCATTGAGTAATAATAGCTGCAACTTCATAATAAACGAGTTTAAATTTTATGCCCTATCCGACATCGACAAATAATTTCTTTCCTATCTAATAACGAGTTTAAATTTTGCCTTTTTATAACATTTTGTCCATTTTTAGTCTAAATGACACCTGAAAAGATCCTTTTGCCCTCATGTGGTATGTCTGTGTGCATGCATGTGTGTTTGTGTGTTTGTGCGCGCGTGTATGTGTGTGCTACTCCTGTGTGTGTGCGCGTGTTTGTGTGCGTGCATGCTTCTGCGTGTGTGTTTGCTACTGCGTGTGTACGTCTGTGTATGCTACTCATGCGTGTGTGTGCACGCGCGCATGTGCTGCTGCGTGTGTTCGTGTTTGCGTGTGCTTTGTTGCCGGCGTCCGTACTGTTTTATGTGCAACTGGGTGTGTGTTGTTGCGTGCGTGTGTGCTGCTCCCTACGAGTGTGTTGCATGTGTGTGTGTGCTGTTGTGCGTGTGTGATACTACCCTCGCACTGGTGCTGCGTGTGTGTGCTACTGCCCCGCAGACGCACATATAGCACATGAGGGGTAAATGGGATTTTTGAGTTGTCATTTAGGCTTAAAATGGACGAAAGTGTCATAGAAGGCATAAAATTTAGACGCGTTGTTAGATAGAGATGAAAATGTTTTTCAACGTTAAATAAGGAAACGAAATTTAAGATAGTGTTAAATAAGGAATTGTTTCAAAAAACAATGTCACCGCACTGTTTTATTTTGCAGAACCATCTATTATATCGATTACACTTTTTTAATTATTTTGGAAAAAATCGCTGGTTTTCAAAAAGGGTCATCGATTTTGAAAAATAGTTCATCAAATTTAACAAAATGTTCATGGATTTTGCAAAGAAAAATCATCTAATTTGGGACAGGTTCAACAGATTTGAAAAAAAATCCATTTATTTTGAAAAAAGTTCATCCAAATTGAAAAAAATATGGATTTTCAAAAAAGATCATCGAAATTGAAAATAGTTCATTGAATTTGAAAAAAGGTTCATCGAATTTGTGAAAAAAATAATTGGATATTAAAAAAATACTTCATCAAATTTTTAAAAGGTTCATCAAATTTGAAAAATATTCACCAAATTCGGAAAAAGTTCATCAAATTTGAAAAAAAGTTCATGGATTTTGTAGGAAAAAGTTCACCAATTTAAATCAAAACGTTGAACCAGGAAGGGGACGGGAAAAAGGAAAAAGAAGAAACAGGAACAGAAAGCGAAAAAATGAAAAAGGAAAGATGAAATAAACAAAAAGGGAAAAAATGTAAGTTCATAAATCAGGTAATTTGGGTTAGTCGTTACCGCAACTTTGCATGATCCGGAGATCGCTGGTTCGATCCTTGGTGGGGCTCGTTTCTAGCTGTTTAAATCAGTGGAGACGGTCGGCCCAGCACGTGAGCGCTTCAGGCGCCCGTTTGCAAAATGCACGGTAACGGGAGCCTGAAGCGCTAAATAGGAAACACCGGATTGTCCATTTGAAAGAAGGGTATGAAAATATGTCAGTTCTGAAAAAGCCATGAAACAAACATAAACTGAGAACATAAGTACCTTTTGGCAGGAATTGTTTAATAATTCAACCAATACTGGAAATGTTCTATTTTTACAGAAGAATGGTGTGTGAGAGGGCAGGTTAATGACCATTATATGGTGTTTAATGGGTGATTAATATTCAGGCATTTATAAGTATTCAATTATCATTTTGCACCATGCACCATGAATAAAGTCGTTTGCATTTACTGATGTTTAGCCTTGTAGGTAAGAAAAAGGAGGATAAACCATGATACATGAGAGGAATTAGAAACTGCATGCTGTAATTTTTTGAGGGGTGGGTACTAAAGGTCTGCTTTGAGAACTGAATTTAGGGTAACAATCCTGATTTTGCATATGAATTTACAAGCGAAGATGATTAAATGTTAGTTTCTGCATGTAATGAGATAGTTTAACTCGAAACTGAAAAGGTGTATTTTGTTATACTAATAGAACTTGAGATATTATAGCATTGAGCTTTAAACATTCTTGACATAATAGTAGAAGATAAAAAAAGTTCATTTTCTTATAGGAATATAAAGCAGAGCTATGGAAACAAACATTATTTAGTGGTACGATAACCGTTGTTCAAGAATTCACCCGATTAACCAGTTAACTTTACGATTAATCCCTACTCGTAGGGTCACCGAGTACCGATAAACCAATAAATCGTCCGATTATTTGATTAAATGGTCGATTAACTTGCCGATTAGCTGATTAATCCCCTACTCACCAGCCAACCGAGCAGGTACCAGTTAATGATTTCCTCAACAATGACGATAAACACATGTATTGAAATGCATAAGTTGGTCACTATTCAGTGCACAAAAGAGGAATAATGTAACAACTTGGTGTTGTCCATTTAGGTCAAATCTATCTTCATTAGTGTTGAAACAAATTAGTGTACATGAACAATATTATTTTTATCAATTTCAGTAGTGTTGTCCATGTCCCTGTCCTCGGTTTGTTTGTCGTTAGTGCTAGTGTTTACCTTTCAAAGGGATATACTGATAGGCTAGCATACTACAACTTGAAGCACGTGAAACTAAATAAATACGAAATTTAGATTTTTTTTAGAAAAGGAGGAGGACCCCCGGCCTCTACATCTGGGCGATGCATACGGCCACTTTATTAATTATTTTCATAAGACCTTACAAAGTGATACAACAGTAAGACTAAAGCCACCGCCTGTGCAACAACTGTCGCTACACCTATCCATTGATGAAGGGGCGCTGATAGTCTGGGCCTAATATCAAACAGACATCGCAGCCAAACCTAAACATCTAAGACCTAAGGTCCCAACCCAGAAGCCTGCCGGTATCGATAGGAAATTTAGATATCGGTATTAAGCAAGAGAGTTGCCCATAGTGAAGGCCCTTCCCATTGATAGTGAAGAGAAGTGTGAATTTCTGATATCAAGGCTGAAAACTCTGCAGGAACAACAAATGGCGGTCTGATGCACCGTGCATGATAACTTCAAGTCGCTTTCCGATAGCTTGTTCAGCAACTGAAGCAAAAAAAACACAAACTCGGGTTCCCCTCATTCGCCAGCATCAATAGGACGCACCTTGTACCTGGGGAGGACCGTGTGAAAATAAGCTTGTGTCAATACGAAGGTTGATCTTCAAGTTTATAATAGGATGTTTTGTTCATCGTGATATGGGAAGCACAATATTTTTATTTGATCCCACGGGCCTTGTATCGCATTTGTCTTTCTTTTGCGCATTTTTCTATTGCTAAATAACCCGCCACATAGGGCAGGAATAGTAGGTGTACTTTGATTATTTCAAACAATCATAGAGAGTGAAATCATATCATACAAATAAAAGGTACAGCGTACAACACAAAGATAGTGAGATGAGGCATAATTAAAGAAGGCATAAGAGCATACTGATACTGGCTTGTCCGTTAGCCATTGTATACCGGCAGATTCAGATGGAACAACAAAAGAAACCAAGCAGTACATAGCTCGAATTCATCCTTGTAGAGAAACTGCAATCATTTGAAATTATGAACTAGAAATTATGAATTAGACAGAGAACACATGAGTATATGTAGACACAAAAAATGAGAATTTGAACCAGCGCACGTGTTGCCACGCTCGTCCATTTGGACTATAATTATCAGAAGCTTCCTAAATATATAAACGCTGATGTAACCATGAACACATGGGTGATGAGAGCGAAGAAAATGGCTACTGGCAAGCCTCTGCTCTATGGTAGATCAACTTGCCTTGGTACGCTTTCGTGCTCAGCCTCTCACCTTCCTCTCCCATTCGACATTACGGATACGGTAGACCAGATCGAGTAATTAACTTGTAGTAGAAGATAGGAACCTGGATTTTTGAAGCTCAGACTTTCAGACACCTCTTATCCTTACCCTCCAATCTTGCTTTGAGATCTGTGCTACACAACTAACTCACTACATGAAAATTTCTTTTTTTTGTTTCTCCCAAATAAAACAACATATGAACTTGAAACTTTGCACGACGATAAAACATTCTAACTAGAATGTGGGAAAAATACTTTCAGATTTTTTCATCAGAACTAAATATGCAAAATGAGATATTTTTTTCGTGTAAAAATATTATTTTTACTATATATGATTCACGAAAAAATCTGAAAGTATTTTTCCTACATTCTAGTTAGAATGTTTTGTCGTCGTGCAAAGTGTCAAGTTCATATGTTGTTTTATTTGGGAGAAACAAAAAAGAGAAAATTTCTTGCACGAATCTTGATGTAGAAATGGATGGCTAGATAAGGGGGTGTTCCAAAGTCTATGCTTTCTCAAATGTTAACCTAGAAGATAGGGGATGCACAAAAGGAGGGGAGATACAGAAACCCGTAGAGAATTGGCGAAGTGACGCCGGCCACCGCCATCACCATGATCTAGTTTTTCTTGCAATATTTGGAGGATCAGTCTAGAACGACAACGATCTGAGCAGCTCACTTCGCAATTATGTGCTCCGCAAACGATCCAATTTGTGTCCTGCGCGAGCACAACTCTGGAGAGGGGAGGAGCAGCAGGGAGTTTCTGAACATGCAAAGTTCCGTTGTGCAATGATAACTAATTGAAAAACACTTCAGAGAAAATGTCATGCAAAATATTAATTCTCTACATTCTTCATGTAAGCATAGTCCTAATAAGAAGCATAATTCTCTATTGCTACAAAATTCATACCCATGTAGTATTTTGCAATAACTGATGTAAAGCTTATTTAATATGAATTTTCACAAAATTAGCACCGGATTAATAAGAAGCATAATATGTCAATTCACCTCACAAGTTGAATAAGATCATAGGAGAGATTCAGGGTAGGTTCTCTCATCAAGTCTTATGCCAAAAGTTTTCAATTTTGAGTGTGGTGTGCCGATGACTTCATGCTTCACTACAGCTAGGCTATGGTAAAAAGGCCAAGCTTGGGGGATGAACCCTCCCAAAAAAAGCTGTGTCCATTAGGTAGTAACACTACTACTTGATATGTTGTTCGGAAAATGTGGAATCTATGCTCTTATGTAGCCTGCATCCATAAAACAGGAATTGATTTACTCAATTAACAGTGCACTAAGACACCAACTTAATCCATGTAAACTGTTCCTTATCTTGCGTAATACTGCTAGACTGACATACCAAATTTAGTCTGACACCGCACAACAGCAAGTGCATGTCATACCGAATTCGAACAAATCACCATGACGGACGATGACGGATGTGTAATGCCTCAGATCAAGAACCAAAAGTAGGAATGGAAGCTCTAGAATTATATGGCCGTCGGGCCATTGGGCCATATACCTGCATGGTTCCTACCAATTTTATCATCCAAAAGGGTCTCATTAATCTTCTCTGCGGTTGGGCCTCAAACTACAGTGAAGCATTGGACAATACTTCAGTGCATAGGTAGAGAGGATAGGTGATGAGAGGGTCTATCTTACCCTTGCATTTGGATCAAGATGAAGAGTCTGGTCACGTGGAACATGGCATGAACTGTAGGCTGCAGTGCCGCTGCATGGTGTCCTTGTCGGCGAATCAGGGGCGAGGAGAAATGAGACTGAGAATGGAGGCTAAAGGTACCGAGGCAGCGGAGAACGAGGTGTGAGAGAGTAGTTACCACCTCCATCGTTCCTCCTCGCCAGCACCGACACTCCTCTCCTATACCGCTACTCCACGCCTATGTCATCGCCTGCCAGAGGGGAGTCCATCGATGGCGGCTCCGTTAGGGTTGCGTGTATAGTACTGACCCTTCCCATCTTCCTTGCGCACCGGCTGTAGAAGTGCATGCCCTGGCCAATGCAACCAAAAGACTAGGCAACATATTTATACGTCAACACTTCCCGTCACATGTGGCTCCCTCGGCCTAAACGTGGACCAATAGTGGGCTGCAATTTAATTGCGCGAGCTGGGTTTTCAACTCAAGGCCTCTTGGCTCTGATATAATGTAGAAGTACATCCTCTAGCCAATGCAGCTAAAAAACTGATTTGATAGAAGAGACCAGGCAATATAATTATACACCAACGCCGGCGGCCATCTCGCTTAAGGTAACGGCATAAGGATTGACCCAGGTCAGAAGAGAAGAGGGAACGGGAGGGATGGGGTATGGGCATGAGTGGAAACAACGGAGGCAGACAGGCGGTCGCGGTGGCGTACCCTCTCTCTGTCGTATAGCTCGTTTCTGCTTGCGGATTGCTTCTATTATTTGCTTGCTTAGTGGGCTTTGTTCGACTGGCTGGCCAAATTAACAATAGTGCTCCAAATCTGCCACCGGGGCAGTTGCCCTATAGGACAGGCGGGCCATTTAACAAAAAAAAATTACGGAATAGAACTCAAACCTAACAGCTAGAAACAATCAGAACACCAAATCAGACGAGCAAAATCACTGAGTGCGTGAGAAAGCTCGGTTTTGACTCAGTTTTACTGTCCCAAATTACTTTGCCTATATAAACAAGTTACCGAAACCATGTATATAAATTGATATAACTAATTTGCCCTTAAAAGTATTAAAGATTTTTTAGCAACGTGTTCATGCACAGAATTGTGCTGAATATTATTTTAGGGATTCTGCCCATATCTAGAATATCATTTTTTTAAAGAAGGCTTAAAGATCCCCTGGCTTTTGCAACACATATTTTTTGTTAATTATTAAATGAAGCACATAACAAAGTAACCTCATCTAAACCAATACAAGTTATGTAATGAACACCTAGGACTAAGTCGACTTCTTCCGTAGCGACACCTTTACGAAGGGATAAAGGTCCTCATGAGGACAATGATTTTCATCATGGTTCCAAGACTAGCGAATGAAGACCAGCACCATACCAAGTAGACAATGCCTTCAACATAGTAATGGTGCAAGTTCGTTGTTGCCAAGCCCGATCAATAAAGGTCAGGACATAAGTTTTCACCCAGGAAATGAAGCAGTGTTCCAATCAACATCTAGATGACGGATCATTCGAAAGTCGCCCCTGCCTTACTCCACGCAGGCCAACAAGGCCAATAGCAGATTGGTGAGACGTCTTCCCACCTTAGACCTCCACCATGGCCGACAAGGGACCTTCCGTCTCTCGGCGCAGATCTAGCCACCTGCGGTCCACATCGATGCGAGTTACACTGCAGCATCCAGCAAATCATCAGAGCCACTGCCTTGGTGGTAGATGCCGAAGGGGAACCCCCATTTTGCCTAGAACTCCATAGCTTCGGACGTTGTTGCAGGCCTAACAAACCTCCACATGCGATGGCCGCCGCCCTTGCACTGGATGACCCCCTTCTACCACCGGCGAACACCCATAGCACCAAACGCGCCCACGGGCGTCGTGTCTGAGAATACACCATCGCGCCTGCAAACGCATCATCGCGTACCATAATCTTTTTGTAGCGGCTGTGGAAGGCCGCCGTCCCCACCTCAAACTGCCAAGATTGGTCATCACATGACCCGTCCACCGCTGACGACAATCGAACATGATATGTCCATCGCTGACGATAATCTCCTTTTTATTTTTAAACCATTCAGAATGTTCATCTACAATGTCATGTGTTTTGAGCCGTGATGTTGTTTCTGTAACTAGCGGGTCAAAATCACAATCTAGCTAGTAGAATCTTCATCACCTCCTCATGCCATAATTTTTTGATGGCTCTTCCAAAAAAAAAGGGTTCAATGCTGAGCCGTATTTTATGGACAGGCTCTAAGAAATCCCTTTTTTTGAAAGAAAAAAAGAAATATATTTCAAGGTACACATAGTAGTTTTCTTATAAACATGGACGCCTAGTAGCTTTATTTTAAAGGGGGGCGCCTAGTAGCTAAGTAGACGTGTTTCATTAGGACTCTTGTTAGACGTGTTGGACCAAGTCAAAAAAAGAGTTAGACTATTTGGGCACATGTTATTATTTGGAGGTTAATGTTAGCCTGGGTCCACCAAATTTATGTTGTTACGTAGAATGAATGGCTAAGAATATTTTCTGACGAATATTTGCCGGATCAAGGGTCGGTATTTTCTAATTAACGTGAGCTTTTCTTTTCTATTTCTCTTGCTCTTAATTCATCGTATATTACTTAGATAGATATATAATAGATAGATTAATTCATCGTATGTTACTTTTAATATATAATTGAATAGATAACACGACCTTGCCATATACTCCCTCCGTCTCAAAATAAGTGACGCAAAAGTGACTCAACTTTGTACTAAAGTTAGTACAAAGTTGAGTCATTTTTGCGTCACTTATTTTGGGACGGAGGGAGTATGTTCTAACACGCCATGTAAGCACATATAATGAATGCTGAAAAAAGAGCTGCTGATGCACATATAATGAATGTTGAAATCGAATATCTGAACCTCTGTCTTCTGCTCTAGTATTCTTGGCTGTGAACGCTGAAGCCAAGCATATAACGGTCGGTCACAAGAAAATTTACTGACTTTCAAATATCTTTACCTTGGCCCGTTCACACTCGCATTCTAACACAATTTAGGGAATTCATTCAGTTTCACCTAACCTTATTGTACTTTTCAATCATATGAACGCCCATGAACAAATAATATGACACTTTGTCTGAATAAAAGTCATTCTACGTCAGTGATTACCCTAGCTAGGAAGGTCTTTCAACCTGTTAATCACACAACCCTCTGAATGAGAAAGTCCAGGTCCGTGTGTTTCACTGCTGTTCATTCAAACTCCAAAAGTAGCAACTACTGATCTGAAAAGGGCCATCAATAATTGCATTGTATGCTCAACTCTTCTGTGTTATTTCCTACGAGATTGAGCTGTTGAGAAAGTTGAATTAATTCATGAATGTGTCCATGGCACATGACGCACAAGTCTTAGCTCTAGTCATCATCGTAGCAGGGACAGCAACATGTGAGATCGACACACCCCTCTTTGTTTAGTTGAGTACTCCGTTTATATTAAGAGCCATAGTCAACTTGAAATCCAGGAACCAATATTATGTTGCTAATATTCAGGAATATTCAAACTTAGCATTTCTTGAGATCTAGCAACAGTTGCAATAGGATAATCCTCGCAGGCGTATACTATTCCTTGGATGGCTTTTTTTGTGTGAAATAACTATGTGTTTTTCAGCGAAGCTATGTGGCAGCATGAGCACATGTCTAGAGCTCTGAGATCAGAAACACAAATGCTAGCCTTCAGAGACTGCTTATTGTTGTGTGAACTTGAGGATCTGGGTTTTTCAGGTATACCCTACACATACAATAATGGACAAGAGGGGAACCGGAATATTCAAGTTAGACTTGATCGAGCGTGTGCGGATGAGGCCTGGCGTGACCTCTTCCCAGCTACACGGGTGGTACATTTGGCTACTCCATGCTCTGACCATTGCCCTGTCCTAATACAAATGGGTGGGGTGCAGATGGCGCGGCAGCGTGCGCAAGCCCCCCGGTATGAAATTATGTGGGAAAGACATCCGGCGTTGGCAGAGGTGATGTCGAGATCATGGGCTAGAAACTCTCAGCTAGGCGACCTGGGTACAGTTGTTGTTGCATTGAAAAAGCTCATGAGGGACTTAAAGGCATGGAGTAAAGCAAACTTTGGGAATGTAATAAAAGAGATTGAGACCCTGCGTGGCCAGCTAGCTGAGCTACAGATGACAGGGGCTGATCGGTCTCACATCCGAAGCAAGATGAACCAACTTGACGAAATGCTCTATCGGGAGGAAATGATGTGGCTCCAAAGATCGCGTATCACGTGGCTTAAGGAGGGAGAACGCAATACAAAATTCCTCCACCGTCGAGCAATGTGGAGGGCGCGGAGGAACTATATACAACGGCTTCGGAAATCAGATGGGTCCTAGTGTACTACTCCAACTGATATGGAGAGAATGGCGTCCTCATACTTTAAAGAAGTTTACACAAAGGATCCTACTCTTGATCATTCCGAGGTTCTGGATAGCATTATTCCAAAAGTTACCCCTGAAATGAATATTGCGCTTGACGCTCCATACACCCAGGAGGAAATCTCAGATGCCTTGTTTCAAATAAGGCCGCTAAAAGCACCGGGCGTTGATGGGTTTCCTGCCCGTTTCTACCAGAGGAACTGGGAGGAGTTGAAAACGGATATTGTGGGGGCAGTACAAAAGTTTTTTGTCAGTGGTACCATGCCTGAGGGAGTTAACGAGACGGCACTTGTGTTGATCCCGAAAGTTCAGCATCCGCAAGAGTTAAAAGACTTTCGTCCAATTAATCCTTGTAACGTGGTTTATAAAATTGTCTCGAAGTACATGGTTAATAGGCTGAGACCCCTGCTTGGGGAGTTGATCTCTGAAAACCAGAGTGCCTTTATTCCAGGGAGGCTTATCACAGATAATTCGATAATTGCGTTCGAATGCATACACCATATTCAGTCACTGAAGGAACATGATCCTGCTCTGTGTGCTTATAAGCTCGACTTGTCTAAAGCATATGATCATGTTGACTGGGTTTTTCTGGAGCAGGCTCTGCACAAATGGGGGTTCTCACAAGCATGGATATCGCCGGTTATGGCATGTGTGTCCTTGGTGAAGTACTCTGTGAAGTTTAATGGCAAGATCTTAGAGTCGTTCACCCCGTCAAGAGGATTACGGCAAGGTGATCCTTTATCCCCCTTTCTATTCCTCTTCATTGCCGATGCACTGTCTGCACTGTTGACTAAAGCGATGTCTGAGGATGGTCTTAAAGGGGTAAAAATTTGTAGAAGGGGCCTTGAGATTTCACACCAACTGTTTGCAGATGACTCACTTTAATTCTTTGAAGCTACAGCCCAGCAGGCTCACCGGGTGAAGGGTTTGTTGAACACCTACGCGTTGGCAACGGGCCAGCTTATCAATCCAGCAAAGTGTTCCATCCTTTTCTCAGAGTCCTGCTCGCCTGCGGTGGTGGATGAGATGAAGAGAATTCTGGAGATTGAACAGGAGGTTTTTGAGCCCAAGTACCTTGGCCTACCGGTGCCCGAAGGTAGAATGAATAAAGGAAAATTTGAAACGGTTCAGGATAGATTAAGGAAGAGGTTGATTGACTGGAGCGAACAATATATGTCATCTGGTAATAAGGAAATACTGATAAAATCTGTGGCATAGGCAATCCCAACGTATGTCATGAGTGTTTTTAAACTCCCTGCATCGGTGTGTGACGAATTGACGCGTCTGATGCGTCAGTACTGGTGGGGTGTGGAGAAAGGAAAGAAAAAGATGGCGTGGCTCAGTGGGGATAAAATGATGTTACCTATGTCAAAGGGGGGTTGGGTTTCTGAGACATGAAGGCCTTCAATCAGGCACTTCTCGCTAAGCAGGCCTGGCGTCTTGTGGATACTCCGGACAGTCTTTGTGCCAGATTATTGAAGGACAAATACTATCCCTCAGGCAACATACTTGACACGGTCTTTCCAAGCCAAGGATTGGCGATCTGGAAAGGGATCCTACATGGCCTCGAGTTACTAAAAGCAGGAATTATATGGCGCGCTGGAAATGGATCGAACATTAAAACCTGGAGGGATCCATGGATTCCAAGGACATCGTCTTTCCGGCCTATAACACCAAAGCGCACATCCCGGCTAAACCGAGTTTCAGACTTCTTGGATGGGAATGGAGCATGGCGGATGGATAGGCTGTCTCAACATTTTTGGCAGATGGACATAGATCACATTCTGAAAATAAGAACATCCCCAAGGCAACGGTGTGACTTTATATCCTGGTTCCCGGAGAAGAATGGGCTATTCTCAGTAAAGAGTGCCTATAAGTTGGCTACAAGTGCTCATGATGCAGTCTTTGTAGGAGGTTCGTCTTCGGAAGCACCAGATGGGAGGAGATCAATTTGGAATTGCGTATGGAAAGCAGCGGTGCCACAGAAGATGAAGATAGCGACTTGGAAGGTCGTGGCCGGGGCATTACCGACTGCGGCTTGCAAAAAATATAGACATGTCTCTAAGCGGTCTACTTTCCCGCTCTGTGGAGTCGAGAAGGAGAATGAATTCCATGGTTTGATCACATGTGATCATGCGCGTTCGCTTTGGACAGACATGCGGGCTAGATGGCCTCTTCCGCCGGATGGGTTGCTGATTAACACATGCAAGGAGTGGCTCCTCAATCTGCTTATTCAGTGCTCGGATCAGGTTCGAGACATGGTAATCATGGTGATCTGGCGCATATGGCAGCTGCGGAATGATTGCTCACATGGGAAGGAGTTACCACCGGTGGAGGCGACAGTGAAGTATCTAGACAATTACTACATATCTATTCAGCTTGCTGGTCGCTATACAACAGAAGAAATCCTCAAAGGAAAAATGCCGATCTCAGAGCAGAAGGCAGACCATCAGTGTAAACAACCAGCGCCTCCTTGGCCGCCCCCTAGGCCGGGGACTGTCGCACTCTCTGTTGATTGTTCTTTTCGAGATGCAGATGGATCAGCTGCAACTGGAATCATCTTGCGTGATGAGTCGGGGACGGTACTGTTGGCGGTGTATCGCTACATGTTTAACTGTAATGACGCCTTGGAGGTAGAGATCCATGCTATTATGCAGGGTATGGCTTTCGCTATCCAACATACAGTTCTCCCGGTGGTTGTGCAGTCGGACTCGGCGACTGGCCTCTCAGCGTTGATCTCGGATGGCCTTACCAGGTCAGCTTATGGACATCTGATCCTGGAGATTAAGGAGTTGATGAAGGAGAGGGAGTTTTTACCTCAGAAAATAAACCGTAGCCAAAATAGTGTAGCAGATCGATTGGAAAACTATAGCCGCATCGAGAGAACCACAGCTGTGTGGGTTCACTCGGTTCCACCTTGTATTGAGAACCTTTGGCCTCTCGACTGTAACACTGTGACAATGCAATAAAACTCCCTTTTACACCGCAAAAAAAAAATATTGTATTGCTACAATCATGAGTACACAAAGTCTGGACCTTCGTTGGACCAGAGCCAAGCCAAACAGCACTACATTGTGTTCTGCCAAAATTAGCCATAAAGTGACTGGTGCCATTTTGGCTTCAACGAATATGGGTGATCCAATTATTAGCCATGGATGGCCTTATATCATTCCTGGTACTCAAACATAATCAAATCCTTGCCAGTTTTTTCATTTCTAATGGCAGAGGCAGTTGGATGAGTTATGGAATACGTGACAATAATCATATCGACAATCTGTATCCCAACATCAAGATACGCATAGACATGTGTTGACACCAGATTTTGACATGGTCAAGAGCTTAATTAAGATGACCTCAAATGGAGAAGTGATATGCGTGAGAAAGTTCCGTATTGTCGAAATGAACATCTTTGAAGTTTGGGCCATCGCCATCCCATCTCTCTCGAGGGCCGAAATTATGCTCGAAGTACTAGGATTTGGACAGTCATAGTACTGTTTGGGCAATTACACCTTCAAAACGGCCTCATATGAAAATACTTTCTACATGAATTGTCTTTGTCTCGTCGAAAAAGTTGATTTCGATATAAAACTCGTCACAATCCGAGTTGATATGCAAAGTTAGAGCCATCGAAATGCAGCCCTATCAGGAGGCAAAATATGGCGCGCCCCACCAGACACATGTCTGACACCAATCAGCTGTTTTGCGCGAGCGTTTGGGCACAGAAGAAGGCCTCGAATCAAAAAATGTTCAACATAAAAGTTATTCGTCTCGACGAAACGGTTAAATTTGTTATTGAGCGCATCTTCATCCGAGGTCCTTTGTGGCTTATGAAAGCCAAAAACCGAACTGATGTCTCGGACTTACCTAAATCTGAGTTCGGTTATTTTTGGAAAGATTTTGTCGCGGTTCGGAGTCTTTTTCTTGTACGGAAAGTCCAGACGCCTCATAAATAGATGAGAGGTGATGGCCAATTGAAAACACACAATCGATCAAAACATATACCACCCTTTATCTTTTATCTTTTTTCGTTAACCCTAATTCTTCTTCTTCTTCTCGTTCTTTGTTTGCTCTTCGTTTGCAGGGCGGCGAACCTCAAGGCCCTAGGGGCGATCAGGTCGACCTAGGGCAGCCCATAGCCGCCACTCGTCCCGGCGAGGTCCCTCCCGGGTGTGTGTGTGTGTGTGGGGTGGGGGGGGAGGGGGGTTGGGTCTACAAAAGCGCCCGCCGGATTGCTTGCGTACTGCGCTTCCGATTGGGTCTCCTTCGACGTGAGCTGCGGTGCATCAGCCCCGACGTCGAGGGTACACGGTGATGTGTTCGTGTGCGAACAACATAAACTGGTTGTGTTCCTTTATTATTCACTAACCGTATACAAGGCATCTATCAAACTGGATGGAAAAAACTACTAGATAAAAAAATATAACCATGTACATATAAGATATCTGAAGCACCAAACTAATTAGGCAAAGGATCACTGCTAGTAATCAATGTCTATTTCGCTCAAAAGGCCGGAACATGATGATATCTCTGTTGTTCACCTCCTGACGTGGCCTCGCGTTCTTCTTCATGTCCTGCATGTAGGGTTGAAGGAAAATCAGTCCAAAAAATTTCTAGTACATGGGTGGAGATAGAACAAATTAAAGGCGGCTTTCATGTCGCTGTGGAATTTCTAGAGATCCATGGTTAAGGTCTACCATCCAACACGAGTGTAAATTGCTAAAAGACAAGAGTCGAATGCACGAAGAGAATGGCAAGACTTCTCTTTATGTAGAGAAATAGAAGGAAAAAAATCACTCTGGTCAATTTGAGTAATATATTCAAGTGGGGAAACTCCTCCCCTCCGTGTTGATTCTCAAAAAAAAGAAGGAAAAAAATCTTACATCGTGAACAGCTTCCCGGAGAAGCTCTAGCTGGTGCCTCGACACAGTGCGGACCTGCAAATTCAACCAGATGTAGAAAAAGAAAAAATTCAATAAGATAAATAATACTCCCTCCGTTCCCAAATATTTATCTTTCTAGATATTTCAACATTTGACTACATACGAAGCAAAATATGAGAATCTACACTCTAAAATATATCCTGTGCATGGCGTATAATAGGACCTGTGCACACATCTAGCTGGCGTGCGTTACACTGGTGGGAAGATTCTTTATATGAATATATAACATAACAAATCAAAGGATCTGCACATAGAATACAATATGGAATACATTATGGAATGGAGGGAATAGTTGGTAGTGATGTTTGATGCAAGGTGATGCGTGACGGTGAGTGAATGAGTGAAAGGACGTACCCTCTTGACGATAGTCCAGATGACCCCTTCGGTGCAGGGTGGGGTGGTGAGGGAGCCCACGTAGCGGTTGTAGACGCTGGCCTTGCCTCTGGCGCCCCTGGGATCCATCACGCTCATCTTCTCCTCCCTGTCCTTGCGACCCGCTATCATCTTCAGGTATGGCTCCAGCTGCGTTCGTGCATAGTTAGAGTTAGACCAGGGCGTGCCAATTATTAATTGAATCTTGCAGCTTTGCAAGGGGAGGTACCATGTTGATGTTAGTTAACCTTAATTAAGGTAAGTCGCATGTTGTCGTGTGGGCTTTAGTTAAACAAGCTAAATTAAGCCTGGTTGGTTGGTTGGTTAACTAAAGAAATCAAGCAAGAAAAGATGGGCACCTTGTGCAGGAAGGTGTCGTGGGCGCCGATCTCGTAGAAGACACCAATGACGGCGGCCTTGCCCTGTGCGCTCTCGTGAAACATGTGGAGCTCCATGTCGTACCGGCGGCCGTTGACGCTATGCTCGGAGGGCGAGTGCCAGTGCAGCTGCCGGAGGTAGTAGGGTGTGCCGTCGATGGAGACGCTCCCGGCGTCTCCCTCGTACTTGAGCATGATGTCGTGGCCGCGGTTGACGGTGGTGGCGTTGGCCGCGCACGAGGGAGACGCGCGGGCTGGCAAGGTCGATGGGCGACTGCATGTTGCCCTTGCCGCACGCGGACCACTCCTCCTTGATGTCGCCCCAGTGCGCCGGCCCGTTCTCCGCGTCCAGCGAGTAGTTGAATTCCTCCTCCTCATCTGCAATGCACACAGAAAATGGAGGACATCACGACATGCATGCGGCGGTCGCCAGCTCGCCGCTGCCGCGGTGGATGATGGGGCTCTGGCATGGCGTGGTGAAGCATGGCGTGGTGAAGATCCCGTGACGGGTGCATGTTGTCTCTCTCCTGGCCGTGCCGGGTTGGGTGTCGGCTCCTCTGGTCGTGGAGCTCGTGAGTTCCTCTTGTGTGTGTTGAACCGGGGACAGAGCTGGTGGGTTTATATATATAAGGAATACTTCCTCCGTTCCTAAATATTGGTCTTTCTAGAGATTTCAATAAGTGCCTACATACGAAGCAAAATGAGTGAATCTACACTCTAAAATATGTCTACATACATCCGTATGTTGTAACCATTTGAAATGTCTAGAAAGACAAATATTTGGGAACGGAGGGAGTATATAATGGAGAGCCAGAGAGAATGACATGGGTCTTGACCGCGTTAGGTTTGAACGTTTGAAACCTGTCAATGTGCTACGGCTTATGGTACAGTACTGACGCACACAACACAACAAATTAAACTTCCCCGGCGTCGTTCCATTCCGTTGCGTTGCAAGAAAAGGGATAGACATGGACGCTCGTCATTTTCTCTCTTCGTTTCAATGTAAACAAAACAAAACTGGATGGACGATCTGCCAAATTGGAACGCTATTTTGTTGGATCCATGCCATTTTTCATCATCGATCGCGTAACAACTTTGAGAACCGATCCTCCTACGTACAGTGAGTGTTTTTTGTTCAGACCCATACATGTTAACAGATTCTGGAAGCACAAGCAAAATTCTGGAAAAGTTTCAAACCCCTCGTTATGCACGAGGTTTCTCGTTCAGACGTACCCACGCGTTAAATAGGATCCAGTAAATTCATTTTTTTCAATAAGAGAAATATATTGATATCGCGAAGATATCAATTACACCCGGTCTCTGCACCTACATGATGTCGCATAGACATTCGGGATACACATAGCCAAAGAAGAAAAATAAAAGAAAAACAACAAAGGTCCGGCCATAGCGATCAACTCCTCATCAGCGGTAGCATTCCTACCTCCACCAAATACAACGCCTGGAAAACATAAAAAGTCTCCAAGCAACGCCTTCAAGAAGGAACAGTGCAACACCATCATCGTTGCCTGGTCCAAGATCTTAGGTTTTCGCCTTGGAGATAGTCCGCGGTATAAAAAAACAATTCCTTCAGAAAGGCAATCGCCAGGCACAACCAATAAAGGCCAGACCTTAGGTTTTTACCCCGAAAGTGACGACTTGGTACCCGAGGAGTACCTCCAAATATGAAATTCTCCAGTGTTGTCGCCCCCACTTATCACTGCTGCTCCTGAGAGTTATCTAACACCCGGCTGACTCCTTCGCCTCCGGGGTCCGTTCGTGTAATTGATCCTCCGATCTCGGCCATCATGACCTTCTCCACCGTTGTCTCCATCATGGAAATCAAGAAGCCGACATGTCTCAAGGTGTCATCAGCCAACAGAGCTTGATCCCATGCCTTCTGAACTTCATAGGCTGATATGGATGTGCACAGCCAAAAACGAATCGATCCAGATATCCTGAGCAAAATCTTCAGATGCCATTCCGGAACACATTGATTGCCAGATCGAGAACAGCCGATCATGCTGGCCGTTACCGTGATGCGAGAAGACCACGAGGACTGCCACCTTTATTATCACGGCAGCAGGCCCCCACACCGCCCTGATCCAACCTGTCGCCGCCAGGTCGGGCGCCGACACCCAAGGCCAAGCATCTCCAGCATACGAGCGGCACTCAAGACGACACCGGGACTAGGCTAGGCCAGATTCCTCTAGCACCACACACATGGATAGCGCTGTCGCTCGAAAGAGATGGACATGGCCGCGCTACGTCCCTCGTGAGTAGTTGCCAAAGAAACAGGCCAGTCAACCCAGATCTTGCCCACGTCTCCACCGAGCAACGCACAACTCCACCATGCGAAGGTCATCATCGCATATAGCTATTGGGCACCACCACAGAAGAGAGTCGACTCCACCAACACGACCAGGGAGCGACGTCCCTGACAGCCGCGCGTATGGGCGCAACCGTCTCCGCTCCAGCCGGCCGCCGCCGCCTCAACTTCTCCCGGCCGCCTTTGGCAGTTGGGCCCGCCGCCACCGTGGCTGAGGCCGGCGGCAGCAGCGGCGAGAGAGTGGCAGCGGAGGGTGCTTTTCTGGGATCTAGGTTTCGCTCCGGAGCTGCCATGGGGAGCGACCCGGGAGTGTTTTTAGAGAGCAAATAGTTGCTCCATTGTAGCTGTCGCCTGCAGAATATTTCTAGGGGTAAACTGGCTTTAATATGGCGTGGTTGGTGAGTGAGGCATTTTGGCTCTCTGCTTCCTGTGAGGTTGTTTTAAAAAAAATCATAATTTATATTTTTCATTTTTCAAAAAATCTGAAAAATATAATGTGTACAAGTAAATAAGAATGTTATGTGCATGTGTGTAAAATTTCAGGAGGAAATACCTTAAGATGTGATCTATATAAAAAAGACAAACTCATGGCCTGGGAGGATCAGTAGTATCATGTGTTGCGTTCTGAAAATTTGTCTATTTTGTAGAGCCCTCGTTTCAACGTATTTCTTTTTAAAAATTTACACACTTTGCCTCCACGTATATCTAATTTTCTTAATAAATTTTTAAAATGTAAAAATATTTTTTTATGAATTTTCAAATTATCAAAAACCAGCCTCATTTTTAAAAGGGATTTTCGGTGGTAGGTGAGCGAGTGTGCTGATGTACGCATATGGAAATGTTGTGAATGCACTAATTGGGGCGCATGTATGCATGCTTTCCAATGGTTGCCTGACTCTTTTTAAATGCAGTATGTAACGTCTCCATTTATAATCATGCACTAATTATATATGCATCATGCATGATCACAAACGGTTATTCACATTAATATCACAACATAACTTTATGACACAAATTTAAACGTAAAATTTTATATTACAAGCCAGTGTTGTGAGGACCCATAATTCATCAGTCATCAAAGCAAACAATATCTGAGTACAAACATAGTTAGATAAGTTTTTCTTAAGAAGGCAGAGCAAAACAATGACACTACATCGAAAGGCGAGGCCTCCTGCCTAGGACCGCTAGACTCCTGGTCATCGGCCTCCACGTAGTAACCACCATCGGGGTAACCTGCATCCGTGGTGCTACCAGCTGTTACATCAACCGGGTCAAATGGAAAAGGAAGCAAATCAACCGTGAGTATTCGTCCGAGGTCACTAGTACAAAACAGGGCTTTGGTTCTGGCCAGGGAGGCCCATTAGTCCCGGTTCACTCACGAACCGGGACCCATGGGGGCATTTGTCCCGGTTCGTGAGGCTAGAGGGCCGGCCGGGCCTCTGTGGCCATTGGTCCTGGTTGGTCTGGCCCCTTTGGTCCCGGCTGCAGACACGAACCGGGACCAATGGGCCTCGCTCCCGGCCCACATCCATTGGTCCCGGTTCGTGGCTAGAACCGGAACAGAAGGGGGCCTTTAGTCCCGGTTCCTGTCACGAACCGGGACCAATGAGTTGCCTATATATACCCATCGCCGGCGAGCAGAGCACTCCACACTGCTATGTTTTTTTATGAACGGTGAGGGGAGAGAGCTTTGTGGTGCTCTAGCTCACCTCCTATGCACATCAGGTATTCGATGAAATGCCCGAGCCACACTAGTTAAGCTTTCTCCTCTTGAAGCTCGACCTCCAAACTCCATTAACTCCGAGATTTGTCTAGGTTTAGCGGTCCGTCACGTCTCGTCCCTGTCTTCATCGTCATCGATCGCCCGGGCCGATCTCGTCGCCGGCACCACCGTGGTGAGCCTCTTGTTCTGTCTATGATTTTCTTACTTTTATTATTGCTTGTTATTATTTCTTTAGATAGATATTTTTCTAATTTTATTACTTTTATTATTGCTTGTTATTATATAGTGCGATGGTTTTGGTATCCGCCCACGTCGGCCCTCATCCTGTCTATGATTCGCATGTGGTATATTATCTTTAATTTATAACTATTTGTTTTAGTGTTATGACAATTCTGCCGACCAACGTGACATAGATGTTTTTATCTAGGAGGTAGTTGAACCGGAAATTCCAACCGACCCTCTTGTGGAGAGTTTAAATTGGTTGAAAAGGAAAACATTTACTTGAAGAAAAAAATGGAAAAACGGAGGAGGAGAAGATGGAATTGGAGTTGCATGTTGCGGAAGTCGTCGATGATCACAAGATCAAGATGGACCCTATTGTCAAGAGGTTAAATTTAATAGAAGAAGAAAACAATAACTTGAAGGGAAAAATAAAAAAATTGAGGAGGAGAAGATGATATTGGAGTTGCATGTTGTGGATGTCGTCAATGATCACAAGATCAAGATGGATACATGCGCTTGAAGATTAGAAAGATTAGAAAATATGCCATGTTGGGGAACGTAGTATTTCAAAATTTTCCTACGATCACGCAAGATCTATCTACTAGATGCATAGAAACGAGAGGGGAGAGTGTGTCTACGTACCCTCGTATACCGAAAGCGGAAGCGTCTAGTGACGCGGTTGATGTAGTCGAACGTCTTCGCGATCCAACCGATCCAAGCACCGAACGTACGACACCTCCGCGTTCAGCACACGTTCAGCTTCATGACGTCCCACGAGCTCTTGATCCAGTTGAGCTTCATGGGAGAGTTTCGTCAGCACGACGGCGTGGTGACAGTGATGATGAAGCTACCGGCACAGGGCTTCGCCTAAGCACTGCAATGGTATGATCGAGGTGTGTTTCTGTGGAGGCGGGCACCGTACATGGCTAGAACGATGTTTCTTCTATCTCTTTGGGTGCCCCCTGCCCCCTAATATAAAGGAGCAAGGGGGAGGTGCAGCCGGCCCAAGGGGCGCGCCATAGGAGTAGGATTCCTACTCCTAGTAGGAATAGGAACCCCCTTTCCTATTCCTACTAGGAGTAGGAAAGGAAGGGGAGAGGAGAAAGAAGGAGAGGGGCGC
>LR738712.1:738058189-738075157 GCA_902687465.1 Secale cereale
TTTCCGATTAGATATCTAGGTATCCCTATTCATTATCGGCGTTTGACTATCGCTGAATGGAAGCACGTGGAAGAAAGGTTGGAGAAACGATTGGCGAGCTGGAAGTCCAAACTCCTGTCGTATGGGGGCCGACTAGTTCTTATCAATTCGGTTCTTACCAACTTGGTTCTATATATGCTGTCTTTTTTTCATCTACCAAAAGGTGTTCTCCAACGCCTTGATTATTTTAGATCAAGGTTTTTTTGGCAGTGCGAAAACGAAAAAAAGAAATATCGCTTGGCTAGGTGGAACATTATTTGTCGGCCTAAAAGTCAAGGGGGACTCGGAATCCAGGATCTTGAGATAAAAAACATTGCCTTACTCAGCAAATGGGTATATAGACTACTCACTGAGGATGGCGTTTGGCAGGAGATCATTCGTAATAAATACGTTGGGTCCAAAGCAATATCTCAGGTATACTGGAAACCAGGTGACTCTCATTTTTGGAGTGGGGTTATGAAAGCTAAGGAATTTTTCTTCCAATTTGGCACCTTCTCGGTCCGGGACGGTTCCCAGATTCGTTTCTGGGAAGACACCTGGCTAGGCACTACTCCTCTAAATGTGCAATACCCAAGCTTATATCGAATAGTTAGACATAAGTTTGTCACGATCAAGCAGGTATTGGGGCAAGTAAACCCGGATATTTCTTTTCGCAGAACGATTTCTGGTCCTCGTTTGAACGCATGGAATGATCTGCTGACTCGTTTGGAAGCTGTCCAACTGTTGGCCGATTCCGACATTTTTAAATGGAATTTGCATCTCAATGGAAGATTTTCAGTTAAATCCATGTATGATGCACTGGTTCATAACGAGGTTCCATCGGATAATAGAAAATTGTGGAAGCTTAAGATTCCTCTAAGAGTGAAGATTTTCCTTTGGTTTCTCTACAAAGGGGTTATCTTAACTAGGGATAATTTAGCTCGCCGAAACTGGCAAGGCAGCAAAAAATGTGTCTTTTGCAATCGTAATGAGTCCATTAAACACCTCTTTTTTGATTGCAAGTTCGCTAGATCGGTATGGGCAATAGTCCAAGTTGCTTCGAACTTATACCCTCCACGCAGTGTACGGAATATGTTTGGAAACTGGCTGCGGGGAATAGATAAACAATTTTCTAAGCACATTCTTGCGGGAGCGGCCGCCTTATGCTGGGCGTTGTGGCTAACCAGGAATGACATTGTTTTTAACCATAAAAGTGTTTCTTCTCCCATGCAGGTAATTCATATATGCTCGCGATGGCTCCGCATGTGGTCTATCCTGCAGAGGCCGGAGGACAGAGACTTTTTTATGATGGCTTCTACCAGGTTGGAGTGCTCGGCCAGGGACATTTTCTACCCCCATGGATGGCGCTGTGACTTTCGGATAGGCCAAGCATCACCTTAGGCCATCTTTTTTCCTTTTCGCTACTTCGGGCGTCCAGCCTTCTTTGTTCTTTTTTGTATTTTGGATATGGTACTGTGGCTGTGTGCATCTAGTTATGCAGAGGCCGGGTTATCTTTGATGCGGCTGTATCAACTCGATATTTCAATTCAATGAAAAGCCCTTTATCGAAAAAAAACCAAAGAAGTTGGTGCCATTTGTCTCCTTCGTATCGTCTTTTATTTAGCTCAGGTGTGCTGAACTCATGATGCGAACAATCACTATAGAAACAAATTTACAGCTGTAACCGAATACATCCAAAGACAAGGTACGTAGATAGACAAGGCGTCGTGGTACCCATTGGCTCATCTGTGCACCCAGCCGCCTAGGGTTTCTTGTGCCTCCCGCTGGCGCCGGCACCAGTATACCTTGTCTTTTCTGGTCTTATGCCCTTGGAGGCACCGTGGATCCCGGCCCTTGCCGATGGGATGGATCTTTTTTGAGTTGTATCAGGGTTTGTGTCCTGTTTGGAGAGACAAGGCGGTGGTAGCTCTTTAAAGATGGAATGAAATTCTTCTCGTCTAGCCTCCATCTCGGTGTTATTTTTAGCAACGTCAGAGGACGTGTGGAGTTTTGTCTTCGCTGGATCTCGCGTGATTCGATGAGCGTTGTCTTTGGTGGATCCATATGGATCCGGTCTTCATTTGTCTTTGTTTTTGTGTCTACAGGTTGGATCCTTCCGATCTATGCTTCTCTTCATCGTCGGTGCTTGCAATTTTTGTGTGCTGGTCCTATGGAGCTTTAGCATGACGACGTCCCGACTTTTTACTATAACAAGGTTTGTCCGACTCCGATAAGGGTGTGGCGATGATGGCGGTGCGCCTTTGGCTTGCTCCAGTGCTTGTAGTCGTTGTTAGGTAGTATACGGAGCTGGATGTATTTTTACTTCTGGTGTTCTTTGTACTACCTTGATACTTGATGAATAGATCGGAATTTTTCGCCGTAAATTTTCTTTAACAGATATGACCTAAGAGATTATGTTAAAAAAATATTGGCACATCGATTCCATGTTGTTTCATAAGATATGCTTAAATAACTGCAAGTTTACCATCTGAACATAATAGTTTTAGTGTTGTTGCTGAGTGCATATGGATGCCTGAATGTGATGATCCAAATTACACAACTGATGGTTACTCCAGCTGATATATGAAATTTGTGCATGTTAGAAGGGAGAGAGAGGTTTGATGGAATAGTTATTGTATTACTTGACCCTCGTGGGCATATATATAGGAGTACATGATCTATTTGGAGTACAAGGCAAGCCAGAATATTTCCTAGTCTAACCTATGTTTCCTAATACAATCACGTTACTCAACATCCCCCGCAGTCACAACGGTAGCGACGCAGACGATGAGACTGGAGAAGAATCCGAAGGCAAGCCGACGGACACCCCCCACAGTCGTAACGGTCGATGCATCGCGTAGTCGTGGCTGGAGTGAAAACCGACGAGGTTGCTCAAGCAGGCGGTAGCTCTTTGTGCCGTTTGTCGAGGTAGCCGAGAGCGTAAGGTGGTGGAGCCGTGGTCGAGGTAGCCGTGCGAAGAATGCCGTGGTCGATGTCGAGTCGGGGTAGCCGGTGTCGAGGAAGTCGCCGTGGAGCCGCGGACGCAAGGAGGCGCCGAGTTAGTCATTGGCGCAGTGGTGTCAGAGTAGAGGTGCGCCGGGAAGAAGATGTTGTTGATGAGGCGTCGCACCGGGTTTGCCAAACCCGGGGACACGTCGTAGACGAAGGCACGCGTCGATGTTGCCAGCACCGGGCATGCGTAGACGAACGAAGACGAAGTTGACGAAGCGTCGACTAGGCTTGCCAGGCCCAGGGACACGTCGTGGATGAAGACACGCATCGGTGTTGCCAGCACCGGGCATGCGTAGACGAGGGACCTGCACGAGCTGTACGCCATGTCGGAGAAGTCGGAGGGGCCAGCAGAGAAGAACTCGACGATGATTGCGACGTCCATCGGCGCGGGGCCGATGTCACCAACGATGGTCGGAGTAGACGAAGTGGTCGGAGTAGATGACGGCGACGTGCTGGTGCTTGGACGAAGACGAAGGGGGTGGACGGGCAGCGGCGGCGGCTACGAATGTAGCGGCGGCGGCGGCCAAAGAAGAGCGGCGGCGGCTAGGTTAGGAGCGCGGCGGCGATGCTCGAAGTAGGCGAAGAACCCGGACAACATGACGAAGACTAGCGCGGACGGTGGCATTCCCGCGCCGAGGGAGACGACGAAGTGGACTGCGGGCCGCGGCGCTACGGCCCGAAGGGACGACGCAGCGGCGGCTGGCAGGTCGGGACGACGACGGAAGACATCGGGGCAGCGGCTGGGACCGCGGGCCGCGGCGCTACGGCCCGAAGGGGCCACGGCTGCGGAGCGCGGGGCAGTGCAACCGCGGGGACGGCCTTGGGACGGCGACGTGGACCACGTGCCACGCTCGCTACGGCCCGACGGGGCGACGCTGCAGCGGCGCGAGGGTCGGTGCAGCCACGGGACGGCCTAGAGCGGACGGCCTCGGAGCGGCGGGGGACCGCGGGCCGCAGCACTATGATCCGAAGGGGCGGCGTAGCGGTGACGCAGATCGGTGCAGCTGGGAGAAGAACCACGAGGCAATGCAGCGGAAGCCCGTTGCTCGATCGGTAGAGGGGCGCGCTGAACTCGGGACAGTCTTCACGGGGCCTACGAAGGCGCGCGCAACCGACGGGCTAGGTCGGTCGCACGGCATAGATGAGGCGGATCGCTGTGGTAGGCGGGTGATCAATCCGATCACGCACGATGTCGGGGACGCCGCTTGGTGAAGACGAGGTGGCGGCGGAGTCCGTGATGAGGCCGGCAAGGACGGACGGCGTGGGGCGTCGTGCGACCGGCACCCAGGCTGCCAAGCAGCGCCAGCGCCCGGGCAGCGAGGCCCGAGCGACCAACGTAGTAGCGGCGCCCGAGCTGAGACAGTCGACGAGTCTGACGCCGTCGGAGACGAGGCCAACGAGGTAGACCGCAGGGCCGCCGTGCAGACACGGCGGAGGCGGGAGGCGTGGATAGATGGGCGGACCGGCGCGCGAACAGCGGCTATGATTGGCCGCCGCATGGCACGAGGCCGCCGGGTGGGCGATGCAGGTGTTCCGGTCGAAGCAGGGCGGTGACGGCCGACGCAGGGCGACAGGCAGGCCGGCGCGCGGACGACGGACTTGAGGGGCCGCCTGTCGCGCGAGGCCGCCGGGTCGGTGAAGTAGCCGGCCAGTCGCTGTCCAAGTCGGAGTAGAGGCGCGTGAGGTCGACGGCGGCGGCGGGCGACGCAAATAGATCTTAGATCGGAAAACCAAAAAGAAATCGCCGATGATGAAGACCGGCGGGAGAGAGAAAACCCGGATCAAAGGATCGGGAAAAAGACTCTCTAGGGCAGCCGGTCAATACGACCGACGGACGAACCCTAGGTACGGGCGGCACTGCCCCGGCAGCGGTCATGTAGGCCGACCGCCCTGGGGGCGGCGCGCGGGTGCAGAAGCGGCGGCGGCTAGGGTTTAGGATCGATTAGGCTGATACCATGTTATAAGGAAGAGAGAGGTTTGGTAAAATAGTTATTGTATTACTTGAGCCTCGTGGGCATATATATAGGAATATATGATCTATTTGGAGTACAAGGCAAGCCAGAATATTTCTTAGTCTAACCTATGCTTCTTAATACAATCACGTTACTCAACAGTGCAGGTACTAAAATTGTGAACACTTCATATGAAGGTAAGCATGATGTCGTCGTCAACTAGTATTTCCATTGATTCAGGCATAGTACAGGTAAAATTCGAAGAATTTTATAGAGGTATCTTACTAAGTTGTTTAATGAAGTACAAAGAGGTTAACAAAAAACATATATATGTGAACAAAAGAATTTTTTCTTCTATATACACAGAGCCTACAATGTCCATCTGTATTTGAATTTGTGATTTCGATTTTGGAAACTATGATGGTAGCGCGGCGTCGGTAATGTTCGGGTATGACGGCACGGTAATTAGTAGTTAAGTAGAAGGTGCTTCTAGAGGAAACAAGTATTATGGTTCACCGTATCATTGATAAAATGCTGTCATATGATAGTTCTTCGGACTATTGTTTATCTATGAGTCTGAATTAATCATTTCTATATGGACTACGTGGCATGCTTGAGATTTGTTTCGGTTCATCTATACTTATCAAGTCGTCCCTATATGTACATTGCCTCATGTATTGTTCTTTCCGTACGAGTCGTCGTATGTAAAATAAATATTCTGATAGCTTGTAATCTTGTTACAGGTCATTAGTCTACGTCATGCATGCATGTTTAGTTAGAGATTAATTAGTCTGCATGGCCATACACGTGATGGTTGTGTGTGTATGTTTTTGAGTCGTTTGCATGTAGTACTAGTTGGAGCCAGAAACGTGCCGGTTCACGTTGCGGCGTGTGTGTTTGCTTAGGCCCTGATCAAGTTGTGGGATGGCACGACGTAGGCGGATCGTGGAGTTTGTTTCGGCCGAGTCGTCCGGCCATTATCTTTGTAATCTCTCAGGTTGCTACGGGAGAAAGAATAAGAAGAGAAAAAAGCAAGAAAAGAGGCAAGCAGTTGGGCCTCGCAAAAAACCAGTGTTCGTCTTCCTCCCTCGCTCACTTCTCTCCACCGTGTTCGTGTGTAGCCTCGCGTTTGTTCCAACAATTAGTATACAGAGCTAGGTCTTGAGGCGTTTGGCGGCGAAGCGATGGGAGATCATTCACCGAAGAAGAGCGACGCTGGTGATGGCGGAAAGTACACGCCGCCGAGCAAAAGGCTCGGTGCCAGCGGCTCCGGCGATGGGACGATCGTCGTGGCCGCGCCGGCGAGGAGTGTCGGAGTGCCGATCCAATACCCGCAGCTGACAGAAGGTAATTATCAGTTGTGGGCGGCGAAGATGAAGACCATCCTCAAGCCAATGGGCGTGTGGTCGGCGATCACCAGAGAAGACGTCGATGAGGCCAAGGACCAGGGAGCCATGGCTGCTATCTCGCAGTCCGTTCCCGACGACGTGATGATGTCCATCATGGAGTACGAGACGGCGAAGGAGGCTTGGGATGCCATCCGTACCATGCGCATAGGCGATGAGCGTGTGGTGCAGGCGCGCATCAGCCACTTAACAAGGCGCTTCGAGCGGCTAACAATGGAAGATGGCGAAGAAGTTGGCGCGTTGGGGCGCCGACTCACCGCGCTCGTCGGAGAAATTCGAGCACTTGACGAGAACTTGCAGGAGCACGCCGTTGTCAAGCGGCTGTTCGCGGCGGTCCCGGATCGCTTCCTGCCGATAATCGGGACAATCGAGCAATGGGGCGACGTCAAGAAGATGTCGGTCGCCGAGGCCATTGGGCGGCTGCGGGCGTTTGAGGAGAACGAGTCCGGGCGGCGCCAAGACCGCAACGACGACGGCGAGAAGCTGATGCTGGTCTCGCGTGCAGAGCTGGAGGCTCTAATCCAGAAGGAAAAGAAGAAGGGAGAAGGGTCCAGCAGCAGCGGCAAGGACGGTGATGGGCGCGGTGGTGGCCGCGGCCGGGACAACGACAAGAAGAAGGTTCGTGGCAAGTTCGACAAGTCCAAGATTACCTGCTTTGAGTGCGGGGAGAAAGGACACTTCAAGTCCAAGTGTGAGGCGTTGAAGAAAGAGAAGGCGCTCCTTGCAGCTGCTGACATCGACTACGAGCCGGGGCTGCTGATGGCGTTGGCATGTGAGCTTGCACCGGGGGCGGAGGAGCACGTTGCGGACGCCGTCGAGGCAAAAGGTATCAAGGTCAAGGAGGTGCTTCACCCCTTAGCTGTGGAGGCCGAGTTGGAGTCTGCCACGGCTGAGGCTGAGCGGCTACGCGAAGAGCTGGCCGCGGCCAATGCGAAATTGCATGCCATGTCCGACGTGTACTGTACACAAGCTGAGGCGTTGAGGCATGCTAGTGAGGAGAAGGCCAAGTTTTTGGAGGTGCAGCGTGTGATCTTTGATGAGAATGCACGGCTTAGGGATCTTGTGATACATGCTGCTGAAGCACCCATTCAAGTCAAGACGGCACCGGCCGCCGCAGGGAGTGCGGCAATGACACCGGCGACGCCGGCCGTGAGGGCTCCCATTTCGACGCCGCCGGCGGCCATGACGCCGGCCTCGACGACACTCGGCGTGAACGACCCGGGAGTGCAGCTCATCGAGAAGGGCAACAACTTCCTCATTCTGAACGAGGAAAACTTTAAACCTCAGCTATGCATGTGTGAATCAGGCCATGACGATGATGCATGGTGGCTTGATAGTGGTGCTAGCAACCACATGATAGGCTCAAGGTGCAAGTTCAGGGAGTTAGATGAAACCATCCGTGGGTATGTGAAGATCGGAGATGGGTCTAGAGCTCCGATTGAAGGGAAAGGTTCAGTTCATGTTGTGTGCAAGAATGGTGGACAACTACTTCTGACTGAGGTATACCTTGTACCAAGCCTATCTTGTAATGTGATCAGTCTGGGTAAGCTATCCGAGGACGGCCATCGAATAGTGCTCGATGGTATGTTTTTATGGATTGGAGACAGGTTGGGCAATGTACAGATGAAGGTGAAAAGAGCCCCTAACCGGCTGTACAAGGTGTTACTGAAGGCATCAGCTGGGTTTGTGCTGTCAGGCAGCAATGGTCACACCGACGGCGACAAAACTTTGCTTGGTGCAGGCGACGGTGACGCCCACGACGGGGTGACATCAAGATGTTCGATATACAAGAAATAATGGGTAACAAGATTAGGGAGGTGAATGTTAGCTTGTAATCTTGTTACAGGTCATTAGTCTACGTCATGCATGCATGTTTAGTTAGAGATTAATTAGTCTGCATGGCCATACACGTGATGGTTGTGTGTGTATGTTTTTGAGTCGTTTGCATGTACTACTAGTTGGAGCCAGAAACGTGCCGGTTCACGTTGCGGCGTGTGTGTTTGCTTAGGCCATGATCAAGTCGTGGGATGGCACGACGTAGGCGGATCATGGAGTTTGTTTCGGCCGAGTCGTCCGGCCATTATCTTTGTAATCTCTCAGGTTGTTACGGGAGAAAGAATAAGAAGAGAAAAAAGCAAGAAAAGAGGCAAGCAGTTGGGCCTCGCAAAAAACCAGTGTTCGTCTTCCTCCCTCGCTCGCTTCTCTCCACCGTGTTCATGTGTAGCCTCGCGTTTGTTCCAACAGCAAATACTCAAAATAGTTGTTGTCATGCAAACCCATATCTAGATGCAATAGCTCGGAAACACCAAGTTGGCGACTATGTCTGTCACCAATTACATCAATCAATTTTACATTATACAATTGAAATTAGTATTCTTTCTGGATACAAATATTACTAGTACGCTGAAGAAGCGTTTTGACATGAATAATTTTGCTATGCTTGAACATGAAGCAGTGTTCCAGTCAGCATCTTGATGACGGATTAACGGATCGTTCGAAAGTCGCCTCTGCCTTACTACATGCCAGGCGAACAAGGCACTAGCTGATTGGTGAGGTGTCTTCCCACCATGGACGACCGCTGTGATTCGAGAAAAGTGAGTAACTTTCAAATATCTTTACCTTGGCCCGTTCCCACTCTTATTTTAATACACTTCAAGGAATGCATTTCTGTTTCACCTAACCTTTTTGTACTTTTCAATCATGTGAGAATGCCCATGGATGAATAATTTGACGCACGTTGTCTGATTAAAAGTCATTCTGCGTCACTGATTACCCTAGCTGGGAAGGTCTTTCATCCTGTTCATCACCAACCCTCGGAATGAGAAAGTCTATGGCCGTGTGTTTGCCTAATGTTCATTCGAACCCCGAAAGTAGCAACTACTCATCTGAAAAGGGCCATCAATAATTGCATTGGATGCTGAACTCTTATGTGTTACTTTCTACGAGATTGAACTGTTGAGAAAGTTGAATTAACTCATGCCGGTGTATATGGGACATGGCGCACAAGTCTTGTCTCTAGTCATCATCGTACCAGGGACAGCAACAGGTGAGGTGGACACCCCTCTGGTTTAGTTGAGTACTCCGTTTATATTAAGAGACATAGTCAACTTGAGTACCTGATAATTACAAAAACTAATAGATAAATGGATCCAGGAATCAATGTTATGTTGGTAACATTCAGGAATACTAAAACATGGCCTTTCTTGAGCGATAGCAACGGTTGCAACAGGACAATCCTCTCAGGCATATACCCTTGCATGATTCTTCAAGGAGACAACACCAGGCTACTACCAGACGGATGGCTATTCCTTGCATGATTCTTCAAGTGGACCACACCAGGCTACTACCAGATTGGTTGGCCTTTGCGAAATAACTCTTGTATTACTCAAAATTTGAGGAATACAGCCACAAAGCCTGGACATTTTTCGGACCGGAGGCAAGCCAAACAGCACTACGTTGTGCTCTTCCAAAATTAGCCGTAAAGTGACTCACACTATTTTGGCTACGCCTACGACGACTAATACAAGAATTAGCCATGGATGGCCTTATTTCATACCCAGGTACTCAACCGTAATAAAATCCTTGCCAGCCTTTTCATTTCTAGTAGCAGTGACAGTTGGATGATCTAGATTCCATCATCAAGATATGCATGAACATGAACTGGTCCTGTTCCTTTATTATTCAGTAACCATATTCAAGTTATCAAAGTGAATGGAAATCACTATTACATATATAAATGATATAACCATGTACATAAAAATTAGCTGAAGCACGAAACTAGTTAGGCAGAGATCAACACTAATGATCAATGTCTATTTTGCTCAAAAGGCCGGAACATGCTGATATCTCTGCTGTTAACCTCCTGACGCGGCCTCGCGTTCTTCTCCATGTCCTGCATGTAGGGTTGAAGGAAAATTAGTCCAAAAAATTTCTAGTCCATGGGTGGAGATGGACCAAATTAAAGGCAGCTTTTATGTCGCTGTGGAATTTCTAGTGGTCCACAGTTAAGGTCTACCATCCGACACGAGTCTAAAGACTGTAAAGTGTTGAAAGACAAGAGTTCAATGAGGAGAATAGCAAAACTTTACTTTCTTGAAAAGGATTAGAAAAACGGAAGTGTAAAAAGAAAACGTACGTCGTGAACTGCCTCCCGGAGAAGCTCTAGCTGGTGCCTCGACACCGTGCGAACCTGCAAATTTTACCCAGATAGAGAACAAGAAAAGTTTCAATAACATAAAAATATGGGTGTGTCTAGGTCTCAGTCGACTAAGACTTAACCATGTCTCAGTCAAGTGATAGTGTATATGGAAAGAAAAAAGATTTTTTGAAAAGATTTTTTTGTACGAATCTCAATGCAAGATCAATGGAATACGACATCGACTAAGACATAACGAAGTATAAGTCGAGTAAGACTTAACAAAAAAAAAATCGCCCCTGAGTTTCATCATTATTCACCAACCATCCAATGCATGGCGTATAATAGGACATCTAGCTGGCGTGCGTTCCACTGATCTAAATCCCAATCAATCAAAAGTGAGGAAAGACGAAACTGGTGGGAAGATTCTTTTGTGAACAACAAATCAAAGGATCTGTAGATAGATCGAACTGGCAGCTCCATGCCAACTGCTAAATTCCAGACACGAATTGTTTTATTTGACAGTTGCAAGTTGTGTGTCACGTCATGGTCCAGATATGTAATATTTTACTGAGCTGTTAGTTGAGTAGTTGTGTTTGTTGCACGGTGAATGAATGAATGAAACGGGACGTACCCTCTTGACGATGGTCCAGATGACCCCCTCTGCGCATGGTGGGGTGGTGAGGGAGCCCACGTAGCGGTAGTACACGCTGGCCTTTCCCCTGGCGCCCCTAGGGTCCATCAACCCCATCTTCTCCTCCCTGTCCTTTCGATCCGCTATCATCTCCAGGTATGGCTCCAGCTGCGTTCGTACAAGTTTAGAGTTAGTCCCATGTTGCCATGTTGGCTTTAGTTAAGCTTGCTTAATTAAGTTAAGTCCCATGTTGCCTTTAGCTAATCATCAAGCTTAATTAAGTCTGGTTCGTTAGTTGGTTAACTATAAAGAAAGCAAGAAAGAAAAAGAGAAGCAAAGGCACCTTGTGCAGGAAGGCGTCGTGGGCGCCGATCTGGTAGAAGACACCGATGACGGCGGCCTTGCCATGGGCGCTCTCATGGAACATGTGGAGCTCCATGTCATACCGGCGTCCGTTGACGCTGTGCTCGGTGGGGGAGTGCCAGTGCAGTTGCCGGAGGTAGTAGGGCGTGCCGTCGATGGACACGCTCCCGGCATCACCCTCGAACTGGAGCATGATGTCGTGGCCGCGGTTGATGATGGTGGCGTTGGCGGGAACGTAGGAGAGGTTGAGGTAGCCGAGGCCGCGCACGAGGGAGACGCGGGGGCTGGCAAGGTCGATGGGCGACTGCATGTTGCCCTTGCCGCACGCGGACCACTCCTCCTTGATGTCGCCCCAGTGCGCCGGCCCGTTCTCCGCGTCCAGCGAGTAGCTGAACTCCTCCTCATGGTCTGTTTCCTGCTGGGCTCTGGCCGCCGGGACGGCCGAGAGGAGGACGGCTGCGGAGAAGAGAAGAAGCATGGCGAGACGAAGATCCCGTGATGGACGCATGTTCTCTCTCTCTTGGTCTTGGTGTGCCCTGCGTGCGTTGGTGCTGGGTTGGGTGTCGGCTCCTCTTCCCGTGGAGCTGGTGAGTTCCTCTTGTGTGTGTTGAACCGGGGACAGAGCTGGTGGGGTATATATAAAGCTGGTTGGGTCTGGCCGTCTCCCACGGCCGCGTTAGGTTGGAACGTTTCAAACCTGCCTGTCAATCTGCTACGGCTCACGGTCTGGTACTGACGCATAGAGCACAAGGAAAGTAAACTTCGCCGGCGTCGTCCCATTCCGTTGCACGAAAAGTGACCGTGTGGGATAGAGACCCTCTCAGAAAGTCGGGGTTTGATGGGAAGCGGTACGGCCGGTCATTTTCTCCCTGCGTTTGCATACAAAAAACAGGATGGACCCCCAACAGCTGAGAATGGAGAAAAAGCACGAGTCCCACGGCCGGCCATGCCATTTTGCAGTGTCCGACGGTGAGTCTGCTTCCCACAACGATCCACCTACAGCGAGCGTGCTTTTGTTCACACCCATGCTTTTTTTTGTGCGAATACTGAGCATGTTAACCTCTGCTCCTACGATCGAGGTTCTAGAAGCCCAAGGGAAACTCTCGAAATGTTTCAAACCCTTCATTTATCCATGAGGTTCCTCGTCCAGACCTGCCCACGCGCCAAACACAGGGGCTGTTTGGTTTGTGACTAACTTTGCCAAAGATTGTCACACCTAAGGTTAGCAAGTTTGACCAATTTAGTTGAGTATTTGGTTCCAGCCACATCTTAGGCAAGCCATATTTGGGCCTCACATGGCATACATACAAAAAGTGTGGTAAGATTTCCTTAGGCTTGTCAGCTTGTGGCTCTTATTTTTATAAACTAACCTTTGGCAAGCTTGACAAAAATATGTGACAAAATATGGCAATGCTAGTACTTGAACCAAACAACCCCACAAGCTTTCATTTCATTTTCGGCGAGCAACTACTTGCTCACTATAGCTGGGGTAATGCGACACCTACCTAGGCCTACTTACAATATTTTACGTAATGTATAGGTAGACTAATAAAATTGCAGGTACAAGGATGGAGCGCCCCACCTAGCTGAAAATCAGGAGGGTGAAGTTAATTGGGTAGGAAGGTTACGTTAGTCTTCGTATACCTTACATAGATGTAGGATTATCCCAGTAGATGGGGTAATGCTATGCCTATGAAGGCCTACTTCCAATATTTTACGTAATGTACAGGTGGACCAATAAAATTGCAGGTAGAAGGATGGAGGGCCCCCACCTTCCTAAAAATAGGGGGAGGGGTGGGCGAGGTAAATTAAATAAGAAGGTTTTTCGTTAGTCTTCGTAGGCCCTAAGGTAGATGTAGGATTATCCATGTAGATGGGATAATGCCACGCCTACATAGACCTACTTACAATATTTTATGTAACAGGTGGACCAATAAAGTTACAGGTTGAAGGATGGAGCGTTGCCGCCCTCCTAAAAGCAAGTATAATAAGGTACAGTCAGCAGGCTGTAAGGATTAAAATATTATATGTTTGCTGAATTGGATGAGAAAGAAGATGAGAGAGAAGGAAAACGGGTTGTAGATTAAGAGCCGGCTGCAGCACGTGCTCCAAGAAACAATGTGAGATTGTAAGACGGGCCATCTATCAGTGAAGTAGTACTACTTTGTAAATAGCTATTATACATGTTGGCTATTAAGTTGGCTGTAGATGATGTGGCAACTTCATATAGTTGATTGTTGGCTATACTATTAGCCATCCTCTAAAAATCGGGGGAGGGGGGGTGAAGATAATTAAGTAGGAAGGTTACGGTAGCCTTTATAGGCCTTATGTAGTTGTGGAAAAAAAATCGAAGTTAATCCTGTAGCTGGGTACTGCTACACCTACGTACGTAGGACCTGCGCAAGATTTCTAGGGGGCAAAAGGGCGTGGCTGCTCAGCTGGTGTGCTGATGTACGCATATGGAAATGTTGTAAGTGCATCACTTGGGGCACATGCTTGCATGCATGCTTCGCACTCTTATAGGAGTATGTTAGATGTAGTGTTAGCAGTTTTTTGCTCAATATTATGTGCTTCCACGGTGAACACTGGGAGCAGATTTCCTACTTGCGCCAACTCACAACACTTTCCCCTTCTGCGTTAATGGAAAGGTGTTCGCCTGGTTGGAAAAAAAACTTGTGTTCGGCATTTTATTTTTATTTTTACCCTGCCATGAACGGCTGTTCTTTTTGACCGCCAAAATAGAAAAAAAATGAGGTAAAAAGTGCCACAAGTAGCTCCGAAGGTATAAATTCAAGATTAGTGGAAGGGGACTTACTTAATGCCACACTAAAGAAGAAAGCCTCATATACCTGGCAAAGTATCATGGAGGGTGTGCAGACCTATAAGTTGGGATATATTTGGAGGATAGGAGATGGACACAATATAAAGATTTGGTCAGATGCATGGATACTACAATCCAACAACAGAAGACCGACTACACCTCACGGAGCTAACTTGTTATCCATGGTGGCTGATCTTATAGACCCAACAACAGGACAGTGGGACGTGCAATTGATTGAGCAGACATTCTGGCCCATCGATGTACCACACATCCTGTCGATACCTCTACCAGCTTTCGAGATGGAGGACTTTCGTCTCATGGCATCTGACAAAAACAGGGACGTTCTCGGTGAAATCAGCTTATTATGTCATGTGGAAGTCTAAGTATGAGGCGAGAGGAAAGACACATGGACCTAGTTCCGCATCACTGAACCGTACCTGGGATGTTATGTGGAAATTACCTTGCCCTGCCAAAGTAAAAATATTCCTCTCACGAACATTACATGGAGCTCTACCATGTAGAACTACACTGGCTGATAGACACATGAAGATTGATACAAAATGCCCGGCGTGCCAAGGGTGTGAAAGTATTAAACACACGTTATTCCAGTGCCAAAAGGCGAAACAAGTCTGGACAGAATTTGTACTTGAGGAGGTTATTTCACGAGCATGTGAAATACTCCATTTAGGAGAAGTTGTGCTTGAACATCTATTGAACCTACCTGCAAATGAGACAGTTGTATTGGGACAAGAAAGATCAGATATTATTGTGTCAATTGCATCGTGGTATCTGTGGTGGGAACGCAGAAAGCTTGTCCATAAAGAGCGGACAACCCAGCCTTCTGAAACTGTTGCATCGGTTCGGGGCCTTGCAGCTTACTTCTTGGTTGCCTCTTTGCCGAAGGCGAAAATCCAGAAGAATCCGTAGGTGCGACCGCCTGCTAGGACAGTGAAACTCAATATTGATGCAGCATTTGACTCCGGCACTTTACAAGGTACAGTTGGTGCAATACTAGAACTTCTGATTCCCTCAAAGCACCAAATCCTAACATGTTTGGCTAAACAGAAAGGACTACTAACAGAAAGGTAAATAATTTTTTTGTGATTTTTGATGAAAGATACTAAAGCAAAAACTGAAAGGTAAACTAACAAGACTAAAAAGCAAAGGTAAAGATAGCATGCAACTCCCCTATCTTGAAGAGTGGAGTCCCCGGCAACGGCGCCAGAAAAACTCTTGCTAGGCTTCTCGCCCCTCGTTGGTAACCCCAAGTGGAAGGTGTGAGATGTAGTGTTGCGGAAGTTTTTCCCTTGGCAAAGATACCAAGGATCGAATCCCCAGAGACTCCTAGGTTAAACAAGAAGGTGTCAACTGCTACGGCGCCAGATATTAGCAATCAACGTGGACCTGCACACAGATACAAATAACTTTGCTCCCAACGAGTACAGAGAGGTTGTCAATCCCTCCGGCCTTGTAGTTCACAAAGGATTAAACGCAAATGATAGTAGTGATAGATAATGTTTGCAATAGTAAATAAAAGCGAAGTAAATAGCGGATGTGATCAATGATGGTAATATGGACCGGAGTCTCATGATGTTCACTAGTGATGTCTCTCTCCCAAAAGACGATAAAACAGCTATGTGAGGTAAACGAATTACAGCTGGGCAATTGACAGGACCACGAACGCAAACCAATGCTGACTACATTGCAAGAAAGGTTGAGGTTCAAAGCATGGGCGGTACGCCAAAGTAAGTAGACCGAAATCCATCAATATCTACTACTAATCATCCACCTTGAGATATCTATCCAGAACATCTCGCTGGTATTAAGTTGCATTTCCCACCCATAGTGTAAACTCAAAGCAACAGACAACTGCATTAAAAGAACTTTGCGTAAAGTAAACAATCCTTGTACCCGCGGGCACAAGCACCGTTGTTTTCCCCCTTGTGGCAACAGCACATCCCCTAGACTCATGTTTCTGTCACTCAAACTAGTCATCGAGGGGCATGAACCCACAAACGAGCATAACGTTCCCTCTTGGAGTCACTACCTACTACTTGGCCAAAGCAATAAATAACAACGGAGAACATGCAAGAATTACTTATGAACATAAATATAAAAGAGGTAGATCAAATATATTACTCAAGCACAATCTGAACATAATCTCATAATCCATCGGATCCCAGCAAACTCATCATAGCAACAGCATAAGGATTACATATGT
The DNA here is from genome assembly GCA_902687465.1 of Secale cereale. Classification (NCBI taxonomy): domain Eukaryota; kingdom Viridiplantae; phylum Streptophyta; class Magnoliopsida; order Poales; family Poaceae; genus Secale; species Secale cereale. Next base: position 738,074,752 of record LR738712.1, read on the forward strand.
GCCTCGATCATGTAGGGCAGCTCACGAGGACTAATTAGTGAAGTACAAGAACGGGAGGAGAACATCACATAGCTACTGGTCATGGACTCATTGTCCAAGGGAGACTACTCACAACTCATCCGGGAGGCGTCCATGGTGGTGGAGAGGCTCCCGGTGGTGATCCTCCCCTCCGACAGGGTGCCGGGAAGAGTTCTCCTGGTGCTCCCGATCTTGGAAGCGGCGGCGGCGGCGGAACATAGCTGAGATCGCGAAAAAGAGTTCCTGTTTCGAGGGTTTCTCGAGACGCTTTAAATATATGCCAAAGGGGGGCATCGGAGGAGCCTCGGGGGGCCTAGGCGCCCCCCCGGCGCGGCCCAGGGGGAGGCGCGCCGCCAGGGCGCCTGGAGCCCTGGTGGCCCCCCCCCCC
>LR738712.1:738075400-738088368 GCA_902687465.1 Secale cereale
CCCCCCCCCCCGGCTGTCCTTCGGGCGCACGGTAGTTTCTGGAACGCTGATTTTTTATATAATTTTTCTGGATTTTTCCTGGCAGTTCTCGTAATGTGAAAACCTGAAATACAAAAACAGCCGAAAACAGAAACTGGCACTGGGGTGCACCGAGTTAATAGGTTAGTCCAAATATGATCAAAAGTGTATGGAAGTGTATAAATAACATAGCAATATCACCCAAAAGAGGCATGGAGCAAGCAGAAATTATAGATATGTTTTGGACGTATCAGAGCACAATTTCGGCAATAAGCTAAGCTTACGCCCATCTTCCTCGGCATATCATTTCGCCTTGAACAACTAGCTTGATTTCAAGTTTGTGTTGTACTAGTGGTTTCAATAATCTTTCACTCCATCATTCATTGGGCTTGATGTCATCGCCGATCGATTACATCTTAATGAAATCTCTTGACAAATGTGTCGTGATCATCATGAACAATGATTTGCCTTCTTCCAAGATGTGAATCAAATTCATGATGGGAAATACCATCATTTCCCCCTCGATGAATTGTGTTATCATTGGAAACTTTATCGCCTTCCCTCCAACACAAACTTGTTAATGTTTTGAGTTGTACCTTAAGTTCCTTTCCATCCAACTCATGCTATGATTCTACATTGGAGTATTACCATCTTTTATGTCAAGGGTGTCATGAGAATTGCTCCACCTGTTAAATCCTGATATGGTAATACTTTTCGCCATCCCGTTCATATCTTGGTCCCCGTGTTGTTTCTAACCGGAATATAGACCATTGAACTGTGATGTGTGAATTCCAAAAACTTTTTGCAACCCTATTGCTTTGAAGTGAATGGAAGATAGTTTCATTCCAACCCTTCTGGTTATTGAATCACCATTATAACATCTCGTGCTACTTGGTCCATTTTCCAGGTGCACGTTCCATTCAATGTTTACTTATGGATGTTCTCCTCTAACATATTGCGGTATGACCAATGTTATCATCTTCTTCACTTGAATGTAGAAATCCATGCTTATGGAAATCTCGATGAATTGTTGTTGAGCCGTCGGCCACATCCTCATCTTTTCCTTGCCGAAAATGTAAGACTTATTCTATAAGTTGTTCCTGATGGATCCTTTGTGTATTCAAAGTCTGATCTTTACCCAATGACCTTGTCGGTGCTATCTCGAAGCATGTCTGTGGTACTCCGAAGATCCACAAGAACATCGTAAGCACAATGCTAAATGTTTCTTGATCAACTATCCAACATCGTTGTGTGGGTACATGTCGTGATTCTTATTAGCCTTTTTTATCCAAATGGTCATGTCTTGGATCTCCTGACACGTATATCATGCCCTGCTTAATCTGGGGGATGATTTACCCCTATTCATTGTGTTTAAACACATTTTCCTTTCCATTTGTTCGTTTAACCTTTCATTGATCTACATATAATCTAAGCAGTAATAGTTTTCTGCTTACATCAACACCTTTTTGTACAACTCTGTCAGTAAGACCCTGTTACTATTGTTGATAACATTCCGCTAACCACCGATGGACGAGAACTTTGCCAATTGGTCTGCCTCGTTCAACGAGCAGGAATATGGTTCTCTTCGTCCATCGCCCTTGGTACCGATGTTGTTGCCGACATAACCGACTTGCTATGCTCTGACATACGTTGCTTACTAGATCGTGTAAGACGTCACCGCCCTTCCTACTGTTAACTCACATGGTGGGCCCATAACCCACAGTTCCATAGGATCGAAACCCGACTCTCTTGTACATCCCTGTTTGCCAAAATTGTTCCCCGCACTAGGCTTCGTATGTAAATCACGAGTCACATTCCTAGTGATCTATTCTGGTATCAGACACAATACTTATTCCCATTGCTTTGAACCTCTTTCACCCTCTGGTTCAGGCAACGAGCGATTGCCTACCCGGTTGAAGCTTCTAATTGCACCTCATTACTTTGCACTCGATGGCTTTCTTGAATTTCAACTCGAGAGATGCATCTATGCCACGTTCACTGAGATAGTCCCCAGGAACCTATCTTGTGTGGAGCTCCGTCCTTCCCGAGTCTTTCTCCCCTTATTCTACCTCCTAAATCTCAGGACGAGATTTCTTGTAGTGGAGGAGAATTGTAACACCCGGGTAATCAAGCTACAGTAACCCTCTGGTAATGGTGCCACGTCACCACGATTACTGTTGTTCAACTCACGTTGGTTCGAAACCGGTTCAAATTTCAAATTCAAATCAAAGTCCAAAATTCAAATTTTCCAAACATGAAAACTAACATGTTCAAAGTGTGGCAAATAATCCCTGGATATTTGCCATGTTGAAACCAACTTCATTTGACTCACCAATAAATTCCTAGTAAATTAATGAATGGTCCTACAACAAATAACCTGGCCTTTTCAAAACAAATAAATGTTTATGAATTTCAAATTTGACTTGAAACTTTCTGGGCCTCTCTAGAGTAATGACATATACTATGTGTGGAGTTCCATCTATAACAAGGATTGTTTGCTCACTCAAATAAATGCAAACAATAGCTATTTATTTGACAAAAAAATGAGAGAACAAAAAGCCTACCTAATGTGTAATTGGGCCCTAAGTCTACTGGGAGGCCCAACCCACACCCCACTCATCTCCCCCTCGCTAGAGGAGCAGAGAAGGGGATCGTGGCAGCCATCTGTAGGCCATGGCCACGCCATGCCTTGCGTGGCGGCCATCCGACACACCCGGCGCCCTACAAAACGTCGCCGACCCTCCCCCTCTGTCGAACCCTAGTTGTTTTCCCCCTCTTTCTCGCCTCTCCCTCGCTCTGGATCGAGCTACTAGCCACGTACAGGAGCACGCCGCCGCGAACCACCATGGCCATTGGAGCCAATTCGCCGTCCGCTGGTGTCGAGGAGGACCGCCGTCCTCGTCTACGGTGGCTTCGGGGCCAGATCGAGCCGGGCGGGCCGTCCCATCGTCGCCACCGTCTTCGTCTTCACCGTTGGTCGCCGAAGCTCGTCGTCGTCGATTCGCCATCATCAGCGCCTCCTCGATCCCACTAACCTGCCCTACCAGATCTTCGTGAGCCCCTCCTCCAATCCCCCTTCTTCCCACATGCGCGGGCTGTCGCCCGAGGTCGTACTCGGCTCGTCCGCACGTGCGCGCTCGTCTGCGTACTGCTGCGCAGCTGCTGCTTTCCCACAACCTCGCACCTGGCATCGCCCCTGCCACCGCACGGCGCCGGCTCACCTCGCGCCGCCTCCTCTGTTGCCCCACCGCGTCGCCGGCGATCCCCGTGGCCACCTTCGGCGTCCAGCACCAGCGGCCTGGCGCGTTCGCTGTCTGCCTCTGGCCTCCGCGGAGTGCCCACGCCCATGGGTGCCGTTGCACCGCCGCGACCCCCCCCCCGACCTCTGGCTAGCCCTTGACACGACTGCTGCAGGCCTTCGCGCCACCGCCTGTCACCGCCGCCGCAGCTTCGCCATGTCGCCGTCTCGCACCTGCAAACGCCGCTACTCGGCCCCGCCTCCCCGCGACACCATGTCCGCGCCGTCCTGGCCCTTCCCACGGCCGCGCCCTCCTGGACCCTTCCGCGACCGCGCCCCGCCGCCGCGCCTGCTCCGGCCGGCTGTGGCCGCCGGCCGCGCCGCGCCGTCGGCGCCACTGGCCACGCCCAGGTCTGGCACTCGCAGCGCCCAAACCCAGCGTCCTCTAACCCGCCCCTTTACCCCGGGCCACTGAACCAGGGGCCCCACGCCCCTGCCCCTTTAAAAAAAGAAGTTCAAATATATATTTATAATTAAAATAATTAATTAATTAAACAGTTAATTAACTTAATTAATTAAACTTAATTAGCCTAACCACCTAGTTTAGTTAACTAAAACTGTTAGAGTAGACTAAAACAGTCAATGTCAGCGGGGTCCCACCGCTGTTGACCAGTCAAACGTTGACTGGTCAACTAGGTCCCTCTGACCCACCTGTCAGCCACTGGGTACACTTTTGTGTACACTGTGCTGGGTGCGCCTAGCAATTTAGCATTTATTTTCGAATTAAAAATAATTTCAGAATAATATTAAAACTTTGAAAAATCATAGAAAATTAACCATAGCTCGGATCGAAAAACTTTGTACATGGAAGTTGCTCAGAACGACGAGACGAATCGGAAAATGCATTTCGTTCGTCCACCACACATTCCTGGCATACCGAACATGGAACAATCCCCTCCCATTCATCTGTCCGAAACACGAAACACCGGGGATACTTTCCCGGATGTTACCCCCCCCCCCTACGCCGGTACCATGTAGCACCGCGTTAGAACACCCTAGCACTACGTGTTGACTTGTCATGCTTCTTGTTGCATATGTGTGCTTTATATTTACTGTTTCTTCCCCCTCTTCTCTCCGGTAGACCCCGAGACCGAAGATGCCCCGGTGATCGACTACGGTGTTGACGACCCCTCCTTCTAGCAACCAGGAAAGCCAACCCCCCTTGATCATTCTGATATCGCCCACTCTCTTATTTCTTATGCTTGCATTAGAACTGCTACTGCTTTTTGTATGATCCTATTCCGATGCATAGCCTGTTGTTGATACCTGCTTTCATACCTTACATGTTTATACTAAACTGCTTAGTATAGGCTGGTTAGAAACACACCAGTGACCCCCTACCTTGTCCCGACTGCCTCGCTGGATTATCAGAAGACCCGATCAACGGGATCGAAGACTAGGACCCGGCACCGCACATCACTTTCCCCTTAGTTGCTCGACACTACTGAGTTACTATCGAGTGCCGAGGGTGAGACCTCATCACCACTTCTAATGTTAACCTTGTAGGTTAGTTCATCGGTTGTGGTCATTGAGGGTGATTCCTCTTTCTCCCTCCCGATAACGACACTGTCATGCAACTCCTCAAGAGTGGACCTCGAGGGTGACTCCTCTTTCGTTCACCTTGACGATAAACATTAGGTGGAATTCCATCGAGAGTGATTTCCTTAGGTTTTCCTTTGTTGTCAGACACACAGTTACTATGGTTACTATGACTATACACTGAACCTGGTTACTAAAGACGGGTCGACCCTGAGGGGTACCCGCGCGAGCTTAATTGCGAGTTCTGTGTAGTCGGGTTGACCTGGAAGATGCCCGCGAGATAAATACGAGGCGTGGCCGGGCACTCGCCTTTGCTGCAAGTCCTCGAGACGGGGCGATGGGGTCACATGTTCGTGAGTCTCTGCTCGTTACCGTGCGTTCCCAAGACACTAAACGGTTTGGATATTTGATCCGAGGGGTCTCTGCCCGATAGCGCTAACCATCACGTGGGCATAGTATGGGCGTTCTGCATCGTATGCATCAGCTGAAGCTTAACTGACGTCATTGCGACTAAGCGGCGCGCGCCGGGTTGGACTGCATAAGCACCTACCTTTTTAAGGAGGTTGCCCAGGTCTGCTCACTGGTCGCGTACGCAACGTGCAGGAGTTCCCGGGGCGATTGGCCCATGACCCCTGGGGGCATAGGGTTTAGTCCGGCGTGCATGACCTCTCTATTAAGCCTAGGTCGGGTTGCGGCGTATTGTTTGGCCGAGGGCGGGCATGACCTGATGGTGTGTCCGGCCGGAGTTAAGCAAGCGTGATGGGTAAGTTGGTGCACCCCTGCAGGGAAGAAACGATCTATGGATAGCCTGTCCTACGGTAACGGACACTTGGAGTTGTATCCCGATCGCTACAACTAGAACTGGATGCTGAGGCATTGTTTGGATATGTTGCTTCGGGAGTAGAGAAAGGATCCCGGAGCGTTGGAACAACAACATAAATATGACTTATGTTACACTACTCTACTTTCCCCTCTTGCTGCAAGACGGTGGTTTCCAGAAGATGCTAGTCTTCGATAGGACTAGCTTCTCCCCTTCTTATTCTGGCATTCTGCAGCTTAATCCACAGATACTACCCCTTTTCATTGATACCGATGCATATCTAGTGTAGATCCTTGCTTGCGAGTACTTTGGATGAGTACTCACGGTTGCTTTGCTCCCCCTTTTCCCCCTTCGTTCTTCTTGCTGGTTGATGCAAACCAGATGGTGGAGTCCAGGAGTCAGAAGCCACCTTTGACGACTGTTACTACCCCGACGGAGCCTACTACTACGTGGAGACAGCTGACGACCAGGAGTAGTTAGGAGGTCCCAGGCAGGAGGCCTTGCCCTTTCGATCATTGATGTTTTGTGCTAGCCTTCTTAAGGCAATCTTGTTTAACTTATGTCTGTACTCAGATATTATTGCTTCCGCTGACTCTTGTGTATTCGAGCTTATGTATTCGAGCCCTCGAGGCCCCTGGCTTGTAATATAAAGGTTGTATTATTGTAATTTGTCTCTAGAGTTGTGTTGTGATATCTTTCAGTGAGTCCTTGATCTTGGTCGTACACATTTGCGTGCATAATTAGTGTACGGTCAAATCGGGGGCATCACAATAGGTTAGTCTTTGTTGCATGGCAGTACGTACGCAACTTGGAAAGTGATCTAGTTGAGTCCGACTAATTGTCTAGGCTGTGTACGTCAACACGTGTATACATAATGTGTCCAAGTAGCTAGTAGTCTGACTAAGGTGGCCGTGTGTAGTAGCATGCATGGACTTCTACGTGAGGACTTGGTTCCTTAGACATGTAGGTCTAGGATGTCGGGTCCTGGTCCTGTTCCGAGTAAGTCCAGAAAACTTGGGTCGGTTGGTTCAACATATATAAGTAGAGGCAGTTGTGTGGGATTTTGTAACGGTGAGAACAGAAAAAGGAGAAAAAGAAATAAAGAGAAAAGAGGGTACGGCAAGGTCTCTTGGCTATCAAATTTTTGTGAGTGTGCATTCGTGCAATTTTATGTATGTGATCCTGTGGCCGAATTTCCAACAATTGGTATCAGTGCAAGGTTCAGGAGTTGAGCGCTTGCCCTAGGGTTGCGACCCGACTAGCGCCTCGGGGCGGGCCATGAAGTCGCTGGGTGGTGAAGCGACGAGGAGGATCAGGCGATCGTCGTTCGTTGGAGCGACATGGTGGAAGATGACAGGCTATTCGCCGGCAAGGTGTCGGATGGAGATCGTTAATGGGAGTGGTGCTGAAGTGCGGCGCTGGAAGTCATCAAGATCGTCGTTCGGGGGATTCAGATTAGTCATGGAGTCGTGCGAGTTTGCACGATCAGTCGTCGTCACATCTGTGAGTCGTCATCGTGTCCAAGTGCTCGTCTTGGTGATGATTAGTTGAAGTGGAAACGGTGTGCATGGTGTTCTGTGAGTAATGTCCATGTCCTCGTGGAGCGTCCTGGTTGCAACCAGTGTGAATTTGTTGTGATGCCGAAGATGTACGATGGTAGGCGAAGCCATCGTAAATTGAGGAGGTGTGCGAGTAGTGGAGAGTGGATCTATTGCAAGCAAGTACAAGAAGTATGGTGTGAACTGAATGCAAGGCAGTGGCCAAGCAATGGCGGTAACACAACATGGCATAGCAAGGAGGCGCTGCATGTTTCCAGGTGGGTCATACTCAATGTACGGATATGACAGTTGAAGATCAAGCTTGATGTGTGGGACAATGACCTGTTAAGTAGTATGACATGAAGATTGAAGATGCGTCCAATCTTGCATGTTGCACTTGTAGATGTGATGGTGTGGGTTGGTACTCCGGATTGTACGTTGAAGTTTGGATCATCAAATCGCGGATCTACAATGAGTGAAGATCAGGTGGAGCACGAGGTAAAGACTAGTCAAGATTAGGAAGAAATTGTTAGCATAATCTTGAAGGGTAAGCTAGTTTCTGTTGCATGACAGTATGTACACAACTTGGAAAGTGATCTAGTTGAGTCCAGCTAGTTGTCTAGGCTGTATATATAATGTGTCCAAGTAGTAGTCTGATTAAGGTGGCCGTGTGTGTTTTGGTTAAGGGCCCTTATACGCGTCGGCGCACCGGCCGAAAGTTTCGGTCGGTCTACCCCAGACCATTGGATGTGACCCGTGCAGCAGTTGGATACAGGCAAAAGAAAAAAAAAACATATTGCTCCTAGCTTCTTCTTCCTCTGGCAGTTCGGGCTGGATCCGCATGTCCTGCTCGGGGACCGCGGCGCCGCGCCTCCTATCCCCTCCGGTGGCCGTCCCCGTCGTAAATCCCCACCCTCGTCGGTCTTCCTCGTCGTCCGTCGGACCCCGCCCTCGCCGTCCGTTCTCGTCACCGGTCCTCACCCTCCTCGCCTCGTTGTCGCCTCGACCCATGCAACAGCTCCACCTGCGGGTTGCAGCTCTTGACGATGATGGTTGTAGCTCCGCCGCCGCCCCTCGCCATTGATGCTCGCTGCACGGAATTACATCGACGAGGGCCGCCAGCCAATCAACGCCATTTGAATAGATTTAGCAAAAAACTTCACCGGTAGTAACAAAATCAAACTACGGGTGCAGCAAAACGTCGTCGCGCTTTCGCGAGGTCACAGCTCTGCCTTACATGGATGTAGAAAAAAAACTCTAACGGTAGTAGCAAAATCCAACTACGATTGCAGCAAATCATCGTTGTCGTCGTCGCGAGGTCGCAGCTCCCCATGCTGGATGTAGCAAAAAGCTTCGCCGGTAGTAGCAAAATTCAACTACGGTTGCAGCTTCCCCTTATTGTGCAGTGCCATTGAAGCTTTATATGTCTATTGTTGAAGCTTTTTCCAACAGCTGTTGAAGCTTTCCTAGGTGACGGTTGCAACACTTGTATACACGGATGGATCGGGGCATGGCAGCAGGCAGACATGGCGGCCGGCGAGGGTGCGCCTGGCCGCCGGCGATAGGGCTCGTGGTGGCCTAGTCGCAGCCCGGGGGAGGGGGAGGGGAGGGATGCGTGCGCGTAAGGCTGGAGGTAAGGGATGGAGGCGCATAGGGAAGGAGGAGGGGGAAAAGGAGAAGAAACATGACGCAGGGGAAGGATGGGGCTGGAGTTAGGGGATGAAGACGTGTGGCTGAGAAAAAGGATAAGGAGGAAGGGGTGGTCGACGTGAGGTTGAACAAAAAAATAAGTCTCGCATGGATAAATGGCAGAAGCCAGCGTGGCTCGCGACCGGTCGAAGATTCGGCCGGCGCCCCGGCAAGAACGATTCTCTTTGGTTAATTAGGACTAGCAAACATGCCCGTGCGTTGCAACGGGAGAAAAGAATAGCTCAACAGTTCTACCCACAAACATTGCTCAAGCCCTTGGCGCCCATAGGCCCACACCCTCGCCGTCCTCGCCAATCGGTGACCGCATGATCACAACATATCTGAATGTAGTCAGTCCTTTAACAATGACCTCAACTACTTTATCATAAGTCAAGGTGGATGTGAGGATAGCCCCACCTTTGTGAGAGGTCTTATTTGCCTTAATATACTACATGTGTGAAATAGGAAAGTGCATCGTTGTCGCTCTCTCTCTATTCTTCATCCCTTCCTCCTTTGTGTAGCGTCAACGGTATCAGTGACGGCCGTGGTAAATATCGTGATGGTCAGCACATTTCAATGAGAACCAAATATCTTGTCCTTCAAAAATTACATATTTCTTTCCAATATTTCACCCACATATATTTTAATTATTGTATATAATTATAATATACTCCCCCGCTCCATAATAAATCTACTCGTGACATGTGGAGCCATTATTACATGCCGTAAGGGTTGATGTACGAGGAATATTACCAATTATTTTATAACGACGAGATGAATATTAACGGATGAAGACAAGATGCCAGGTAGCTGCCTACTATATCAAGCAAGCAAACAAATGTACCGAGAGCACCGAACGTGACGATACCAAGTTCGATCGCCGACACAGATGACCTTTTGCTGAAGGTTTCCATAGCCGACACCTGCATGGAGATTAATCACAAAGTTAGTTAATTAAGCTATGTTGAAGAATTTAATTTATTATAGCAATTAACAAAAAGATTGATAGGAGCGAATAGTAGATGTTGATTAGTGTCACATGTGCAATATGAATGGCAGCAACCAGCCAGGCAACGCCGGCTAGCTAGAGTTGCAGCTTGAGGTCCAGCGCCTCGCCAGCACCGCTAGCGAAATAGGCCCCGCAAAAAAAAAAAACCCGTCTAGCAGTCTTTAGTCGATACAGCACAACAGTTGCTAAAAATAAAAGCATCCAGTCCCGAGATTCCTTATCTCATCGTCTAGTGTGTGCTCCGTCTCCATCTTCTAGCAACCCAGGCCGCACAAGATTCCTCCTCATCTCATCTAGACCCAGCGCTACTCCGCCACCATCTTCCTCACCACACCACCCCAGCGCTGCTCCTCCCCCTCCCTCCAGTATCCCCTCCATGAACACCCGTTCATGCTCCAGCCCCCCAAAGCCATGACGATGCCCCGTGCTCCAGCTGCACCCACGACAACACCGCCTGAGTATCTTCGGCTCCGCTCCTCTCCCCCCACCGTGGCATGAGCCAAAGCTGCTGCCGCCCGCCGCCAGCGGCTCCTCATCCCCGCGGTGCCGAGAATCCCACCGCGATTCCCGGCGGCCATGGCTCCTCTGTAGACGAGCTGGTCCCTGCCGTGCGCTCGAGGCCGCCGTCGCTCCAGCATCGACCGCTCTCGTGTGGTCGTACAGTCCCAACCGACCCACCCACCGGTTGTCCACACCCTTTCTTCTTTGTCTTCTTCAGATCGGCTCTTTCTCCTTTGTGATTTTTGGGATAGAAGGCAACGGCGGTGTCGACGACCTTACTCGGATGGCCCATCTCCACACTCTTTTCCTCCTCCACCATTTGTTGTTATCAGACAACCACCACCGCCGTCGGTGCTTCTCTCCGCCATCCTCCTCTTAGCCGGGCATGGTCCTGGATAGATCCCACCCCAAGATGGCTCCCCCTGATGTGCAGGGTGGGTGTCCCATGGCTCCTGTGCGGCACCACTCCACGGGCCAAGATGAAGATGAAGATTGAAGAGAGAAATAGTGGAGGAAGGAAGAAGGAGGTGGGAGGAGTTGTGCGTTGGGGGATTGGGGAGGGTTGCAGCACGGATGAGATGCGACGTATGGGGATGGGATGCATGCATGGACTTGTACGTGAGGACTAGGGTCCTTACCCGTGTAGGTCTAGGATGTGGTGTCCGGGTCCTGTTCCGAGTAAGTCTCGGAAACTTGGGTCGGTTGGTTCAGCATATATAAGTAGAGGTAGTTGCGTGGGATTTTGTAACCGTGAGAACAGAAAAAAGGAGAAAAATATATTAAGAAAAAAGAGGGCACGTCAAGAGCCCCTGGCTATCAGATTTTTGTGCACGTGTGTTCGTGCAATTTTATGTGATCGATCATGTGTGCGCATTTCCAACAATATTTTTTTACGCTATGGTTTATAAGGGAGGAAACTTCGTTAACCTGAACACTTTGTCGAAAAAATTAATCTATTTCTACAATTGTAGTGAAAATTGGATCACGTATAATTCAAAGATAACTTCACATCAGCCCTGCTGCTAGTTTGTTTATGTTCTCACGTAATATTTGTCAATGGCGAACTGCCTCTTGGAATCATTATGGTTAAACAGGGTTTGGTTTCCGGTCCATATTGCCGATCCTTGAAATCTGGCCTGGTTTGGCGCGTGGGTAACGGGAACTCGATCAGAATATGGCGTGACCGTTGGATCCCGAGGAATGGTAGTGGCAGGCCAGTAACGCCACAGGGACGATGTCGTCTTCGCCGGGTGAGTGAGCTGCTGGACAACCATGGTCCTTGGCGGATGGATGTGGTACGTGACATCTTTTTACCGGTGGACGCGGAGGAGATAGCAAAGATTCGAACATCACCGCGGCTGGGCGAGGATCTCCTTGCATGGGGTCCTGAGCGTAATGGAAACTTCTCGGTGCAGAGTGCTTATCGACTTGCTTTAGAGGATCATCTTCGATCTTCATCAGTCGCGGCGAGCAGGGCACCGGACGGGCGACGAGCCGTCTGGGCTTTTATTTGGAGGTGCCCTGCTCCTCCCAAGGTTCGCACCTTTACTTGGAGACTGCTCACAGATTGTTTGCCCACTTGGGTTAATAAAAAACGTCGAGGGCTGGAGGTCTCTGACCAATGCCCTCTCTGTGCTATGGAGCCGAAGGACACGTTTCATGCTTTTTGCAGGTGCCCGAGGGCGGTGGCGCTATGGCAAGCAATGGCTGAACATTGGAGGATCCCTGCTGCTGCTACCTTCCATCGGATGGGCTCGGAGTGGCTCGCCCAAACTCTCTGTGATCTTCCTGACACAGAGAGGATGGAGCTCATGATGACGCTTTGGCGATGCTGGCACGAACGCAATGAGATGACACATCACAAACAGCCACCACCGGTCGAAGCATCGAAAAGGTTCCTCCTTAGCTACGTCGACTCGCTCGTTGGCATACAGAACAATCCGAGTGCAGACCCGGCGAAAGGGAAGCAGGTAGTCGATGCAGTGGTGTCGAGCAAAGATATATTGCGTGGTACAGGGGCGGCTGGGCCGCGACCACGATGGACTCCTCCGACTGCAGGTTGGACAAAGCTCAACGTCGATGGCTCGTTTTGCGCCACAACAGGAACGGCTGGTGCCGGAATGATCCTGAGGGATAGCTCCGGCGAGATTATCTTCTCATCGTGTAGGGAACTGAGGTCATGTGCGGAGCCTCTAGAAGCTGAACTCCTTGCCTGTATGGAGGGCCTGAACCTTGCTTTGCAGTGGACGCAGCAGCCCATAGAATTGGAGACAGACAGCCTCATGGCGCTCAATATGATCAAGGCTGTGGAGAGGGACCGGTCTTGTTATGCCATGCTCACCGATCAGATTACGAGACTGCTGGAAGACGGGAGATTAGTTAAACTAGCTCATGTACGCAGAGAGCAGAATGGCATTAGCCATTACCTAGCTGCTTTTGGTAGAATTGAGAAACGTACGGTTGTATGGTTGGGTTCAGGACCAGGTGAGGTGCCTGACTTATGTAAGAGAGAGATTGATCCTGAGTGATAAATGAAAACTATTTTTCACCCGCAAA
>LR738712.1:738088447-738099545 GCA_902687465.1 Secale cereale
AAAAAAAAAAAAAAAAAAAAACAGGGTTTGGTTTCGTTTGCACCAAAGATTTGAAATTGCCACATGCCTACTTTAGTTTCCTTTGAATTGATTTACTACATTGCCAGATTTGTCGGCAAAAGTCCAAACTTAAAGCCCGTACATTAATTGTCCAGCTGGTGATGACATTGGCAGGTAACCAAGTAATTCATGAATGATTAATTCATGCTCTGCCCTTTTTACAGCCATATGCTTCCAAGTTGACAGTAATAGTTTCCTATGAACAAAGAAATTAAATGAACTACAAGGAGTAGCAATAGAGTGACAATTGAAGCCGACGCCTATCGTGTCCAGTTCTTGGGGTCACTTTTTCCTCCGCCAACTAGTCAACATTGTATCCTAGAACGAAAAAATCAACAAGCAATGGGAGGATTTGTTTCATCTAGCCCTGTGATAGTCTTAGTTGCTGCTCATTGTTGTGCAAGGAGAGGTGACCGAGAATATATATCCTGCTGGACAGCAACCGCTGCCAAAAATTGATTCAGTGAATTAAGACACTTATGTCTTTGGTCATGTAGTCTACGTTGTAACTACTAACTAGGAGCGGAAGCCAGAGGTGGGTGCACACCATTATAACATTGACCATGGTCCATGTGTGTACAATCATATCAAATACATGTGAGCATATGACACAGTGAAGATATAAATCTACCATAAAATGCAAGATAGTGAATCAAAGTGGCGCATGTGGTAGAACTAGAGATAACTGCAGTTGCACAATCTGATATATACATCATGGTGCGTTGCCAATGCACCGTCACATAAGAAATTCCTAAAGGATGAATATAGTTCATTCCAAGTCACTTAGTGATATACCTCTACTGGCCATACATTCAAGAATTAGTGATGACATATGACCTAATGAGTTGGGTAGGCTTGAGAGGCATCAGGGATTAGGGCTAGTTTGGTGGGTCTCCTCATGCCATCCGGCAAGTCCTGCAGAGTGCTTTACGATTTCCAGCAACTCGTTTGGTTACTGTTCAACCCAAGAGGAGCTACTATCGAAGTGGCACAAGAGCAGCACAGGTTACATAAGGAATGTGTGTGGGTTGGACTGAGATGGGCTGTACGTTATTAATTGTGGCATGGGTTGGATTGGCATGTCCGTATACCTGGAACGAATTGAGTACGGAGTGTTCTTAGACAAAATGTCGGCTAAGGGAAGCAAGAACGATCGGTGGTCCGAGGCATGCACGTAGCACAAAGCGGCTAGCTACTTCGTTGCTACTCGAGTAGTAGATAATTGCATGGAGAGAGTGAAATATGATGCTTTGTCGGTTGCCGCCACCCTGAGCCTCATTTCCCCTCGCCTGGCTCGAGCACATCCAGAAATGTAATTAGCCGGAGCCAGGCCTACAAAATGGAGGGCCAGGATAAAGCGTACGCACAGTCACCTTCGTAATCGTCGATTTATTCGCCGCACTGTTACAATCCGGATACCATACGGAATTTTTTTCTAAGCTTCCCATGAAGGCACGAACCAAACAACTTGCTCTCAAACTTTGTTAGGCAGAAATTAACGACTGCTCCGACCACTGTCAGGCATAGTACTTTTTAGTCAGACATGCATGTGAAAGTCACCAACGAAACCACCTTAACTTTTTCTAGGTCACCATCTAAATTTTCCACCACCCAAACGCAAGTGGTGACTAAGTGGACCTAGGTAGATATAAATTACCGAAGATAAAGGATCACTAGTTCTCTTGGAAAATGCTCCGTAGCCCCAGACCTACTAGCACCGATTCATGGCGGTGGCTTCTTGCTTCGGTCGAGTTGTAGGCAATTCTCGCATTGTGTGGAAGTGAACGTCGTCGGTAGTGTCCTCCACCATGTTTTTGTACCAGGTATATTCTTCGCCGACCTAGAGTGATTCCCAGGCAGTAAGTTGCTCTGGAAGGTTTGGGCCCGGGCCAAGTGCAAGCTGCACTTCTGATAGGCGATGCGGCGACGAATTTGGACTGCTGACCAATGTTTTAAATAGTCGGCTATAGCGGATATAACCTTTTCAGCAGGGTGCCGCTAAATGGTCCCATGTACAAATAGCCCGCTATAGCCCGCTATAGCTGATTTTGAGGCAGGCCGCTATTTGGCAATAGCCTGCTATTTAAAACATTGTTGTTGACCAACACATGAGGCATGGTTTACAGTCGCATGTCACCTGCCCTCTATGTGATCAGGACGATGTGACAGTCGGTCACCTTGCGTTGGGGTGCGTGTTCTCTAGAGAGGTGTGGCACTATGGCCTGGCTCGTCGCGGTCTTTATCAACACATGCGTGAAGCTGACGACGCCCTTGTGGAGTGGTGGCCGGCTAATTGTGCGATCGTACCCAAAACTGGGAGGAAGGGATTCAACTCCAAGGTCCTTCTCATCGTGTGGATGCTCTGGAAGGAGTGCAATGGTCGCGTTTTTCAGACATCATCGTGGTTGTTTGTGAGCTTTGAGGGCGGATAGGTGGCGTGGTTGAGCTTGGGAAAACCCTCCGGTGCAAAGGGTTGTCGGGCATTTGAAGATAACACCAATCTGTGTGGAGGGCATTGTGTGTTTCATCGGTGTGTTTGGGTTGCCCACCTTTGTGGTATATTGGAAGCTCTGTAACTGCGGAGTACTATACCATCACACGGTATGCGGCCCTATGTGGCAATCATAAGGGCAACCCCAACACCTTCCCGGGACGAAAAATGCATGCACCAGTGCTTCAAAACATCAATGCGAAAGGTGGTTTGTGTCAAGAACTCAAGAAAAAATAGGCGATAAGAGCGCTCTTCGTCGTCGGAGATGTGCACGATGACGGTGCCAGGCGCCGGCTAGACGGGCGGGTAGGAGGGCTCCGGCTCATCGTCTTCCTACTTGACCTCATCCATGTAGGCGAACATCCCCGCCTCGTCCTTGGCCTCTTGTGCCTCCTATCCTGCCGACGACGGCGTCTTGCCTCCGCAGCCGAATACGACTGGAGAGAATCGAGGATTGCATGTTCCTCCTCCCCCTCCTCGTCCTCGTCCTCCTCCACCTGCTCCTCATCCTCCTCCTCCGGATCCATTGCATCCAGAAGGTAGCCCCCCTGGCGATCCAGGCTCCGCGCCTAGCCCGGATCTGCTCAAGGAGCTCGAGCCGGCGTTCCGGGGTCAGAAATGGCTCGCTCCTCACTCGGCGGTGTGGGGGCATGAATACTAGGCGGACGGGTGGAGTGAAAAGTGGCGGCGGCGGCGAACATGGGGAAGAAAATGCGGATGGATGATAGGGTTTCGGTGCTGCCGGTCGACTTAAATAGTTGGGCAATGCACTACGCGGCTTGCCGGAGCTGCGCCACATGGCGCAACCGGACCGATGGAGGACCTCTTCGTCAGTCCGACACGCCGGGCGTGCCCGGGCGCTCCCATATTCGCCCCATATTTGGGATGAATATGAGGGATGCCGTTCAACCCGGGCATTTGAGGACCGTTTGAGCTGTTCGTCTATGTTGAAAAACGTAACTCTGGTCAATGACTAGATGGCCGGCCTGAACATATGAGACTGATTTAAGAGGTCCGACTGTGAATGCTCTAACACACGTGCATACATCACGCCCGCGCGAAAGGCCAGATTGGTTTTTCTAGCTTTGTTGATTTCTACCGTGTTATGCACAGTCCGCATGATCATGGTGCGAGATGGGAGCTGGATATGTTCGGTCAACATACTGTGTACGGGAACTTTGCTACAGCTACAGGCAATTTTTACGCAAAGTGCTTACGGACATGATGTGGAGACCTAGGATTTACCAGGACTTGGGTCCCACAACTAGATTTATGAGGAGAGAATCAATGAGACTTGGCCACCTAATCCCGTAACAGGCATCCGTAGGGGATTTCCCGTAAGTCTAGCATTCTTGCTGTGTACGGCGTTTCTTCTAACACGGTATAGATGCAGTCGCTCATGTATACGCGCATACACTTATGCCTATGAACACATGCACACCTTATCCCATGAGTATTTCTGAAAGACTGAACCGACATTATCATCTTGAGATTGACGATGTCATCAAAGGCGCCTCATAATCGACGGATGCGTCCCCTGAACGCGAATCGCCATTTTTTTTGAAATAAATACAAAAATAAGTGCGAGCATCAGGATTTGAACCCTAATAAAACGGTACACAATTCCGTCCATGTGTACATATGTACATGTAGAGATCAGTAAAAATTACCGTGTGAGGTTTCTTCGGCGGCCATGCCATCCTCACCCCCCGCCTGCTCTGGTGTTCTATGACCTAAATTCAGACGTGGCGGGGGTACGTGCCTGTGACCATGTGGATGCCAGATTCATCAGCACGCTTACTAATCTCAAGTGGAGACGCATCCGCATGATTATTATGCACCTGTAAGCATTTCTCCAAAATGGCGTTTGAACCATAGAGTGTCTATCTGTCCGAAAGATTTTTAGCTCCAGGTCTGTTCACCATTGCTTAAATTAACTGCCGGAAGTTCTGTACGGACAATATGTCTGCAATTTGAATTCCTAATTGGTACAATGTTTGTTTCTCGTGTATATGTTGCATAGAACTAGTAACTTTGCCCTAAATGATATGTTCCCGCAGCGTAACAATCTTTTCGTGTTATTGTGCATGTCTGCTCTGAACCTGAACTTTGTATTTGACTTCGACCAGTAAATAATTACTGGTTTCGTAAATATATGTTGAATATAGTCATACTTCAAGATGCCAACGGGGACAAAATCCACCGGATTTTGCCTACCTAAACCCATCCCCACGAGAAAATCTTAAACCCGTCCCCGTTCCCATCACCATGCGCGGGACTAGATTTTTGCCTGTCCCCTTCCCCTAAACCCGCCGGGTTTTCTAAGCCCACGGAGAACCCATAAGAAAATCGGCATATTTAAGAAAACATAGTAGTAATAAAGAATATCATTTCAGCAGCAAAAAGAACATATTTCAGCAACATAACTTGAGCAAATTTTAGCACAATACAATAGTACATGGTTCAGCAGCTACAAGGAGCATATTTCAGCAACACAATACAATAGTACATGGTTCGGGGACTACCGAAACGGGTGTAAACTCACGAAACATGTCTGGTTGTATAATGTGCCCAGTAACAGCCCCGCGGGAATGAAAAGACGCCCATCCCCGTCCCCTAATAGGGTAAAAATCCGCGGGGATGCGGGTTTCAGGGCCCCATTGCCATCTTGAGTCATACTATAATTTAGTTTATTGTCAGCTATTACTTGTGAATACAAAAACTTAAACTACAGTGCTGAATTATTATTGCTAGTTATACCAAAGAAGTTGGTGCCATTTGTCTCCTTCGTATCGTCTTTTTATTTAACTCAGGTGTGCTGAACTCATGATGCGAACAAACACGATAGAAACAAATTTACAGTTGTAACTGAATACATCCAAAGACAAGGTACGTAGATAGACAAGGTGTCATTGTACCCATTGGCTCAACTGTGCACCCAGCCGCCTAGGGTTTCGTGTGCCTCCCGCTGGCCCCGGCACTTACATACCTTGTCATGTTTGGTCTTATGGACATGGAGACACGATGGATCCTGGCCCTTGCCGATGGGATGGATCTTTTTTGAGTGTTATTAGGGTTTGTGTCTTGTTTGGAGAGACAAGGCGGCAGTAGCTCTGTGAAGCTGGAATGAAATTCTCCCCGTCTAGCCTCCATCTCGGTGTTATTTTAAGCATGTGGAGTTTTGTTTTGGGAGGATCTCGCATGATTCGGTGAACATTCTCTTCGGTGGATCCACGTGGATACGGTCTTCGGTGGATCCACGTGGATACGTTCTCTTCGCATGACTATTGTTTATCTATGAGTCCGAATTAATCATTTCTATATGGACTACGTTGCATGCTTCAGATTTGTTTCGGTTCATCTATACTTACCAAGTCGTCCCTATATATACATTGCCTCATGTATTGTTCTTTCCATACGAGTCGTTGTATGTAAAATAAATATTCCGATAGTGGTCGCAAATACTCAAAATAGTTGTTGTCATGCAAACCCATATCTAGATGCAATAGTTCCACCTAACCTTTTTGTACTTTTCAATCACATGAATGCACATGGACGAATAATTTGACGCACTTTGTCTGATTAAAAGTCATTCTGCGTCACTGATTACCCTAGGTGGGAAGGTCTTTCAACCTATCAATCACCAACCCTCGGAATGAGAAATTCCAGGGCCGTGTGTTTGCCTGTTGTTCATTCGAACGCCGAAAGTAGCAACTACTAATCTGAAAAGGGCTATCAATAATTGCATTGGATGCTCAACTCTTCTGTGTTATTTTCTACGGGATTGAACTGTTGAGAAAGTTGAATTAACTCATGCCAGCGTCTATGGCACATGGCGCACAAGTCTTGTCTCTAGTCATCATCGTACCAAGGACAGCAATAGGTGAGGTGGACACCCCTCTTGTTTAGTTGAGTACTCCGTCTATATTAAGAGCCATAGTCAACATGAGTACCTGATAATTACAAAAACTAATAGATAAATGGATTCAGGAATCAATATTATGTTGTTAACACTCAGGAATACTAAAACATGGCCTTTCTTGAGCGATAGCAATGGTTGCAACAGGACAATCCTCTCAGGCGTATACCCTTGCATGATTCTTCAAGGAGACAACACCAGGCTACTACCAGACGGATGGCTATTCCTTGCATGATTCTTCAAGTGGACCACACCAGGCTACTACCAGATTGGTTGGCCTTTGGGAAAACCCCGATATTTCTTTCCGTAGGGATCTTCTGGGCACTCGTCTGGCAGCATGGAATGAATTACTCACTCGCCTGGAGGACATTCAACTGTCAAATGAGCCGGACACTTTTCGATGGAACTTGCATCAGAATGGCAAATTTTCGGTCAAATCCATGTATGATGCAATGGTTCATTGTGATGTTCCAGTATATAACAGGAAATTGTGGAAGCTAAAAATTCCTCTAAGAGTGAAGATTTTCCTCTGGTTTCTAAACAAAGGAGTCATCCTAACTAGAGATAATCTGGCACGACGAAACTGGCATGGTTCCAAGACATGTGTCTTTTGTCAACATGACGAGTCCATCAAGCACTTATTTTTTGAGTGCAAGTTCGCTCGGGCAGTTTGGGCCATGGTTCAAGTAGCTTCGAATTTATACCCACCTCGTAGTGCACGGAATATGTTCGGCAACTGGTTGAGGGGTATCGATAAACAATTTTCTGCACATATTCTTGTGGGAGCAGCAGCCTTATGCTGGGCAATGTGGCTTACCAGGAATGATGTGGTTTTCAACAATAAACGTGTCTCATCTCCTATGCAGGTTATTCATGTTTGTACACGATGGCTCCGTACTTGGTCTATCCTGCAGAAGCCGGAGGACAGGGACCTTTTTATGATGGCGTCTACACGGCTGGAGCGTACAGCCAGGGAGGTTTTCTACCCCCATGGATGGCGGTGTGATTTACGGATAGGATCTACCGCTACTTAGGCTGGACACGTTTTATTGCTTGGCATTGTATCGAATTATTTAATTTTTAGGGTGCTCTGGACTTTTTGGCTGTGTGCATCTAGCTATGCAGAGGCCGGGCTTTCTTTCGATATGATTGTATCACCTCGATATATCCATTCAATGAAAAGTCCTTTATCGAAAATTACTCAAAAATTGAGGATTACAGCCACAAAGCCTGGACATTTTTCGGACCGGAGGCAAGCCAAACAGCACTACGTTGTGCTCTTCCAAAATTAGCCCTAAAGTGACTCACACTATTTTGGCTACGCCTACGACGACTAATACAAGAATTAGCCATGGATGGCCTTATTTCATACCCAGGTACTCAACCGTAATAAAATCCTTGCCAGCCTTTTCATTTCTAGTAGCAGTGACAGTTGGATGATCTAGATTCCATCATCAAGATATGCATGAACATGATCTGATCCTGTTCCTTTATTATTCAGTAACCGTATTCAAGTTATCAAAGTGAATGGAAATCACTATTACATATATAAATGATATAACTGTGTACATAAAAATTAGCTGAAGCACGAAACTAGTTAGGTAGAGATCAACACTAATGATCAATGTCTATTTTGCTCAAAAGGCCGGAACATGGTGATATCTCTGCTGTTAACCTCCTGACGCGGCCTCGCGTTCTTCTCCATGTCCTGCATGTAGGGTTGAAGGAAAATTAGTCCAATAAATTTCTAGTCCATGGGTGGAGATGGACCAAATTAAAGGCAGCTTTTATGTCGCTGTGGAATTTCTAGTGGTCCACGGTTAAGGTCTACCATCCGACACGAGTCTAAAGACTGTAAAGTGTTGAAAGACAAGAGTTCAATGAGGAGAATAGCAAGACTTTACTTTCTTGAAAAGGATTAGAAAAACGGAAGTGTAAAAAGAAAACGTACGTCGTGAACGGCCTCCCGTAGAAGCTCTAGCTGGTGCCTCGACACCGTGCAAACCTGCAAATTTTACCCAGATAGAGAACAAGAAAAGTTTCAATAACATAAAAATATGGACGTGTCTAGGTCTCAGTCGACTGAGACTTAACCATGTCTCAGTCAAGTGATAGTGTATATGGAAAGAAAAAAGAATTTTTGAAAAGAATTTTTGGTACGAATCTCAATGCAAGATCAATGGAATACGACATCGACTGAGACATAACAAAGTCTAAGTCGACTGAGACTTAACAAAACTGTAAAATATATATCGCCCCTGAGTTTCATCATTATTCACCAACCATCCAATGCATGGCGTATAATAGGACGTCTAGCTGGCGTGCGTTCCACTGATCTAAATTCCAATCAATCAAAAATGAAGGAAAGAAGAAACTGGTGGGAAGATTCTTTTGTGAATAATAAATCAAATGATCTGTAGATATATCGAACTGGCAGCTCCATGCCAACTGCTAAATTCCAGACACGAATTGTTTTATTTGACAGTTGCAAGTTGTGTGTCACGTGATGGTCCAGAAATGTAATATTTTACTGAGCTGTTAGTTGAGTGGTTGTGTTTGATGCACGGTGAATGAATGAAACGGGAGGTACCCTCTTGACGATGGTCCAGATGACCCCTTCTGCGCAGGGTGGGGTGGTGAGGGAGCCCACGTAGCGGTAGTACACGCTGGCCTTTCCCCTGGCGCCCCTCGGGTCCATCATCCCCATCTTCTCCTCCCTGTCCTTTCGATCCGCTATCATCTCCAGGTATGGCTCCAGCTGCGTTCGTACAAGATTAGAGTTAGTCCCATGTTGCCATGTTGGCTTTAGTTAAGCTTGCTTAATTAAGTTAAGTCCCATGTTGCCATGTTGCCTTTAGCTAATCATCAAGCTTAATTAAGTCTGGTTCGTTGGTTGGTTAACTATAAAGAAAGCAAGAAAGAAAAAGAGAAGCAAAGGCACCTTGTGCAGGAAGGCGTCGTGGGCGCCGATCTGGTAGAAGACACCGATGACGGCGGCCTTGCCATGGGCGCTCTCATGGAACATGTGGAGCTCCATGTCATACCGGCGTCCGTTGACGCTGTGCTCGGTGGGGGAGTGCCAGTGCAGTTGCCGGAGGTAGTAGGGCGTGCCGTCGATGGACACGCTCCCGGCATCACCCTCGAACTGGAGCATGATGTCGTGGCCGCGGTTGATGATGGTGGCGTTGGCGGGGACGTAGGAGTGGTTGAGGTAGCCGAGGCTGCGCACGAGGGAGACGCGCGGGCTGGCGAGGTCGATGGGCGACTGCATGTTGCCCTTGCCACACGCGGACCACTCCTCCTTGATGTCGCCCCAGTGCGCCGGCCCGTTCTCCGCGTCCAGCAAGTAGCTGAACTCCTCCTCATGGTCTGTTTCCTGCTGGGCTCTTGCCGCCGGGACGCCCGAGAGGAGGACGGCTGCGGAGAAGAGAAGAAGCACGGCGAGACGAAGATCCCGTGATGGACGCATGTTGTCTTTCTCCTGGTCTTGGTGTTGGGTTGGGTGTCGGCTCCTCTGCTGGTGGAGCTGGTGTGTGTGTTGGACCGGGGACAGAGCTCGTGTGGGGTATATATAGTGGAGAAGCAGAGAGAATGACAAGGGTCTGGCCTTAGCCGTCTGCCACGGCCGCGTTGGTTAGGTTGGAACGTTTCAAACCTGTGTCAACCTGCTACGGCTCACGGTCTGGTACTGACGCATAGAGCACAAGCAAAGTAAATTTCGCCGGCGTCGTCTCGTCCCATTCCGTTGCACGAAAAGGGACCGTGTGGGATAGAGACCCTCTCACAAAGTCGGGGTTTGGTGGGAGGCGGCACGGCCGGTCATTTTCTCCATACGTTTGTATACACAAACATGACGGACGATTTGCCAAATTGGAACGCTCTTTTGCAGTGTCCGACGGTAAAGTCTGCTTCCCAGAACGATCCACCTACAGCGAGAGTGCTTTTCTTCAGACCCATGTTTTTTTTTTGTGCGAATACAGACCCATGCATGTTTTTTTTTTTGCGGGGTCCATGCATGTTTAAACTCTGCTCCCACGATCGAGGTTCTAGAAGCACAAGGGAAACTCTGGAAACGTTTCATCCATTTTCATTTTCATTTTCATTTTCGGGGAGCAACTACTTGCTCACTGTAGCTGAGGTAACCCTACACCTACATAGGCCTACTTACAATATATTACGTAATGTATAGGTGGACCAATAAAATTGCAGGTAAAAGGATGGAGCGCCCTACCCTCCCAAAAATGAGGGGGTGAAGTTAATTAAGTCGGAAGGTCACGTTAGTATTACCAGGCCTTACGTAGATGTATGATTATACCTGTAGCTGGGGTAATGCTACACCTACGTAGGCCTACTTACACTATTTTACGTAATGTACAGGTAGACAAATAAAATTGCAGGTAGAAGGGTGGAGCGCCCTAACCTCCTGAAAATCGGCGGGTGAAGTTAATTAGGTAGAAAGGTTACGTTAGTCTTTGTAAGCCTTACAAAAATGTAGAATTATCCCTGTAGATGGGGTAATGCTGCATCTACATAGACCTCCTAATAATAATTTACGTAATGCACATGTGGACCAATAAAATTGCAGGTAGAACCCTCCTAAAAATCAAGAGAAAGGGGGGGGGGGGGGG
>LR738712.1:738105429-738133257 GCA_902687465.1 Secale cereale
TGTTTACTAAAATATCAAAATGGAACAAGAAAATATTATAAACATAAAAGTAAAGAAGCATAAACTCACAATTTCTTTTACATCACGTTTGTGGAACTCGCTCTTTGTTATTTGAGTGCTGCTTCTTGTCGGCCAATTTAATGACTCCAGGACATCAAATGTCTTACGGGATTTGTTCAGAACGTACAGCGAATGGTGGAAAGTATTTGAAGTACCAACAGGTTTACAGTTGGGGAGCAAGATCTGTTTTTAAAAATAACAACCAGATGTGTAAGAAGTAGTTACATATACAGATAAAACAACTGTGTACACTGCAAAAACAAGCAGAAAAAAGAACATGCTAACACCTAAATGAAAATTTTAACAAACTATACTAACCAAGTCTGCCAACAAAAGATTTTGTGAAGGCTTCACCAAATTGTGGAACGACCTAACTGCTTCCTCGAGATCAAATTTCGTGGTGTTTGTCAAATTATCCAGTCCAAGAACATACTGCACATCAAAGAAAAAGTGCTTTAAGATCAGAAAATACAGGGTACACATCAAAATACAAAAAGAAAAATAACATACACATGAAATAAGAGAAACTTGCTAATAGAATCAAAAACATTACCGCAACGAAGTACGAACTCAAAAGTACACGCTTCCCAGAAGCAAAAACATGACTCATGGTTGCATCAGAATTAAAGCTAGAAATGACAAAGTCCATCATCTCGCCTTCGATCTGCCCATATTGAGCAAAATTCCTTACGAAATCTTCACCGGTGAAAGTTGTCTCAACCTCAAAACCAGTGTCATCAACACCGTGAACGAACCTAGCAAAAGTTGTTCTGCAATTGGCAAAAATGAAGATAAAACGAACTAAATTAACATAAGTTATTAAAATGATTACATCTACAATTTTGAAGAACCTAATGAAGGCAGTACATGTTTAAGCAAAACATGGCAGTACAAAGGTTGAAATTAGGGAAGTACAAAAATACAAAACCAAGAAGTTCAATAATAAAACTTTGAGAAGTACTAGAATCACTATCAGAATTCAGTACAAACTTGTTTAACCAAAAGCAGGGTACTTGCTTTTAAAACACAAAAAACATGGCAGCAAGAAAAATAAGAAAAAATAGAAAGAATAAGAATATACTATTGCGAAGCACAAGATTAACTAAACATCTAAAATATTAGCAAAACTAGTAAGATCAAGAAGAACGCACACTTTATACTTCTGAATTGCATGCTTGCTTAGCATGAAATCCTTCAAAAGCCTAGCATTTTGGATATTACTGTACTCGACGGGCCTTAGCTGCTCAACCGGCTGACTCCACTTCTTTGCTTTCTTTGGCGCACGCTCATTGGACAATAAATTCGCAGAGTCGATCCCGGGAGCTTTCTTAATCTTCTTTGCAGGCAAAATTGTCCCCTGCTTACCATGAGCCAGCCTGCCGGACCTTGTGGTTATTATTGGCCTGACAAAGTCATCGGTGTCAGTAGATTCATGTCCAACAGCAATTTTCTCGAAATCTGAATCAGACTCTATAGCCGGCTTCTTCTTGCTGGACGGCGTTTTCGTAACGACGGGCTTCTCTTTCAGAACCTCGACATCTTCTTGGCTACTAATAGTAATAACTTCATGAGAAGGCTTAACCATTTGGGTCTCAAACAGTGAAAAGCTTTCATCCCCAACGTTCATACATTCACCTGCATTAAATTGACAAAGACAGAAATTTAAAATAAAAAAATGAAGTACAAAATATCATGAGAGACATGTGAAACCATAAAATAGAGTGATCTAGCACAAAACTTGCATAACAAAAGTAGCAAAAAGATGTACAGATAACACTGCTCCTATGATGGCTATATCACAGCTACAAGAAGTACAATAATGATGCAACTGGAAGTGCAGGTAAAAAATTTATATAACAGGCTGATCAGACCAAAACACAAAACTAGTAAATACTAACCTGGATGATAGCCGAACAGCTTGTTAAAATCAATATTGAAATGACCAGACATAGCCCAACTAAAAAGCATGGTCTTCTTCATGTTGGCAATGTCAGCATGTGCAAAGTTCATAAGTTCTTTACCATCCCACGACTGAACAGTCGGCAGCATGAAAAACCCACAAGAACACCTTCATACACAACAAAAGGAAAAAACACTAATGTGAATGAACTGAAAAAAAGTGTTATCCATCTAGCAAAAAGAAGTGAGTGATAAGAAAAAATGTGCGCATGTATCACCCATCTTCTTGTTTCTCTGTGCTCATATATCTGGTCTCAAAACTGTCGATGTTATCAGGTTTTAGATGGATATCCATTTTATTGCTAACAGCCCTCCAGAGAATCTTAACATTCTTCACCATTTTCAGGAAAATGGTCCACCCATCCTGGTCATCCTTGTCGTACAGAGAATCAATGTACTGGAAACAATGTCTTTTCATGTCTATGCTGATGGTCACCCAGTGACCAATACGAGCTGACTCAGCTGGATACCTTTTGGGAGGAGGAGGATCTAACGTTGGGAACACAATCTGCGAAAACAAGATAAAGCACAAGCAAAATAACAAAAAGTCACTAAAAAAACACAAAAACAAAAACACACACACAACATAACCAAAATTATAATTTACTCACAATATCCTTCTTGTCAATACGCTCGTCTCCGACTCTCTTTGAAAACCATTTAATCACGGGAGCAGATATATCTCCACGATACAACTTAGACTGCACAAAAATATTAAATAAAGCAAGCATAAACAAAAGGTACGCTCACAAAAATAAAGTAGCAAGCAAAAAAAGATAGCCAAAGATTAAAATATAAGAAACAAACTTACAGTGATCCAGTAGGGCACAACCAACTTTTCAGATTCTTTATACCTCTCTGATAAAATGTAGATCCCAACAGACGCTACTTCTGTGCCAAGCATGCCATCAGGGCGAAACGCTCTAGCAATGTCCAATACGGTAGCCTTGCAATAGATATTCTCAAACATAACTTCTCCACTGAAAATTATTATGTACCGCATAATAATCAGAAGGACACAGGTGAAATAACAAAATTATAAAAGCATGAAAAAAGATAGAACAAAGGAAATAAGAATACAAAACATACGCAATCTTGTCCTTTTCTTCAATAGAAGTAACTGCATTGTAAAACCTTTCAACAGAATCTGGAATCTTAACCTCAGCTTGTATCAAATGATCAAAATAATCATCACCTGCAGAAAAAGAAGTACATTAAAAGAAGTACAGAATATACAGGTAGAGGAAGTACATAAACAACTTTAGGAGAAGTACAGAACCTCATGACATAATGAAAAGTGTAGCTACTGTAGATACACAAGAAGTACAGATATAAAGCAGTGCCGAACTAAAACAGTACAGAAACAACTGCAAATGCAGTTCTGAAATCAAGATGTGCTAGTCAGTTGAGCTACTGTAGCTAACAAGAAGTACAGCACTAAAAGCAGTACACATATACCTTCAACAAGGGGAAAGGCAGTACAACATACATACACAGTGTAAAGCACAAAGGCATCAGGACACAAAAAAGCACAACATCGATTACACCGATATAAACATATTACAAGTATCACAAATGTTTCCCGAAACACATATTGTACATTTTTTTTCACAAAAGAAACCCACTTCCCATAAACATACATCACACACTCAAAGATCACCGCAAATAGCAAAAGGTTTAAAGCTTAGAGATGGGTGTGGACATTATTTGTTCTTGCCTATGTCTTTGCCTGCAGAAGATGGCGCAGCTTTAACTACAAGATCCAGCACAGCAACAGATGGGATCTCGTGTGCATCCGATACGGGAACAGCTTCGCGCTCAATGCCAGCATCAACAGCAGCGGATGTCTTCTCAAGAGCAGCTGTGACTG
Organism: Secale cereale; assembly: GCA_902687465.1. NCBI lineage: Eukaryota > Viridiplantae > Streptophyta > Magnoliopsida > Poales > Poaceae > Secale > Secale cereale. The sequence goes on from LR738712.1 coordinate 738,109,319, forward strand.
TAGTAGAATCACTATGACCGGCGGCAACTTCAACTGGATCTTCATGAGCAGCTTCAGCAACACCAGCTTCTGGTTTCTTCGCAACTCCAACATCACCAGTAAGTTGTACATCTGTCTCTTCATGATGATCTTCTCGCGTCGAAACACTGGACGCCACATGATGCTCAGGGGCACAAAATTGAGATAATGTTGGCCCACCAGTACTCACCTAACAAAAACACACAAAATTAAGAAATCATAGCAAAGCAGAAACATACTTGTACAAAAGATATCTCACCTTATCTACATGAGGAACAGTAGAATCATTGTGTTCCCCTTCCCCACCAGCACATGTATGCACTCCGGCAGCAGCAGCACCAGCATCTCCGCCGGAAGTAGGACAATCTCCCTTAGAAATCTCCGTGAGATACTTTTGTGCGTGCTCTTCGAAAGGCTTGCAGCGACCATCTTGCATGGTCTTGTACATTACAAAACCATCCTTGATCTGGGATAAAGATTTCTGCAAATGATCAAGATTGACAGCCTCAGCATCCAACACAATCCTGTGAGCATCTTCATTAAATGCAAGCTCAGGGGGCAAAACTCCAGCAGTGCTGCTCAGACGGCTGCTGGTGGTAGGCAGCTGAAGTGACAACTGAACTGCCTTTGCTATTGCAGCATCAAGCTCTTGGAAAGTGGAATCAAACAAAGTACCCACTCCTTCCGATGAAACACCTGCAGCACTACTGCTTCCTGCAAACTTACGGCTACTAGCGTGAACAATTCCTGAGGACGGTTCAAACTTCCTCTTCTTGGGATACACACAATAATTGGTACCAGTCACTTCAACGCTTTCATCAAAATAGATAATATCGTTGCGCCCCTTCCACTGCAAAAAGAGAGTGCAAAAATGTTATACAACAAAATAATACACTAATAGACAAAAGTTAAATAATATAAAAAGTATAATAACCTAACAAATATAAAAAAGAAGTATAAAGCAGTACAAAATGAACAAGAAGTGCTGAGATGAACACTAAAGCAGTACAAACAATATATGCAAAGCAGTACAAACAGATGCAAAACATAATAACTTTGTGTGAGTGTGCTGAGATGAACACTAAAGCAGTACAAACAATATATGCAAAAGCAGTACAAACAGATGCATACATAATAATTTGTGTGAGTGGGATGTGATGACAGTATTTATATATTCTATTTTTGTTAACCAAATATGTGGGGGGAGACCCCCCCCCCCCAACACCCCCTAACCTCTTACCACAACACCTACCTCCAAACTTCACACAAGATTAATTACTAATTAAGAAAACAGGACAGCACCAAAAAGTATAATACTTACAACTAAAAGAATTGCACTACAAAGGATGGTACTAAAGAACTCACCGGCAACTTGCCAAAGATCCAAGATCTAGGGTCCGGGCCACCTTTCTTCAAAATATCCAGATTGGCAAGTTTCATAAGCTTCCTAGGATCCATGTAGATGGCACGGGGGTACCTCTTATCTTTACGGTTAATGGAGCGGTGGTCCAGACAGTCCAAATAAGCTAGAACAGGCGCAATAACACAACCAGGAAGAGCTCTCCAGTCTGCACCTGCTTTCTGCCAGGCTTCAATAGCAAGTCTCAGCTCGTCAACAATCAGCTGACAAATCTGCATGTTTTTCAACTTGACAATGTCAAAGTCTTCAACCATTGTCGCCTCCTTCTTCACACGCAGAGAATACCCTGGGCAGAAAAACTTGTTGTACAAAATCAGACCAAACACCTTCAGAGCAAGGCCATCCCTAAGAGGATCATCGACAAGCTGCGACAGAATATTCCGAAGCTCATCAGTTTTTATATCTTTATTCCTTGGAATCCTAAGCTCATCCTTTAACTTCACCAAAGCAGCACCATAATCCTCTGAAGGCCTTGGAGGAGAGTCGTCACCATTAGGCAGTGCAAAAAGCTTCTCAATGACATCTGCATTGATCTCCAAAACTTTGTTTCCACCAAGATCAAGGATCATGGTCCTAGAATCAATATTATACATCAGAAAACAAGCAAGACGGCGATTAATGTTGGATTTGATCTTGAAGTCTTTGATATGAACAAGATCAGCAGTATGAAGAACATTCAAGTGACGTTCCTTCAACAACGCAACACAAAGAGCGACCTCCTTCAAAGAGCACCTAATTGTGGTGTTGAAGCGCTTTTTCGCCACCTTTTCAACTTTGTTGCTAGGCTCACCTTCCTCGCCTCTCTTCCTCTTGAAAGGCCTCTTCACAAACTCATACTGAAAAACATTAAAAAATAACACAAATTAATAAAGATGAAAAATAACTATACACAAAAAATGAAATTACAAAAAAAAACTAGACTGAGAAATTTCAATGAAGAGTACAAGAAGTACAGTAACTACACAATTGGCAGTTCAATCATAACATCAAAGGGAAGTATAGAATATATTATGCAAGAAACACTTGACAAGAAATAATGAAATAAAAATTCACCTTCCCGATATCATCTCCAGAATCAGAAACCTCTTCAGAAACATAAGGTTCGTCATCGTCGCCTTCTTCATCACCATCATCACCATCATCGGACTCAAAATCATCATCCTTTGCAAAACGCATAGATTTGCGAGTAGCACGAGGTAGCTTCTTTGTGCTACCTCTAGTTTGCTGGCCCTTGGACAAAACCTTCTCCTTACGCTTAAGAACATCATTCTTCTTCTTATCAACAGGTGCCTTAGCCTTGGACACAGCCTGGTTAGCTGCCTTCTCCTTTTTTGCAGCAGCAGGATTAAGATTTGCAGAGCTGCCTCTCTGAATAACTTTAGGACTTTGCCGTTTACCATCGACATCAGGTGATTGTCTAGGCAGAACACGCGGGCTTCTGCGTACTGGAGCATCAGGAGGTGACTTTACCTTCCTACAAGTTGTCCTAATCTTTTTTACAGGGACAGGGTTTACAGGACTCAGAGGGCCATCAGAAACACCAGCACTATCATGAACAACTATATCCGTGCATTGAGATGAAATATGGTGCAATGCCTTTGACCTGCGATTTCGAGCAGCTGCTATTTTCTCCGCCACCCTTAACTTCTCAGCCTCCAGCTGATCAGCGACATCCTCAGGCTGAGTCACAGCCTCTGTACCATCAACGGACTGTGACTGCGTCTCTGAAAGTTCCAAAGAGCCAATATCATGCTCACCCCTTCCAACAGGGCTAGAAGGATTGCTGGCAGGCTGACTTTGCCTGTCATTCAATGCCTTAGACCTCCGGTTGCGAGCAGGAATGACCTCAGGCGTATTCGCAGCAGGGATGTCCTCAGGCGTATTCGCAGCCTCATCAACCTTATTACCATCTTCTCCATCAAGCTCTAAGCGAAGATAAGATAGAACATCTGATATATCATTTTCTGATCGGGAAACAGAATCTTCTGCAAACAAAATCAAAGAAGACAATGAATAAGTTTCAGACGCTGCAACACTGTCAACTGTATCCGCTGCGCAAAAGGAAATAAATATAATTGATATAATAAACACAACAACAACAGAAGTACTACACCAATGCTAGAAAGCAGTACAACAATACAGAAAACAAAAGATTGGAACAATTGCAACAAGAAGTACAAAGGAAACTACTAAAGCAATACAACAATTCTGCTAGCACTACAATGCAATATGGGAAAAATAAATAGCAATGTATTATCATGAGCAGTGTAAAGCATATGTGTAAAAGAAATATACATGTGGCCAATTCTAAACCCTAAAAATCACAACAGTTATAGAAAATATACAAATAAAACTCACCACACTACAACATAAGGAAAAATTGTGAAATAAATAAGAAGTACACATGTACTACACAAGTGAAGTACAACAACAACATGGAGGAGCAATACAAAACTACAACTCAGTGAAGTACAGAAAAACATTTCACCAAAAACAAGCATCAAATCAGTGCATGTCATACAATAGACTTGTTGAAACATCAAACATATCTACTACACCTGAGAAATAAATAATCTCACATCCACAACCAAATATATAATAAATAAAAACATTGCCAATCCATACCAAAACCACACATGAGCAAATCAATCCTAGGAACAAAATTAAAAAATGTACTACATCAACAGAACATCACAATCCCAAGCACAACATATGCGGGACGAACCTTGCGCCGATTCGGCCATCGGCCTCTTAGGTGGAGACAACATGCCTGCGGATACACCAACCAAATCGATCTACAGGAAGAATCCTTGCTTCACCAAGTATCAAAACCCTACCAAATCGACCACCACCAAGCTTCCCCTCTGCTGCGGACGAAAACGGCTGCGGGCAAAAGCAGAGCAAAGCATTGGAGACAAAGGGAGAGGCGAAAAAAGAGTAACAAATCGGAACTGCGGCTGCTGCGGCGGCGATACCGAACTCCGCTTCACGAGATCTGCGGCAGATTCGCAGAGCGCTGTACCCAGCAACGCAGCGGACAGGAGTGTGGGGGAGAAAGAGAAAGGAAACGGACCTGGATAAGAGGGAGGGGGGTCGTGCGCGCGGTTGCAGCGGGCGGCGGTTGCTCGTAGCAGCGGTTGCCCGGCGGGGGATCGTGCACCGGATTCGTCGCCGAGGAGCACTGTAGAGAGAGAGAGAGAGGAGGAGCGTCCGCGCGTGAGATAAGAGAAAGGGAGAGAGATTTGGCCCGAGCGGACGGATGGACAGAGTAAATGCCAACTCTCTGTAGTTATGGCCAGCAGTTAAGTTGTCCTCACGACACGATTCGTTTCCGATTTTGAAAAACTAAGACAACCATAGCATTTCGAAAACACATAGGGATAAAACAGTATTCACAGAATAAAATTAAAAATGATACCTAAAAAAATTTATAGGAAATTAAATACACATATTCCAAAAACAATATGAAAACAGTTAATTAGAAACAATGCAACACAACAATTTACACTGGAAATAGCAGCAAGCTAATACGCTAACCTACCTGTGAAAGAAATTTATAGAAGGAAACTACTATGGTAAAGTTCTGTTATATAAAAAGAAGTACAGTTTCTTTAAACAAGAAGTACAGAGAGGAAAGCATAAAGAAGTACAATATAGGTATACAGGGAAGTACAAGATTATTGCAGAATATTATTCTATCATCGATTGTAGAATAGACGGCATGTATATATATATATATATATATATATATATATATATGAAACTCAACACAAATGATGGTAATGAAACAAAATTGTGAATATTATTGCTTACGCACTTCAAATTGTTCGTCAGAGTAGCCCCGCTCACAGGTCGTGTGGCGGATGGACTCGCAAATGTAGTATCCACAGAAAGCATTCCCTTATTCCTGCCACAACCACTTTACAAGAAATAGAGGTCAATCAAACTGATAAACAAGAATGCCAAATGGTATTGATGAAACTAGCGCTTGAATGAATAGGAGATGCGCGGAACATACTACTATAGTACTTACTTTCGGGTGTCTAAATTCCAGCTGCTTCGGCAGTTCCGTAGTTTTTTTGGTGAATTTTCTCCAAACCCTGCCAGACAAAGAAAACAATTACTTGATATCAGTAATGAACAAAGTTGCTGATATGCATGGTGCATAGTGATCGATTTAACTTACTTCTCGAGCATTTAAGTCATGTTCGCATACTCCTAGGGATCTTTTCGTTTAGAGTCCAAGACAGTTACTACTCCCTGCTCAAGCTTAATCTCTACTAGAATATAGTGGAACCTGCGCACGCATGCATTAACTCATCAATTACATTACTATAACCTTGACTAATATATAAGGGAAACCGAATATGCACAAGACAGTAACACTCACTTGAAGTTGTAAGGAAAGAGTATTATATCTTTGTTTTCATTTATTACCAACGATCGTAGCAAGTTGACCTTGGTATCTGCGGTATGAAATTTAACCTCAGTTGCATCTATTAGATATGTGTTAATGAACCCAATATCACCGACTTGTCTTTTCTTCAATTCGACGATCTTCAATCTGCATAATAAAGTGAGGATAATTATAAACACATGCAATGAAAGAGCTGAGCTATATAGAGAGACATAATGACAGAAGTAGTACTACTTACAGACAGTAGCAGGTGACCGTTGCTTTATCGAGGGCCAATTGATTGAAAAACTGAAAGAAGTCCTCAATGAAATAGGTAACAGTTCAATTCCAACGAGGTCATGCTCCTTTTTCACTCTCACATAAAAAGTATCCCTCCCCCCAGACTCTCTGCAGATTTTCAAGTACCAATCATGCAATCTTCGCATCATCGTTGATAGAGATCTTTCATCTTTGACGAGAGGCTTCCCGTACTCGTATCTTTGTATCTGCACCTCCAAAAAATCATAATGTACATCGTCGGGCAGGGCGTCGGCGTCGGGGCAGAGGGCGCCGTCGGCGTCGGGGGAGAATGAGGAACTGCTGAAAATTTCACAGTGTTGGCTTATAAAGGCAGCCCTTTAGTCCCGGTTCGTGGAACCAACCGAGACCAATTCCCCCCTTTAGTCCCGGTTGGTGCCACCAACCGGGACCAATGTCCTTGTGCTGGCGCTGTGGTGGGAGTTTAGTCCCACCTCGCTAGTTGAGAGCGGCCAACACCTGTTTATAAGCTCCGCTGCCTCTTTCCTCTCGAACTCCTCTGAAATGCAGGCTTACGGGCCTAATTGGACACTGCAATGCCTATTGGCCTACTGGGCCTGCTGCGGGCCTGAATCCTGGCCCATGGTTGGGTTTCTAGTCGTATTCAGGCCGTGCTTGCCAAGTAGGAGGCATGTTTTTTCTTTTTTTCTATTTAATTTTTCATTTCTATTTAGAAATAAATATTTATAGTTTTTTAGTGATTTCTTTTTTCTTTTAGGTCACAAAAATTATAAACTTTCTGTTAGTGCCATTAGTTTTAAAATTTGAATAGTTTAAATTTGAATTTTTTAAAATTTGTGTGAATCACTAGTTTATGAATAACTTTACTACAAAAATTGATTTTTGAGTCATTCTTTTTCCTGCTATTTAATATTACTGTGTTTTATCATTATACTCAATTTGATAATTTTAGTTAGTCATAACAAATATTATAGGCATTTTTTTTCTTTTTTGCTATTTATTTATTCATTTCTACTTAGAAATAAATACTTGTAGTTTTTTAGTGATTTCTTTTTTCTTTTAGGTCACAAAAATTATAAACTTTCTGTTAGTGCCATTAGTTTTAAAATTTAAATAGTTTAAATTTGATTTTTTTTTTAAATTTGTGAATCACTAGTTTATGAATAACTTTACTAAAAAAATGAACATAGATGCGCCTATAGAGAAAATTCGACCTAAATTCATAATCAATTTCTTTGAATTTCAGAGAAATTCATTAGGAATTAAGGTCAAATTCCCTATATAGGGCAACTATTTTCACTTTGAGAGGAGCTCAACAAGGCAGAGAGGGACGGGCTTATAAACCGGTGTGGGCGCCCTTCGGTTGGCGAGGTGGGACTGAACTCTGAGCGCAACAGGACCAACCCTTTAGTCCCGGTTTGTGGCACAAACCGGGACTAATGGTCATGGGCCAGGGGCGAGCCCTATTTTTTTCCAGTTTTTTCGTTTTGTTTTCTGTGCTATTTATTATCTTTTGTTTTTTGCTTTATTTTTAATTCTTTTTTGCTTTAAGTTTTACAAAAATTATAAACTTTCTGTTAGTGTCATTAGTTTTCAAATTTGAAAACACTTATTTATTTTTTTGTTTTATTTGTTGCTTTATTTATTTTATTTTGTTTCTACTTACAACAAAATACTTATTGTTGCGATTTTTATTATTTTTCCCAGTTTTTTTTGTTTTGTGTTCTGTATTATTTATTTTCTTTTGTGTTTTGCTTTATTTTTTAATTCTTTTTGCTTTTAAGTCAGCAAAATTATAAACTTTCTGTTAGTGCCATTAGTTTTAGAAAAATTCTAAACTTTATGTTAGTGCCATTAGTTTTCAAATTTGAATAGTTAAAATTTGAATTCTTTGAAATTTGTGTGAATCACAAGTTTGTGGTTAACTTTACTAAAAAAATGAACCTAGATGCACCTATAGAGAAAATTCGACCTAAATTCATAGTTTACAAATGAACTCTGAAAAAGTTGGCATAGCATGTGCATGTACAAAACGGACAATGGTATCATACTCGTCTGTTACAAAGTTGGCATGGTATCATCATGATAGTTGCGGAAGAAAGTCTTCACTTTTTCTTCGCTTGTGTCATTTGCTTATTGCGCCGTAACCATGGATAATCTTCATCGTTTATCAGGATGCTTGGGTCAGCCTTGACTTTGAAGGGAGGAATTTCATGAAACTTTTCATAATCTTCAGATATGTCTGTCTTGCCCTCCACTCATAGGATGTCCTTTTTTCCTGAAATAACTATGTGGCGCTTTGTCTCATCGTATGATGTATTCGCTTCCCTATCTTTTCCTTTTCTCGGTCTGGTAGACATGTCCTTCACATAAATAACATGTGCCACATCATTGGCTAGGACGAACGGTTCGTCAGTGTACCCAAGATTTTTCAGATCCACTGTTGTCATTCTGTACTGTGGATCTACATGTACCCCGCTGATGTCTACACACGCTTCTATTCTTGTAGACTATGTTGGGCCTCTAAGCGCAGAGGTTTGTAGGACAGCGGCAATTTCACTCAATGGATGACCTAAGGTTTATCGAACTCAGGGAAGTAGAGGTTGAAGATGGTCTATCTCAAGCAACCCTGCAACTAAGATACAAGAAGTCTCTTGTGTCCCCAACACACCCAATACAACTAGGAGTTGTATAGGTGCACTAGTTCGGCGAAGAGATGGTAAAATATGGATGATATGAGTGGCAAAGCAAAGTAATATAAATCTGTAATAAAAAGTGCATCAAGCAAACAAGTGGTAAACGTGAGCACAAATGGTATTGCAATGGTGGAAACAAGGCCTAGGCTTCATACTTTCACTAGTGGCAACTCCCAACAACATTAACATATGATATTTCCCATAAAACATGCAATGGAGACGCACTCCGAGGTCATTCCTTTGTGGTCAAGAGAGGACGAGAATTATGTAGGGCTACAAAAGCACACCTCTAAGTTCGTAGTTCTCAATCTATGGATTTCCCAATGTCACCGCGGCCATCCAAAGAGAGTACCACAATCACCACAACATATCTCAAGGATAGTCAAAGACAAGCACCAAGAGACTCTCAATCTTCAATCAACACACAAAAGAAGAAATCACTCATGAAAATATTCTTCTAATCCATGTCCAATAGACCGCTGTCACCTTGGTCTCGGGGATTATACTAGATAAAGACAAGTGAGTACATCAATCCAATACATAGAGGAAGGGGAAATATCATGGGATCACCCTAGATTAACATAGCCTATGATCACAACGAAGATCACATCATGGGAGAGAGAATTGACCACATAGCTACTGGTAGAAACCTCAGCCCCGAGGAGGAACTACTCCCGCATCATGGAGGGAGGAAGCAGCGTCGATGGAGATGAATCCGGGGGCACTTCCCCGTCCCGGCAGGATGCCGGCACAGGAATTCTGGTCCCCTGAAACTTGGTGGCGATGGCGGCGGAGATCGGAATTGCTTCTGGAGAAAAGGGTTCCGTCCTCGAGGGTTTTAGGACGCGAGGAGTATATATGCCAAAGGGGGTCACCAGAAGCGGAGAGGGGGGCCCAGGCGCCCCCCTAGGGCGGCCAGGGGTGGGGCCGCCTGGGCTGCCCCTGGCTCCCCTCTGGCCCCACTTTGGTTTTTCTCGAAGCTTCCTATACGCTGATTTTTTTTGTATTTTTCTCGGAATTTTTGGAGCACTTTTAATATGGGGGAAATCTGAAATAGAAAAACAGCAGAAAACAGGAACTGGCACTGTGGTGCACTGAGTTAATAGGTTAGTCCAAATATGATCAAAAGTGTATGGAAGTGCATAAATATCATAGCAATATCAAACAAAAGAAGCATGGAGCAAGCAGAAATTATAGATACGTTTTGGACGTATCAACATCCCCAAGCTTAATTCCTGATCGTCCTCGAGTAGGTAAATGATAACAAGCATAATTTCTGTGGTGACATGCTACCAACCATATAAAAACTTTTTAAGTAAAGCAATCAAGGCATGTAATTCAATTCAAGTCATAACAAGCAAGAGTCTATATTAGCATTGTAACAAGTAACATAAGAACATAAAGGTGCAAGAGCTCTCGCTGTCCGTGACTCGAATGTCTCCAAATGTTGTTTGCGTGCAAGAAAGGGGATAGGGATATACGAGAGAGTAAAACATAGTTTTTGTATTGTTGAGAACTTAATCTACTAAAGTTTCACACTTGTTCTTCTTTGGAATCTTATCTTGACTCATCCCCAGACCGTCAGCCAGGTACAAGTCAAAATGATCCACTCCCTTTCGATATTTTGAGCACTCATGCAATGGATGAGCGTAAGCAAGAAAATCGACACTTAGGATGGCAAAGAGAGAAAAATGATGGAGGGGGAAGACAAAAAAGGTGTGAAAGGCTCACATCAATGAGGACAATCATCGGCGAGAGAAAGCCAAATGATAGATATGATGTGAGGAGTAGGGATTGCCATGCGACGGATGCACATATGAGCTAAGGTAAGCTCTCCAATGGAACTAGTGGGGGTGCAGCCAACTTGCTTGCTCAAGAAGATCTAGAGCTCTTTTGAGGAGGCTCATCATTGGAATATACAAGCCAAGTTCTATAGTGTAAAGGTCCCCACATAGCAATATGCATGAATGATAATCTCTATGGAGTACAAGGTATAAGATGGAGTACGAGTGTGGATCTCTCAAAAGAAATAGTAGTGTGCCCCCTTCTCTCTTTTTATTTCTTTTTCTTTCTTTTTTATTTTTTTTATTTTTGTGTGGCCTCAATGGCTCTTTCTATTTATCTCTCACTTGTCCTCTTTGGGATCTTTTGATTTTGTCCTCTTTGGGATCTTTTGATTTTTTCCTCTTTGGGATCTTTTCCTCACTTTAGGGGCAACACTCTATGTATTACAGGAAGTATAGAAGATCTTTCACACTTTACAAAAGTACTCAACATAAAGAAAATGAAACTATCATGATGTATGCAAATGTATGCCTCTGCCGGTGTAGCAGGAAATGCAATGATACTAGCGCGTCATGTAGCAATGATTAGGGCAAGGCCCAACTAGCATGCGGCTCATCGATCAAGAAAAAAGCATGTATGACATGAAGATCAAGTCATGAGAAGATGGTTGTTGCATGGCAATGTATCTCGAAAAGGCTATGGAAATGCCTTAATAGGTAGGTATGGTGGCTGTTTTGAGGAAGGATATAATGAGGCTTATGATGACAGAGCGTATCGTGCCAAGGATTTGGAAGCACCGGCGAAGTATGCGCCAACTCTTGAGGTGAGAAAGGGCAATGCACGGTACCGAAGAGGCTAGAAAAATATGGATAGGTGGAAGTGTCAACTTTCGAATACTCACATTAGTCCGAAGAACTCATGCACTTATTAACGGTAACTCTCAATCTAATTAGGAGGTTCACAAAGAGACAAGTACCCCGAGGAGGTGTGTATGGGGGTTTGGTTACCCTTGCGCATCCTCGACCCATGGTACGTGAGTGTACTCTAATATTCGATCCCTCCAAAGATTAGTGATCCATTTAGTAGCTAAAGTTCTCAACTATTTTGTAGGTTTTCAGAAATAAACACGGATTGCCCAAAATACGACATCTATCACTAATAGGCTAAAGCTCTTGACACCAAAAGTTTAGACATTACTCATGGCAATACCTCAAAACTATTGCAAGTTACTACTAAAATTAAATAGCAACCTCAGTTACCTACTTTAAGTTAAGACACACAACTCAGTGCAACAGGCAAACTCTCTTAACAAGATAAACATGAAAACTCAAGAGAGTTCAACAACCAACTAAACGAAAGCTCTTTAAAAAGAAAAGCATGAAAACTAAGAGCTAAACATGACAGTAGCTATGGAAAGACAAAGAACACACACAGCAAAGATAAGCATGAAAATCCTATGTTGTGTTCTAGGTTGAAGTGGAGCGTGTTTCTCTCCCACACAAAGAAAGCTGGGTTCTAACTTGTTATGAACAGCAAGCAAAGCTAAAGAAAACTAAAAAGGAAACTAAGAGCAAGACGCTCCAAGCATAGCACATAACGCATGAAGTGATTAAAATATAGTGGAACGAAAGATGAACTGATAATTGTTGATGGAGAAGGGGATGCACGGGGGCATCCCCAAGCTTAGATGCTTGAGTCTTCTTGAATATTTCTTGGGGGAGCACGGGGGCATCCCCAAGCTTGAGCGTTTGACCCTCCTGGATCTTCTTTTATCATCTTCCCTCGCACACTTGAAAACTCCCTTCATACATAACTCATCATAATCTGATTAGCGAGGTTAGTACCCATAATAAAATAATTTTTCCCTACTGGAAATAAGGATAATCTTGAAGAGCTACTGTTTCTCAAGATTGCCAAAAGGTTTTTGCAAAGAAAAAGTAAGCTCAAGGTTTGCAAAACGAAGAAAAGGCAAAACAGGACAGAATCTGTGAAAAACAGACCAGCAGGTAGTAAATAATTTTTTTCGGGGCACTTCTGCAACTCAAATCAAAAAATTCAGAACAGCCGCTCGAAAGCCAATTGTATAGAGCACAATGTCAAAAAAATTCAGATCAAAAAGATGATCTGGTGATTTTATTCGAATTTTTCTGTCCAAGGACAGAATCTGTTTTCTGGACAGCACGTCACAACTTTTGAACTTTTTTTGCAATCGGAGGCTAAACTTGGCACAAAGCTGAAAAGAAAAGATACAATGATGATGCTACTGTAGTAACAAACATCAAGACCACTAAAAACTGAAAGAACAAACTGAAAGCAAAGATAACAAGGGTTGTCTCCCTAGAGCTCTTTCTTTATAGCCATAAAGATAGGCTTAAGACTTTAATGATGCTCTCGTAGGAATAAGAGTTGAAGAACAAAAGAGAGCATCAAGAAGCAAATACCAAACACATTTAAGCCTAACATGCTTCCTATGCATAGGAATATTGCAATAGAATAATTCATTGAAGCACAAAGCAATAAGCATAGGAAGACAAAACAAGTGCAGCTTCAAAACCTTCAACATAAAGAGAGGGAACTTGATATTATTGAAATATCTATAAGCATATGTTCCCTTCTCATAATAATTTTCAGTGAGATCATGAATAAACTCAACAATATAAGCATCACATAAAGCATTGTTACCATGATCCACATGCAAAAAGGTACTCTTACTCTCCACATAAGCATAATCTTTCTCATTGGTAATAGTGGGAGTAGGACTATCATAAACAACTTGAACACTATAGATTAATTGTGTATTAGGAAGATGGTGTTCAACAAGGGAGTAATTCCCTCCATGACTATGACAAGTTTCATAAGGATAATTTCTCCTTATGTCATAGGTACCTTAATAATCACTATAGATTGGAGTTATAACATCATCATAGTAGAGAAGAGCATTATCATTGCTAGCAACTATATTTTTAAACATGTTGTCTTTATTCTTACTAGCAAAAGAATTATCAATTATCACATCACTAGTGGGTAAAGGATTTGCAATCCTATCATCCCCAAGCTTAGAGCTTTCCATATCATCACTTTCAGAGTTGGTACCAAAAAGATTTTCAAGATCATAAGTAGCATTATCATCATTTTCCCAATCACAATAAGTAACATGCATATCATAATCAAAATCATCTTCAATAGTACCTACGGACGTATCATCAAGATGATAATTAAGGCAATAAACTTCACCTTCTTCTTTAAACTTACAACCGTTAGGATAAAAGTTGATGGGAGGAATATGCTCAGGCCAGGTTGATACCCATTCTTCTTCCTTCTTGCTCCTCTTCCTCCTCCTCTTCTTTTTCTTCTTCTTCACCTTAGGAGGGAGTGGTTGGAGATGAAGCTTCTGCACATATCCTGGTTTATCATTAGAGACAATAGGGGAAACTTGGGAGAAACTCTCCTTTTTATTAGAAACTCTCCTTTTTATTAGCAGAAATATAAGAGACATTTTTATACTTTGGTAAAGTTCCCTCCTTTCTAATCTTACTTATGTAATCATTTTTATGGCAATTAACAACACAATAGAGATGGCAATTTTGCAAAGTGTTTTTATTCCTATGGCATTAACATCTAGCCAAGAAGTCTTTTCTGATAACTCTTCACACATCAGAAATAACATAAGCTCATCATAAGGATCAGGGGTGATCATGTTATCACACAACTGGTTAACAGTTATGTTTTGAAAGTGCATGCATTGAAAATTAAAGTGACCCTCTATACAGCAAAGTTCACAAGTAAAAGGATAAAGGTCACACAATTCTCTAGCAATTTCATTTAAATCTTTGACCCAAGTGATTGTTCTTTCATGCTTATGTTGCTTACAATACTTCTCTTCTTCAATCATAGGCCTTTCACAAGGTCTACCGACTCCATAAAAATTAACATGCTTATATAAAACTTCATTTTTAGGAATTGGATCATGCATGTTGCAATCATCATGAACAATTTCATTTTCTTTGCAAATCTTTTTAAAAGGTTCATGATGCTTGATCCAATCCTCCTTAGGCATATTAAGATGTGAAGCAAAAGATTTGAGGAAATCAACAAGGAGTTGAGAATCAAGCCCAAACTTAGCGCTAAACTTATTAAAACTTGTAGTTTCAACAAAGGACTTAATACATTCATACACATAAATTATACCTGACTCTTTACCTTTGTCGATCTCCCAATCTTCAGTGTTGCGTTGAATTCTTTCAAGGAGTTCCCATTTAGCATCAATCTTTTCGTTTGTGAAAGAACCCATAGAGGAAGCATCGAGCAAATCTTTATCCTGTCGAGAAAGCCTCGCATAGAAATTAGTAATAATCATATCTTTGGGGAGCCCATGGTTAGGACATTTTAGCATTAACGTTTTCAGTCTCCCCCAAGCTTGAGCTATGCTCTCTCCGTCATGAGGATAGAAATTATAAACATAATTCCTCTTCTCATGGACTTCATGAAGAGGATAAAACTTGGAGTAAAAGAGAGACTGGATCTCTTCCCAATCCAGCAGGTGAGAGTCATCTAGTAGCCTATACCATTCCAATGCTTTTCCTTTCAGTGACAAGGCAAATAATTTCCTCATGACTCCATCTCTTGTCAAACCTGAAATCGTAAACAACTCACAAAGTTCTGTAAGTTTCAACAAATGAATACTAGGATTGATTGTCCCATCATAACAATCATTCCTAATCATTTCAATTATCCTAAGTGGTATTTGGAACGGGATACATTCAGTAGGTGGAGGAAACTTCTCTACCACGGGTGTGGTTAAGCGGCCTTCCCCAAGCAGTGAACTGAGAGTGCGGTTTTCCATAAACATAACTAGTGAAACTAAAAACAAGAAATGAAAAGATTTAATTGCAAGATATAAAGATATACCTTCAAACACTTACTTCCCCGGCAACGGCGCCAGAAATAGCTTGATGTCTACACACGCTTCTATTCTTGTAGACTATGTTGGGCCTCCAAGCGCAGAGGTTTGTAGGACAGCAGCAATTTCCCTCAAGTGGATGACCTAAGGTTTATCGAACTCAGGGAAGTAGAGGTTGAAGATGGTCTCTCTCAAGCAACCCTGCAACTAAGATACAAGAAGTCTCTTGTGTCCCCAACACACCCAATACAACTAGGAGTTGTATAGGTGCACTAGTTCGGCGAAGAGATGGTAAAATATGGATGATAGGAGTGGCAAAGCAAAGTAATATAAATCTGTAATAAAAAGTGCAGCAAGCAAACAAGTGGTAAACGTGAGCACAAATGGTATTGAATGGTGGAAACAAGGCCTAGGCTTCATACTTTCACTAGTGGCAACTCCCAACAACATTAACATATGATATTTCCCATAAAACATGCAATGCAGACGCACTCGGAGGTCATTCATTTGTGGTCAAGAGAGGACGAGAATTATGTAGGGCTACAAAAGCACACCTCTAAGTTCGTAGTTCTCAATCTATGGATTTCCCAATGTCACCGCGGCCATCCAAAGAGAGTACCACAATCACCACAACATATCTCAAGGATAGTCAAAGACAAGCACCAAGAGACTCTCAATCTTCAATCAACACAGAAAAGAGGAAATCACTCATGAAAATATTCTTCTAATCCATGTCCAATAGACCGCTGTCACCTTGGTTTCGGGGATTATACTAGATAAAGACAAGCGAGTACATCAATCCAATACATAGAGGAAGGGGAAATATCATGGGATCACCCTAGATTAACATAGCCTATGATCACAACGAAGATCACATCATGGGAGAGAGAATTGACCACATAACTACTGGTAGAAACCTCAGCCCCCAGGAGGAACTACTCCCGCATCATGGAGGGAGGAAGCAACGTCGATGGAGATGAATCCGGGGGCACTTCCCCGTCCCGGCAGGATGCCGGCACAGGAATTCTGGTCCCCCGAAACTTGGTGGCGATGGCGGCGGAGATCGGAATTGCTTCTGGAGAAAAGGGTTCCGTCCTCGAGGGTTTCGGGACGCGAGGAGTATATATGCCAAAGGGGGTCACCAGAAGCGGAGAGGGGGGCCCAGGCGCCCCCCTAGGGCGGCCAAGGGTGGGGCCGCCTGGGCTGGCCGCCTGGGCTGCCCCTGGCTCCCCTCTGGCCCGACTTTGGTTTTTCTCGAAGCTTCCTGTACGCTGATTTTTTCTGTATTTTTCCCGGAATTTTTGGAGCACTTTTAATATGGGGGAAATCTGAAATAGAAAAACAGCAGAAAACAGGAACTGGCACTGTGGTGCACTGAGTTAATAGGTTAGTCCAAATATGATCAAAAGTGTATGGAAGTGCATAAATATCATAGCAATATCACACAAAATAAGCATGGAGCAAGCAGAAATTATAGATACGTTTTGGACGTATCACCCGCCTCCTGACAGATTGACCCATTTGCACTTAAACAAAGGGATCTTAAAATCATGTCCGTAGTCAAGTTCCCATATGTCCACTATGTAACCATAATATGTGTCCTTTCCCCTCTCGGTTGTTGCATCAAAGCTGACACCGCTGTTTTGGTTGGTGCTCTTTTGATCTTGGTCAGTCGTGTAAAATGTATTCCCATTTATCTCGTATCCTTTATAAATCAATACAGTCAAAGATGGTCCCCTGGACAACAAGTACAGCTCATCACAAATAGTGTTGTCACCTCTGAGACGTATTTCCAACCAACTGTTGAAAGTCCTGATGTGTTCACATGTAATCCAGTCGTCGCACTGCTCCGGGTGTTTGGAGCGCAGACTGTTCTTGTGTTCATCGACATACAGGGTCACCAAGGTAGAGTTCTGTAGAACTGTGTAGTGTGCTTGAGACCAAGAATATCCGTCCCTGCATATTATTGAGTCCCTTCCAAGCGTGCCTTTTCCACTCAGTCTCCCCTCATACCGCGATTTAGGGAGACCTATCTTATTAAGGCCAGGATTGAAGTCAACACAAAACCCGATGACATCCTCTGTTTGATGCCCCATGAAGATGCTTCTTTCTGGCCTAGCGCGGTTATGGACATATTTCTTTAGGACTCCCATGAACCTCTCAAAGGGGAACATATTATGTAGAAATACGGGCCCCAGAATGACAATCTCGTCGACTAGATGAACTAGGACGTGCGTCATGATATTGAAGAAGGATGGTGGGAACACCAGCTCGAAATTGACAAGACATTGCGCCACATCACTCCTTAGCCTTGGTACGATTTGTGGATCGATCACCTTCTGAGAGATTGCATTGAGGAATGCACATAGCGTCACAATGGCTAATCGGACGTTTTCCGGTAGAAGCCCCCTCAATGCAACCGGAAGCAGTTGCGTCATAATCACATGGCAGTCATGAGACTTTAGGTTCTGGAACTTTTTCTCTGGCATATTTATTATTCCCTTTATATTCGACGAGAAGCCAGTCGGGACCTTCATACTGAGCAGGCATTCAAAGATGATTTCTTTCTCTTCTTTCGTAAGAGCGTAGCTGGCAGGACCTTCATACTGCATCGGAGGCATGCCGTCTTTTTCGTGCAAACGTTGCAGGTCCTCCTGTGCCAAAGGTGTATCTTTTGTCTTTCCATACACGCCCAAGAATCCTAGCAGGTTCACACAAAGGTTCTTCGTCACGTGCATCACGTCGATTGAAGAATGGACCTCTAGGTCTTTCCAGTAGGGTAGGTCCCAAAATATAGATTTCTTCATCCACATGGGTGCGTGTCCCTCAGCGTCATTCGGAACAGCTAGTGCGCCGGGACCCTTTCCAAAGATTACGTGTAAATCATTGACCATAGCAAGTACGTGATCACCGGTACGCATGGCGGGCTTCTTCCGGTGATCTGCCTCGCCTTTGAAATGCTTGCCTTTCTTTCGACATTGATGGTTGGTCGGAAGAAATCGACGATGGCCCAGGTACACATTCTTCCTGCATTTGTCCAGGTATATACTTTCAGTGTCATCTAAACAGTGCGTGCATGCGTGGTATCCTTTGTTTGTCTGTCCTGAAAGGTTACTGAGAGTGGGCCAATCGTTGATGGTCACGAACAGCAACACCTTTAGGTTAAATTCCTCATGTCTGTGCTCATCCCACGCACGTACACCATTTCCATTCCACAGATGTAAAAGTTCTTCATCTAATGGCCTTAGGTACACATCAATGTCGTTGCCGGGTTGCTTAGGGCCTTGGATGATAACTGGCATCGTAATGAACTTCCGCTTAATGCACATCCAAGGAGGAAGGTTATACATACATAGAGTCACGGGCCAGGTGCTGTGATTGCTGCTCTGCTCCCCGAAAGGATTAATGCCATCCGCGCTTAAAGCCAACCATACGTTCCTTGGGTCCTTTGCAAACTCCTCCCAGTACTTTCTCTCGTTTTTTCTCCACTGTGACCCGTCAGCGGGTGCTCTCAACTTCCCGTCTTTCTTACGGTCCTCACTGTGCCATCGCATCAACTTGGCATGCTCTCCGTTTCTGAACAGACGTTTCAACCGTGGTATTATAGGAGCATACCACATCACCTTCGCAGGAACCCTCTTCCTGGCGGGCTCGCCGTCAACATCACCAGGGTCATCTCGTCTGATCTTATACCGCAATGCACCGCATACCGGGCATGCGTTTATATCCTTGAATGCACCGCGGTAGAGGATGCAGTCATTAGGGCATGCATGTATCTTCTGCACCTCCATTCCTAGAGGGCATATGACCTTCTTTGTTGCGTATGTACTGTCGGGCAATTCGTTATCCTTTGGAAGCTTCTTCTTCAATATTTTCAGTAGCTTCTCAAATCCTTTGTCAACCACATCATTCTCTGCCTTCCACTGCAGCAATTCCAGTACGGTACCGAGCTTTGTGTTCCCATCTTCGCAATTGGGGTACAACCCTTTTTTGTGATCCTCTAACATGCAATCGAACTTCAGCTTCTCCTTTTGACTTTCGCATTGCGTCCTTGCATCGACAATGACCCGGCGGAGATCATCATCATCGGGCACATTGTCTGGTTCCTCTTGATCTTCAGCAGCTTCATCCGTTGCAACATCATTGGGAACATCGTCTGGTTCCTCTTGATCTTCACCAGCTCCCCCCATTGCAGCATCACCGTATTCAGGGGGCACATAGTTGTCATCGTACTCTTCTTCTTCGCCGTCTTCCATCATAACCCCTATTTCTCCGTGCCTCGTCCAAATATTATAGTGTGGCATGAAACCCTTGTAAAGAAGGTGGGAGTGAAGGATTTTCCGGTTAGAGTAAGACATCGTATTCCCACATTTAGTGCATGGACAACACATAAAACCATTCTGCTTGTTTGCCTCAGCCGCATCGAGAAACTCATGCACGCCATTAATGTACTCGGAGGTGTGTCTATCACCGTACATCCATTGCCGGTTCATCTGCGTGCATTATATATAATTAAGTGTGTCAAAAACCATTACAAAACATCATAAATACATAATTAAGTGACCAAATTAATAGAAGTTCATCATCACATTAAAACCAAAGTACATACATAGTTCTCATCTAACAACATATAGCTCTCCATAGGATCTAATTAATTTTCACCATATATTCAAACTATGTAAAACATTTCAATGCGAAAACAAATGCGATCATAATCGCAACCAAGGTAACAATTGATCCAACGGCATAATGATACCAATCCTCGGTATGAATGGCATATTTTCTAATCTTTCTAATCTTCAACCGCATTGCATCCATCTTGATCTTGTGATCATCGACGACATCCGCAACATGCGATCGACGACGGCGAAGACGGGGACGGGACGTGACGGACCGCTAAACCTAGACAAATCTCGGAGAAAATGGAGCTTGGAGTTCGAACTTCGAGAGGTGAAAAGCTTAACTAGTGTGGCTCGGACATTTCATCGAACACCTCATGTGCATAGGAGGTGAGCTAGCTAGAGCACCACAGCTCCCCCCGACGGCGGTGAAGACGGGGACGGGGCGTGACGGACCGCTAAACCTAGACAAATATTGAGGAAAATGGAGCTTGGAGAGGAGAAAGCTTAAGTAGTGTGGCTCGGGCATTCCATCGAACACATTGTGTGCATAGGAGGTGAGCTAGAGCACCACCAAGCCCTCTCCCGCTCGGCCAGAAAAAATAGAGCAGTGTGCTCTACTCTTACGCGAGGGGGAATATATAGGCACCTCATTGGTCCCGGTTGGTGACATGAACCAGGACTAAAGGGGAGCTTTTGGTCCCGGTTCAAGTCACCAACCAGGACCAATGGTGGTGGGCCAGGAGCAAGGCCCATTGGTCCCGGTTCGTCCCACCAACCGGGACCAAAAGGTCCAGATGAGCCGAGGCCAATGGCCCACGTGGCCCGACCGCCCCCCTGGGCTCACAAACCGGGTCCAATGCCCCCACTGGTCCCGGTTCTGGACTGAACCGGGACTAATGGGCTGACCCGGCCTGGACCTTTGCCCCATTTTCTACTAGTGGGAAGACATCCCTACAAGAGCTCATCCATGGAGAGAAACACCATTGTGGTGCCTCCGTCATTAGGAACGCCAACTCTATATTTTTGCCAGTATCTTGTCGACCGTGTGCCTATATATCCGTGTGGATGGTCTTGGCCGGTGCGGTATCATAGAAGAACATGACCAAAAGTAATGATGGGGTTCTTATTTTTGTTCGTGATATAGAGAACGATAGATGTGCTCCCATTTTGGTGGAAGAAGGGGGAAATCTCTCTAACACGATGAACATGTCTCACGCGTAGAGCAACCCAGTGACGGGATTGTCGTTATTGTCAATCTCCATCTCAATGTTCTTATGTATATCATGTTGAAGTTCTTATACTTTTGAGATATTTTACTTCCTTTCTCAACTCGTAATATGTGCCAATAAAGAAAGCAATCCAAGTTGAAACTAGCATTTGAATCCCAAGTTTAGTGTGTGTCGTAATCAGTGGCGTAGCCAAGGCGGGGCAACGACCCGGGCCAGCCCTCGTAACTACAGTACCTACGATGCCTACTGTACCGAAAATAGCTTCAATGTACAAAGGATTGTGGTGCCACGCCCCACGCCAGTGCCCCAGTAGCTTGGGGCCTGGCTACACCACTGGTTGTAATAATATGGACACCTCCTAGCAACTAAAGACGACATGATACATGTAAACTGTCGGGATATTAATCATGTGTTTTTATGGTTGATATGTATCCAATCATATCAAAGAAATATTGAATGGTCCTGCCATCATGAAAGGCGAAGATATCAAATCAACCTGACTAGAGAAAAAAGTGGCGCATGTGCTGATCTGGAGATGAATGGAGCCGCAAAAGCATATAAATGCAATTGCGTGAGCTACTAAAGCTCCCTCACAATGACTCCAAAGGGGTAGATATAGTTAAATTCCAAATCGTTTCTGTCTAGTTTATCTAGTGATGATGCTAAAATATGGTCCATATGTTTAAGATAAATAGCCTTTAAATCTTATACGAACGAGTTGTGTAACGAGTTGTGTAGGCTTGAGAGGCATTTGGGATTATTCTACCACATTTGAGGAGGAAGTGTTTGCGGTCTCCTAATCTCTCACTCATTTGCAACAATCAGATGGGATGCTTATCCATAAGCTATCGAGACTAATATCATTGTACCAAACCGTGTAATCCTAACAGTGCTAACAACATCCACATGCGTCCTGAATGCCAGGGGGATCCAGCCGACTTTTTCTATTTTTATGGAAGGACTATCCAGACGTTGTTACAGATTGTATGGCTGGCCTAAGTAGAAACATGGTGTGGTTGTGTACAATATGGTAGTCGTGGTTACATCACAATCATAGATTATTCCATGTTTATGAGGGGCTCGATCTTTTTTTGTATCTCATTTATTCTCCAAGATGTCAAGCCTAACAGGCATACATGTTGTAATACGAAAATAAAAGAAAGAAACAAGGAAAATGCAAGATAGTTGTGCAAACAAACTCTACCCTTTTTATATTAGTTCATTTCACATTGAATATTTCTTCTCAAAATAAATCTGAAGTACTCTTTCCTCTCATTCCATTTTCTTGGTGTGAAGCATATGAATTGTCTCTTGTAGTATTATCACAGTTTTGATGACGTTTTGATCATATGCGAAGGCCATCATGGGTTGAGGCACACTTCATGGTCACCACAATGGAATAGATGTACTAGTTCCATCAGGTTATCCATGATTACCTCCTGAAAGGCTTGATTAAACACTGCTATAAAATCAATACATGGTGCCTTAATATGTTCAATTTGAAAACCTAGCATATATTTGCAAGGGCAAGGTGTCAAATTTCAACTATTTATTTATAAAAATATATGTTTTATGGGTCCTTACATTATTGGTTCTAGATAGTTTCAATATTATTTTAACTATTAAAATATCATGTTTTGTGTAATCTTATGTCATTTTTGTTGCATATGTAAACATTATAGACCAATTTAAATGAATAATATTTTCTTAAGAGGACAATGTAGTAGATGCTGAAGAAGGATAACCATCTTCATTGCAAGCATATATACATGTTGAAGGGCTTTTATAAAAAAAGTAGTGTAAAATGTGAGGAGCTACAATTCAAATTATATAGAGGAACTAATGGTTCCCTTTTGCATAATTATTACAAATTACTCCGTCTGTAAAACAATCTTATATTAGTTTACAGAGCGAGTACTTATTAGAATCTATATACTTTTAGTGTTGAATTGGGATTCACCATGACATAAATAGGATGACTCAAAATTTGTGGAAGCTTGGTTTGGTAAAGAAACTGATTATTGGAATAACATGCTACATGGCTTACTCCAGGGAATTGAAGTGTCCAACGGTAGTATTTTGTTTTGGTATTACAATTTAATTCACCGACTGAGATTATGTGGGATGTGGATGTGGGATCCCCACTTATCCCCAAAAAATATGTGGACACAAGTGAGCCTCCCACTTATATTGTGCGACAACTGTAGGTGTGGATGGGGTTTGCGGTTCAGTTACGGCTGTCTGAGGGAAAAAATTTCTCCCTACTCTATAAAATGTGGCAAATTGCATTTCATTGGAGATGTCTTTGCAGCAAATTGCATGAGAGAGCGATTGTTATGTCATTTAGTCAGCATGGTGGCAGTGGCATATCAGTTGCATGGCCACCAACGTGTATCAGATGCATACTCAACAACGAACATCATATTTGTCTTTTGTGGTAATGCACGGTATTCACTTGTATTTTGCAATATGGCAATAACTAGAGAGACATTGGATCTACCTTCTTGGTTCGAGGGACGTCACAGGCGGTGCAAGCCTCGTGTCCCTTGATGGCGGTGGCGATCGACACAACCACGGGGGGGGGGGGGGGGGGG
>LR738712.1:738137409-738180164 GCA_902687465.1 Secale cereale
CCCCCCCCCCCCCATGCAATCTGGGTCAATTGTGAATCAAGAAAGGCACGAAATCTACATGATCTCAGGTGAGCACCCTCATACAGTACATGTTTGATTGCAGCTGCGGCCGCCACATATTGTTGCCAGTCTATTTTATCTGTAGTAAATTACGCAACTATTCAAATCTTCAGGATGTAATCTTGCTGAGTCTAGCACAATGCGAAGAAGATTTACGAAATATATTTTGGGACATCTAGCATCTTTGCAATTGAGTTCAGTATGGTGGATTGGTAATTCAGTTAATGTTTTTGTTTTAGCGTCTCTACAATCCTGGCTATAATACGTTTGTCTGATATAAGATATAATCAAAGCTATTCTATTTTAAGTGAATAAAATTGATGTTCAAAATATATTACGTTTCCCACTGGAAAAATCTATCATCTAGGATAATAATTCTAACATTGGTATGACCGTATTTTGTAAACTGCGCTTTTTTGCCCTCCCTTATCCGTACTCAATTCCAACATTTATGTTTGATTAAAGGCCCAAGGAAGACTGCATGCTTTAGCTTAGATTTGTTTTCTCATCGGAGTTGATAGTGATATCATATGTTTCGTTTGCTCTACAATGTCCCGTGGTGACATCAGAATTCTTGATACAGAGATATGTATATTTCCCCAGGAAACCTTTTCGAGGACTTTATCATGCTCTTCTAATCTTATAAGCATTAATTCTTCCCAGCATTCTAGCCATTCATGTTTCTAGACTCACTTGTAATATGATTGTGTTGTTACATCTTTTGTCCAGCAAATTATCTTACTACACCTTAATCAAAATGTAAATACTATATACCTAGCCACTAAGTACTAATTACCCTTTCCTTTCTCGGTTATTAGTCTACAACTACTAATTACCTTGGTTGGTAGGAATCATCAACATCTCACAAAACTAGAATAGCGTCAAGTCGACAGAAGTTATTGCTCTGACCAGCTTTATCTCCAGGGAAGTTGCTTCGTATGCTTTTCTTTTTGTCTACTTTAGACTGATATATCTTGAAATTTGAAAGAAATGTGGCATTTATCCTAACTCACACATATTTGGTACATAATTTTTGTTTCTTCACATATAAAAATGTTACATGAGTCTCATTTTTGTAAAGAAAAAAATTGCTTCTCAAATTACTATTACATTTTCAGTTCATTATTGATGTTTTCTAATAACGATAATAATGTTTTTCTTGCAATCCACTTGATCTGTGATTTTATAGTAATATATTATGCATGAGGACAACTGTCTACAAAGTTTGTGTACGTTTTATTTCGAACTAATTTTTTTGATAATTGAATTCAGTTTGGGAAAATATTGTATCCATTTTCTCATCCTGATTTCTTCTCACAGTAACAACTTTTTAAGGTGCAATAGTGTACATGAGTAAATTTATTTGGATGAAAACACTGAGACGCCATCTCCCAACAATTCCACTTGGTTAATATAGAATGAGTATTCAGGAAGAGATCATGTGCTTTTCAACGTCTAATGAATTCATGTTTTTATAGTTCTTTGGCATAATGGCATGATTATATACACCAACCTAATCTCTCTGACATTCATATACTTATGCACCAAATTTATGGAAGTACAGAGCATTTTTGTTTGTTGGTTCTATTTTGGAATATTGGGTGTTTCCAAAATTGTTTATTCAAATTTTAGATGTACCTGGGAGGGTTCAAAATGGAGGAACTTCTAGGATATATCACATGTATGTATCATAACCATACCAATTTGTCCTACTTTAAATATTACACTTTCAAGAACTTAGCACGAAGTCTTTAGATTTTTAATTAATTCCATTTCTCTACGTATGGCCAATGTTTCTAAAATTCCCCTAAGCTATTGCCTCAATAACTAGCCCGTGCATTTGCACGGGTTGACGACTAGTAAGACTAATATATTGTACCATTGCAACCACAAAATAAGAAAAAAAACCATGTGAACTGGCAAGGGGATAAAGCTCGTCCCTATGGATCGGAGCTGTATGTAGGAAAGATCGTAGGCGACTTCTGAACGACCGACAGAGGTCGCAATCAAGGCGCCGGTGCTGTCCAAAAGGAAGTCCTCGACATACGTACCACCTGCAGCTGTTGCTCGCCCTCGTCGTCGAACTGGCATCTCCGCTGTAGGTTTGCATTGGATGGGCTAGTCATGTTCGCTTACTCCTCCGCTTCCTCCTGCTGACCTGATCCGAAGGTGCGGGGATTCCACGAGTGCCACGCCATCGCTGCCCTCGCAGGACGGTTCCAACAGCCACGCCTTATACTGCAGCTCCCTCCTCCGCTTACTCCCGATCCACTTCTCGTTCAACCGCGCCGCAACACACGTTGGTCGGCTGTTCATGTGCCATCCTTCTCGTCCTAGGTTGTGAGTATAGTATCATCTTAATCAGCGGCTTAGTCGTGGAGCTCAACTTTGGCAACGTCGAGCTGAAGACAACACCATGTGCGGACACCCACGTTGGAGGAGCAAATGCTGCACCCAGTCTTGCTAGAGCGGACGCCCATCGCTGAACAGTTGCACCAGGTATAACGACGCATCATCGCCACCACGACGTGCGGACACAATCTCGGTGATCCACTCCCTCGTCAATCAATGCATCATCTCCTCCCCGATCTCCTCCTCATCGCCGTCTTCCCCCGATCACAGCCTGAACTCCCACATCTATCCCTCCACCGACAACTCCTTGATTTCTTCCTCCTCCTCACCATCATCCCCGATCACAGCCCCTTTCCCTACGCGCGGACCTGTGGGAGCCCGAGGCTCAGGTGTCGCAGGAGGAAAACGATCGGCTGGCCCTTTCCTTTCTCCCCGAAGTGATTGACCAGGCGCTATCGGATATGAAGAATGACACGGCGTCGGGCCCGGACGGTTGGCCTGTGGAGTTCTTCAAGCGCTTTTGGCCCATCCTCAAGCACTTGTTCTACGCGATCGTCAACGGTTTTGCCTTAGGTACTTCTGATCTATCGCGCCTTAACTATGGGGCCATCAGTCTTATCCCCAAAGTTAAGGGGGCTGACAACATTAGACTGTTTCGCCCGATAACCCTCATTAACGTCCCGTTTAAGCTGTGTGCTAAGGTTTATGCCTCTCGACTAGCTCCAATTGCCCAAAGGATTATTAGCCATAGCCAAACGGGCTTTCTTAAGAAGCGTAACATCCTAGAGGGTCCGATTGTCCTCTTGGAAATCGTGCACGAGCTCAAAAGGACTAAAGCCAAGGGTGTGCTCCTTAAGCTCGACTTCGAGAAAGCCTACGATCGCGTGAACCAGGCCTTCATTCAGGAAGTTTTCCTCAAAAAGGGTTTTGAGGCAGGTTTTGTGCATAGGCTTATGCACCTAGTTTCCTGTGGTCATACGGCTGTTACCATTAACGGCGTCATGGGTAGGTTCTTTCGTAATAAAAGGGGCCTCAGACAAGGGGATCCGAGTTCCCCCTTGATCTTTAATTTTGTGGCCGATGCCCTAGCAGCTTTAGTTGATCGTGCAAGGGCTGTCGGTCACATCTCCGGTTTGGTTTCGCATCTTATCCCTGGAGGAGTATCTCACCTGCAGTACGCGGACGACACGATGCTACTATTCGAACCTAACGATAGTAGTGTGGTGTCCGTCAAACTTCTGCTCCTCGCCTTCGAACTCATGTCAGGGCTCAAGATCAACTTTCATAAGAGCGAAGTGATCACCATAGGGATGGATGATCAGGAGAGTGCTTGGGTCGCGAACTCCCTGAACTGTAAACGTGGATCTTTCCCGATCAAATAACTCGGCCTGCCCATCTCTACCAGAGGTCTTACCATCGCGGAGTGGGAGCCCCTCTACGTGAAAGTGTTTAATAGGGTTAGCCCTTGGCGGGGCAGATTTATGTCCTCGGCAGCGCGCCTGATTCTTACCAACTCAAGCCTTTCCTCTCTGCCCATCTTCACTATGGGTATGTACCTTTTGGCCGACGGTGTGCATGCCAAATTGGACACCCCGCGGTCACGGTTCTTCTGGGAAGGAGCTGGGACCAAGCGAAAGTACCATATGGTGAAATGGGCGGCAGTTTGCCGTCCTAAAAAGTTAGGTGGTCTAGGTGTCATTAACTCCAAACTTATGAATGTGGCCCTCCTAACAAAGTGGTGGTGGCGACTAGCCCAAAACGAGTCGGGTCTCTGGGCTAGAATCCTTCGGGCTAAATACTTCCCGGATGGGAATGTGTTCTCCGCGCAACCTTCCGGGTCAGTTTTTTGGAAAGGGATCCAAGCTGTTAGACCGGTGTTCGCCCTCGGGGCTTTTTTTGGAGTCAAGAACGGCGAGTCTACTCGCTTCTGGCTTGATCACTGGTGGGAAAATGCGCCTTTATGGCAATCCCACCCGGATCTTTACCATCTTGCCTCTGACCCTGCCATCTCGGTGGCTGATGCCCTGCGCGTTCATCCTCCGGCGATATCTTTTATCCATACTCTAGGGGAGGGCGAGGCTTCTAGTTGGGACGGTCTTGTGGTAGCTTGGCGGGATTTTAACCTATCTCATGAGACCGATAGCATTGCCTGGAACCTTTCGGCATCTAAATTTTTTTAGGTTAAGTCCATGTATGCCAAGTTGTCCGACGGACCTGTCTTAACCATGGTCAGGGGACTATGGAAGGCGAGCCTGCCGCTTAAAATCAAGATCTTCTTGTGGCAATCTTTTAGGAATCAGCTGCCAACGTCTATCAACGTGGCAAAACGCATGGGACCTACTGACGGTTCGTGCGCTATCTGCGGGCTGCCCGAAGACGCTAATCATGTCTTCTTCCAGTGCGTGTTGGCAAAGTTTGCGTGGAGTGCGATCCGCGAGACCTTTGCTAAAACTTGGAACCCCAATCTTCGGCAGACCTCATTGCTATTATCCACATCCAGATTGGGATGAACGCGCGTATTCTATGGCGTTGCGCTGGGGCGCTTCTTTGGTCCATCTGGACGGTTCGGAACAAAATCACCATCGAACACAAGTTCCCAAACCATCCTGCTGACATTTTTATCAAATGCCATATCTTCCTCCAGGTGTGGATGCCGTTGGAAAGCGCGTGATAAGGAGGACATGCTAGTAGTAATGGAGAAAATCAAGACGGTGTCAAGGATGTCGCGAAATTGAAGGAGCCCCCAACATTGCTACTTAGACATGGAGGTCTTTTATTTTGGGTCTTTTGCCTCTCTTGTGCGTCTTGGTTTGTTACTTGTCGGATGCGTTCTCAGTACTTTATTCGCGCGAGTCTCGTTGGTTTGTAATATTGAACTATGTGACTGTGGTTCCCGTTGCCTTGTTGGCTTTATTAATTTAAAGCCGGACGCCCCTAGCGTCTTCGTTCCAAAAAAAAAAAAAATCATCCCCGATCATGGCACCTCGCAGCCCCACCTTCCGTTCCTTCCTCCTCGCCATCTTCCCTGTTCAAGGCCTCTGGTAGCCCCACCTCCTGCTCCTTCCGTCCAGCCCCGGATGGCACGCTCGCTTCCGTGGCGGGTCCAAGACGGCTGGCCAGCCGCACATGGTTGCCCAGCTCTGCTTCTTGCATAACGACGATGCCATCGTCATTGATTTATACCTGCTTCTCGCTGATTCAAGGCGATCCCTTGCTCGTTTTCTTTTCGTGCTCATCTCAACTGAATCCAGGTTGCATTGCATGCTGTGCCGCGTACGATTTTCCTTTTCCTTCTTTCAATCTCACCAGATCTCTTCCTTGTTCCATGAGTTCTCTTCCTTTCTCCAATCTCTTCATTCCATAACTTTTCCCCCGAGGAGTTCTGCTTGTGTAGGGGGTGCCTTTTCCATTCTATTATTAGGCATCTCTTTTTTCTTCTCTATGAATATTGATTCTTTAGGCTTACTTTCAAATTGCAGGCATTAATAAATGAGGTAATATCAGCAGTGGTGCTTAAACTTGTCACCAATGTTCACTTTGATGCATGAACTTGAAAAATACGCCGAACTAGTTCTAGAACTTGGCATGGGCGTGCAAATACGGTGCTAATCCAATCCGCAGGCGTATGATGTGTTGATGTGGCACCGTATTTTGACTAGCATGCACACGTGGAATGTGACTTACTTTCAACAGATGCCTTGCTATACCAAGCAAAAAAAAAAAGATGCCTTGCTATATATATGTCTCTATGACTAGTGGGCCCCACATGTCGGCACACATGGGAAATCAATGTAAAAAATTGGGACATTTGTGACTCAAACTTGCTATGTGGGGCTAGCAAATGCTGGCCTGAGCCACTTCGCTATACACTTTTGCATGTCCAGTAACGATAACTTCATTAATGTCTTGTATAAGAACATGTTCGTCTCTTTTAAATGGGATGCAATCAGTGCAAATCATTTCCCATATCTTAATTTTTTTAAAATTTGTAAAAAGTTTGTAAACTAATATCACAATAAATATATTTCCAGTATTTACGTGTTATAAATATTATACATACAAATAAAATGACTTATTTAAAAAATCATGTAATTTAAAAATATTTACTTATTTACATGCGGATTATATTGAAAACCGTTAGTAAATACAAAACTAATAATTATTTAGTAATGTAAAAACTTTTACCTCGTAGCTTATATTTAAATTGTACAAAATGATGGAACAAACAATTTCATTAATATTTACTTGTGATAGCTTTCACTCATGGCATATGTTCTTAATTCCTATAGAACTTAAGTATAGTCGCATGTATACATTTATAGAAAATTTTAAATACTATTAAATAATAATGAATATTTTTAACTTACATAAAAATACCTAAACGACAAATTTATGAATTATAAAAACGTGCATATAATTACTCAAATATTTATGTAATTAAAATAATAATTATTTGTTGTAATTTCGAAAATATTTGTATTATTATAAATTATACCAACATTCTTATAATCAGAAATACTATTTTATTTTGATACTTTTTTCAAAAATAAGACGCCAGTACTTTTATAAATTACTAGAACATTTTAGTACATACATTTTTTATGTATAACGTTTATAGCACATGAATGTTTGAACGTTATTTTTATTACTATCATTATAATTTACATACTTTGAATAAATACTAAAAAAGAGCTAACAAGTGCAACATGGGCCGCACAGACAGCAACCCATTTAAACCACACGCGAACCAACCTATGGTTGAGATGGTTAGATGAACAGTGGTATCACAACCCATCAGGGTTCAAATCCTGGTGCTCGCATTTTTCTGGATTTATTTCATGATTTTCGGCGATGCGCTTTCAGTGGGGGATACCTACAGTGACTTCGTAAATCTCAAGACGATATGCCGGCTCAGTCTCTCAGAGGTGCTCATAGGGGTAGAATGTGCGTGTATGCGTTCATAGGGGTGAGTGTATGCGCGTGTATTTGAGCGCTTGCGTTGTACTTATGCTAAAAACCATTTAAACCACACGAGCATGTTCGTTTTATAATTTAGAATATCATTAATTTTACTCCCCCCGCCATAAAAAATATAGACTATCATTATCTTTAGTTGACAAGACAACATGAATGGTGTATTGGTACAGGTCGGCGTTAGCTACCCCTCATAAAAAATATAGACTATCCAGACCGGGACTGTTTTTATCGTTTAATTTCCCTTTATCCTGACATGTGCAGCCCATTGGTCATGGAGACGTACATTAATGCTAATCAAAATACGGTGCCACGTGAGCACATTATATGTCTGTGGATTCGATTAGCACCGTATTTGCACGCTCGTGCCAAGTTCTAAAACCAGTTCGACGTATTTTTCAAGTTTATGCGCTAAAGTGAACAATGGTGGCAAGTTTAAGCATCATTGGTGATATTACCTCTTAATAAATTTATGAAATACTCCCTCCGTTCCGATTTACTCGTCGTGGTTTTAATTCAAATTTGAACTAAAACCACGACGAGTAAATCGGAACGGAGGGAGTAGGATATAAGGGGGTGAAGTAGTACTACTATTTAGTATAGGCAAACAATCCTCTCTTTAGCATCCGAGGCTGAGGTAACTCAGTTGGACTTCCAAGTTTGAGCATGACTACCGGGTTGGGAGTTCGATCCTGGATCTGAGCCGTCTATCTTTATAGTTAACACAAAATCAATGAATATAAAAAGATGACTTACGAAGAATTATGAAACTCTCCGTATTTTATTATTACTAGGAAATATGCCCGTGCGTTGCAACGGGGAAAGAAAATTAACATGCACACATATCTTAGTATTTTACGAAACCAAATGAGAAGAAACACATAACAGCGATTACATAACATAATAAAACTGTTGTATACTTCTTCGACCGTGCATGCATACATGCTTCTATTGTGTGTATGCTAACCGTGAAGTGTGTTGCGCTTCAATTCTATGTTGTATACTTCTTATACCAACTTCCACTTCTGTTGCAACATATGCTGGATTCTTCATCGCAATTGATTCCTTGCAAGGTGTGTTGCGCTTCAATTCACGGTTAGCTGCGATTTGTCTTATTCTAGCTTTCTTTTGCTCTGGTTGCATATTTGCATATTTCTGCCTCTCTCTTGCGCATTTTTTTGTCTTTTGTGTCAGCTCTATATTTGCATATTTCTTCCTCTCTTGTGTGTATTTTTTGGGCAACCGAGTTGAATCCTTAATTGTTTTGTTTTGCTGATAGGCTTTGCGTCGCCTTTTCAATTTTTCCTGCTTTTCTTCATTGGTCATCTGTGCATACCGCTCCCTGTATCTTTTATTTCTTTGTTCCTTGGCATTCAGGACTGGAGATAGCGACCAAAATTGCTTCGCTGCATGTGAGTTTTGTATATTGTATGGATCTGTTATGTTTATATAAAACAAGAAACCGATTAGATTTTGCATCATAAATAGAACTTATATAGCTACTTGTAAGTTACTTTAATTACATTGCACATCAACATTAGAATATATGTGTTGTTTCTACATCGAAAATTGCTTCTGGAGACCGAGATCCATGAAGCCCTCCATTTGCAAAATTCAAAATTCAAAATTCATATTGTGCATAATGTACATGTGTATAAATTTTCTAATAAAGCAAGTCAAGACTATCATGCGCAGAATTAGTAAGTATTCTCCTGCCTATCAATAATGTTATCTCAATTTGTCAGTTAGTTAGATGCTTTACATTACTATCATAAACCAAGATAGTGCTAATATTATAATCATGTTGGTAGAATATTACAGTTGTCATAATTACCCAAGCTATTTTAATAAACTAACCTACTTTCATTTACTATATCATTTTTTTTAAATAATATATTTTGCAGTGCGGTGTCCATAAACAAAATTTGAAATAAGTATGTATGAGTCAATATTGTCAAAAAAAAGTATGTATGAGTCAACCAATAAAAAAACAAAAGAATAATATAAATTTGTATAAAGGTTTACTAACATAACCGTGCAAAACAACCATATATCAGCCGTTGCATCAAGAAAGAAGTATTGAACTGGCCATGAGACAAGATAAAACTTGATTATTTGGAGGTTGTTAATAACGTATGTCAATTTATATTCCTCTATATATTTCCTTTTCCCTCTTGTTTGAATATCATAGATTGACGATGCAACCCTACCTCAACTTAAAAAAGAACCTGACGGCCTGATATTATCAAGTGCACTTCTGAAGCGAATCTGTTTCAATCTAGTGCTTGAAGAATTCTTCATGTTTTTTTTCTGGATTTTTTATTTTTTTTGGCTGAGTAGGATGCTGAAGAAGGTGGTTTTGTTCCTTTTGCTGCTGCTTCAGACGTGCTTGTGCTACTCCTTGAACATCTTTTTTTGGGGCAGCTACTCCTTGAACCTGATATGATTTCAGACTAAAGTGAGACGAGCTAGGAGCCTAAGACCTGAGACACGTTCTACCACTGGACTAAGAATTCAGTATTTCCCTATAAATAATCAAAAGATATACATTTATGCAGCAGTGTTTCATGGCACAAAAATAGAATATACAAAGGGAAAATAGACATGAACAATAGTACCTTTAAGCCCAAGATATGCATGGAGCATCTCGTCAGATATGCATGCATCATCTAATCAGCTAGAATATAGCCAGAGCATTATGCAAACAATTAATCGGTGGGAATCAAACATGCGCAACATACATCAATTCTGTGCTCAATCAAACATAAACATCTACTGTGCTCAATTCTGAAGACATATGAAAATAACTAAATTTACCTTAGCAAAGCACCATACATCAGATGCAGACTCGATCGGGTCCTCGAGTTCCCGAATGAGCTGCCGACCCCGCTCTCCGGCCCGGCTAGCCTCATTGGGACCATCTGGACGATGATCTTCACCACCATGTATGCGCCGTCGTCGAGGAAGTGGTTCTCCCTGAGCGCGTTCTGACCAATGGTCTCCATCATGACGTCCGTCTCCACGTCGTCCGCGTTGAGCTGCGCGCCCTTGCCGATCATGTTGCGGTAGCCGACACGGTACAGGCGTGCCGCCCGCCCCTCGCATTGATGAACTACTTGAGCCCGTCGCCCACCCGCACGTCCGTCACCACTGTCGTCCCTGGGTGCTGGCCCAACATCATGGTGGAGATGAGCGCGATGAGGCGGTCCTCGTTGATGGCGGCCCCCGCGCCGTCCACCATGCCGCTGCGTTCCACGTTCGTGTCGAACACCACGCCGAGGTCGGCGCTGCAGGTCAGCATCACACCGCGCGTGAGCGACATGGCCTCGCGTCCTCCGGGTTGGGCATGTGGTTCGGAAACATGCCGTCCTGCTCCAGGTGCAGGTCCAATTCATCGTCTAGGTTCAGCCAATAGATGAAGCCCAGGAGAACTGCTCACAGTGAGACGCTGATCTAACTCGAGCAGGAAGCACTTGGCCACGGAGATCGACCAGTAGAACTTGCCACGGCACGTCGTGACCGCATGGCCGGACACGAATTGCTTGGCCAAACAATTGGCCGAGGGCTGTCAATGAGGAGTCGCCCAGGTCGTACTCGTGCCTAGCCCACGGCGAGGGCATTGAGGACGGGTCGCCGGCGTGGCAGTACAACAGGGTCGAGAACGACGTCATGCACACAGATTTGTCTAGGCGAATCCTGATGGCCTCACATATCGCATCGTGATTATGTGAAGGTGCGGCCGTGCCGGTGGGCCGATCGATGCCGTGCCGCTGATGGATTCAATCCACCGCAAAGTATGGTATTACGTGAGTTGTATTTGCATATGGAGACCATATAGGAAATTAGGGCGAGCGAGGGTCTATCAAAATCGGTCGAAACTGAAAGCGTAAAATTTACGTGAGAAAGCGTATTGTGACGGTGAACCCGACGGACTCAATCCGTGCTTTATTATTAGGTAAAGATTAGGTAGATATATAGATATAGATTAGGGCGTAGAGTTTCATTCCGATTGGCAACTAAACAAACTTGGCACGCGACGACGAGTAAAAAAGTGATTATTAACAGGTCCGAGGAAAAAGAGTTCGAACACCATGCTGACTCGATCGGTGCACCAAGTGTGTGCGTGAGTCTCGGCTAGCTCGTGGCGACGAGGCCGTCCTCTTGGAGGGAGCCCGCCAGCTCGACCGACGACGGGTTGACGACGTTGCAGGTTAGCCGCACCTGGCCGCAGTTCAAGGTCTGCACCTGGATGCGGGCCATCTTCACCATGGCCGCCGCGAAGCTCTCCTTCCACAGGGTCTCGTTGGCCGCGAAGCGGTTCCCGTCGACCCGCAGCTGGTTGTCGGAGAAGAAGAGCCCCATGCCACGCGGTAGCAGCCTGTAGTAGTTGTTGTCCAGCACGTTGGGCGAGCCCGGGTCCATGGACGCCGTCGCCTGCGAATACGTTAGGCGGGGCACAGCACAGCCTGCGACGTGTATGGTTTCCACTTTCAGTGAGATTTCACTGAAATTCACTGAATTTCAGTAATTTCAGTAGACACTGAAATATTACGTTTCGGCCAAAATATTTCGGCAATTTCAATAGTACACAGGAAATGAAATATTTTTAAAAATATTTTTTGAAAAAAATTCAAATATTTGATTAAATTGAAGTGAATATTTCGGCCTTTTGGCGCCGAAATGCAAACTGAAATCACTGAATTTCACTGAATTTCGGTGATTTCGGTAGGTGCTGAAATTTTTCTGAAACTGAAATTGAAAACCACTGTACGTGAACTAGTATAGTGTCTCAGTTGACTGGAGGGACCTACTATGGGAGTGTTGCTGTTCCAGATGCGGTCGACGAGGGAGGAGCAGAAGGAGCGGCAGACGGTGTGGGTGCCGGACAGGAGGACCCTCTCCTGTGCGGTGAGGGTCTTGTTCTGGAACTGGTCGATGAGCTGCTGCTCGGTGAAGGTGGGTGGATGCAGGTTGTCGAGGGCGTCCTGATCGACGGAGAAGCTCCGGTCGCGGCGGCCAGCGGGGACAGAATAGACGACGTTGCCGGTGAGGGTGATGTTGTGCCGCCCTGAACTTAGAGCAACTCCAATGGGGCGACACATTTCGTCCGCGGCCGTCCGTTTGGGTCGGCGCGGACAGAAAAGGCAGCCCAACGCGCCGACCTAAACAGACGCGCGTCCGTTTTTTGTCCGCAGGCGACCCATTCCCGGTCCATTTTTGAGCCTGATTTGCGTCGGCGCGGATACGCAACAGACGCGCGCGCTCGCCTACTCCTGTTCCCTGGCCCGCTGGTCTGTGGCACATTGGCCTCCCCCCGGCTAAGAAGCAACCCTCATTCCCGCCTCCTCCGTCACCAACGCCGCCGTCCATTTGTGCTGGCGACTCTTCCAGCTGCCGCCGCCTTCACATCCGCCCCTGCCCCCGAGTCGCCCGCCGTCGCCGTTTTGCCGCCAGGGAGCAAACTGGTTCCCGCCGCCGCTTCCCCACTGCCCAGCCGCCCCGCGACCAAGAAGATTCCTCGCCGCCCCCACCACGTACGACCGGCACGCCCGTCCGACGCCGTCACACTCATCGGACGTCGGCAGGGCAGCTAGCTGGTCTGTGAGCGCCGTGTCTCCCATCGCCGGCCGTCTCCTTCTTCGACGCCCGCAAACTGTTCGACAGTTTGCCAAGGTACGAAAATGGACTCCGCCGAGGTACGAATTAATATAACAACATTTATTTGACATTTTGAATGTTGATACTTTTTTTAATAAGTTTGGTCAAAACTTATATGCAGACTAAAAAGAACAGGAGGGAGTATACAGCATTCGAGTGCAGATGGGTCTATTTGGGGCAGGGGAAGTCCAACATTTACCAATAGCGAACTGCCAACTTTATGTATCTAAGTAGTTTATTACTCCCTCGTCTTGCCAACTACTCCCTCCGTCCGGAAATACTTGTCATCAAAATGAATAAAAGGAGATGTATCTAGATGTATTTTAGTTGTAGATACATCCTTTTTTATCCATTTTGATGACAAGTATTTTCGGACGGAGGGAGTAGTCAACATAGTATCCTAGAAGAAGAAAAAAAAATACACGAGCCACATGAGGACTTGTTTGATCTAGCGTTGTAATAGGCTTGGCGTTCATTGCTTTCAAGGAGAGGCGACCGAGAATGTATATCCTGCCTAACAGCAACCACCCCTGACAATTAATTTTGTGAATTAAGAGACGTATGTGTTTGGTCATGTGACATGCATGGTTTTACTTCGAGAGATCTGGTAGGGAGGAGATCATTTTATATTGTGGATTAAACTATGTGATAAAAGAGTACATGTGGAGGGGCATGTAGAGCAAACCTAAATCATAAAATGGCAAGGAAAATGTTTTCATGTTTACATCGACATGATCAAAGCTCAGTACTCCAGAAGAGACAGAATGGTCTGGATCCTTTTCTATCGTTCTACTAGATGATTATCCATCTAGGATTGATGGAATTATGACGGATTTAACCATCACTTGAGTGGTTCAAAATCCCACCTGGCAGACGAGATTGACTTTGCCATTAGTGTTTAAAGACTATAAGGATGTCCTGGCCCTCTTTTTGTTCTCTCTTTATTCATCCAACTATTGATGCGAAGAATGAAGCTTAGAATAACTCTCGACTTGTAAACAAGTGGATGTATGTTCCACTGTGTCGTCAGAGGTAACATGAGGTAGTTGTATTTGATATCTCGATTATAAAATATATTTTCCGATCAAAGAAATTAAAGTAAGTTCGGAGGAATGTAGTTCTTGTATTACTCATATTCGTCGATGCCAAAGTAATGCTAATCATGTCCTGGTAAACTTTGGGAAATCACAAGGATAAACTGATGTATGGCTTGAATCTGACCCAGAGGGAGTCTTAGACATTATCAGGTATGATCGTAACGCTTGATGTTTGAGTACACAAGAATTATTTTGCAAAAACAAAGAATTTTAGATATGCCAGATCAAATCATGTTAGTTGACTCAGCATACATAAGTTAAAGTCAGATGGCAGAGCAACATGTATTGTAGTATAATTACATTCATTCTATTATTGTTCTCTACAAGGCAAGAAATACGCATGTAAGTTGAGGGATGATCTTTGTACATTTTGCACAGGTTCTAAGCCATTTGAAATATTTGAGTTCACTTCTAAAACCTCATGCAAATCAATGATGTAATTTAGGTTGTATAACTAGGACTGGAACCAGAGGTGGCTGCCATTCCGGTGGTGACACCATTATAACATTGTCCATGGTCCATATGTGTACAATCATATCATGTGAGCATAACACAGTACAGATATAAATATACCATAAAATGCAGGATAGCGAATCAAACAGGCTAGAAGTGGCGCATGTGGCAAAATTGGAGATAACTGCAGCTGCACAATCTGATATATACATCATGGTGCGCTGCCGAAGCACCTTCGCATAAGCAAATCCTAAAGAATGAATATAGTTCATTCTGAGTCGCTTAGTGATATACCTCTAGTGACCATATGTTCAAGAACTAGTGATCACATATGACCTGATGAGTTCGGTAGGCTTGAGAGGCATCAGGGATTAGCGCTAGTTTTGTTCGTGTCCTCGTGCCATCCGGCCTGGCCTGGAGCGTGCTTGGGCGTTACGAGCAACTCGTTTGGTTAGTGTTCAACCGACAGAGAATCACTACCTGAGTGGCATAACAACAGCAGAGGATACATATGGAACGCATGCGGGTTGGGTTGGGACGGTTTGTACGTAATTAGCTGTGGCATGGGTTGGATTGGCATGTTGGCTAGTCCGTACATGACAAGAAATGAGTACGGGTTGGGTCTCAGACCATATCACTTGGTTGACTTCCAGTTGCTGATGCGAGTTTTCTGGTTACCAGCTAAGAGTATGGCTAAGGGAAGCAATACCAGGCGGTGGTCTCATGTATGCACGTAGCACAAAACGAGCAGCTATGTGGTTGCCGCCCCAGAAATATTTGCCTTGAGGGAGTGAAATATGATGCTTTTGCAAAAAATAAAAATAAAATAAAATAAGAGGTGAAATATGAGGCTACCCTCGACCATGTCATTTGCCGCCACCCTAAGCCTCTTTCCCTCTCGCCGGTTCGAACCCATTCCACATGCAATTAGACGGAGCCAGGTCTAGGAGATGGATGGCCAGTCTCAGGCTCCCGCAGTAACCTTCCCAATCGTCAATTTATTTCGCCAACTTGTGCGGCGGCCTCTACATCGTTCGGTGCTTCGTGGAGGGTCGTCTCGTGGCCCTGTGCGCTTCTGGCTACAGGGTGGGCTGGCGTCCCTGCGCGGTGTTGGTGACGCTCCCCGGCCTTGCCCCGGTGTGCCGTTCTCTTGACCTGTTCGTGGAGTACGTGGCCGGATCTGGCAGGCCCCTGCTCAGATCTGTTGGGTGGCGTGTTTCTTGCTCCTCGGTGACCAAAAAATTGGGTAAAGACGGGCTGCAAAACTCCTCCCGTGCATACCCGATCCGATCTACCGCCTCCTACCAATGCAACCAAAACACCGATCTGATGGAAAAAACTAGGCAGCACATTATACGTCAACAATATTGGCTCAAGAAACCGAACACAATCGCCATCTTGTTCCACGTCCAGCAGACAGCCAAGGCCGAGCGATGCCGGCAGCGCTCGCGGAGCGGAGTGTTGGCGACGGCGGCCCAGGAGGCACCATGGACACCTATGCCCACGACTCCACGAGTGGTGTGCGTTCGTGGGAGAACTGCTTGAACTGCCGGCGTCAGAAGACCCAGATCAGATGGTAGCCTCCGTGCCGACCAAAGTTAGGCATGGAGGTGCCCTTGCTGGCTCACGACATGCAGCACCCACTCGGCGCGTATGTGCGTGCATGGAGCCGGCGTGCTCTCGTGGTCATGAGTTCGTGGGATATGCATGATATCCGTGTTCACCAACAACAAATGAATTCGTTTTCCCAATTCAAAAGAAGAGTAACTTTTCACTGATGAACCAGCGCCTTCCATAATAGTTTGATTTTCTAGCTTTGTGGTCGTTGTAATTTTCTTATCAATGGGCATCACAATTGTATTAACCTCTCTCCATAGGGCATTGTTGTATAATAGTTGAACGAGTATAATTTTCAGATTTCAACTCTGTTTGATATTACACTACTGTATTTCTATTGTCAATAAGCAAAAATAGGTTCCCCTTTTTTGCAGCATTGTTATGCGCTCTATGCTGCCGGCACCATCACATACAACTTGTTTGTGTTCCACAAAGCCTCCTACACTTTAGATTCTGACGTTTTTTGAACTTTTCTGAATTATAATTGATGCACTGTCATTCTCGAAAAATAATAATAATTGATGCACTGATAGTTCAGGTTTGTAAATAGGTTTAGAGTGGCCTAACGGTGATGTTGGAATGATGCACTGATAGTTCAAGTTTGCAAATAGTTCAAAAAAAAAACCTTAGAAGGCATTTCATTCACCACTTGGTGGTCACGGCCCTTGATTATGGCAATGGTGGCTGGACGCGCCGGAGTAGTGGCCGTAGGAGTGCTCGGAGATGATGTCCGAGGCGCTGGACGAGGACGAGGCACCGAAGCCGCCTTCTTGGTCTTCTTATTTTCTGCCTACTAGGCGAGCGTCGACGCGGTGGTAGTCGGGTTCCTTGACCTCTTGCCGGTGGTAGGATGTGCGGGCGGGCGTCCTACCATCGCGGGAAACGCAGTGGCTACCCGGCTGACCATGTTGTCCGCGGTGGATGGGCTAGAGGATTGGTTTTAGCTATCCATTCCAGACGGAGGTGGGGTCTTTGGTGGCAGATGCGATGAGTTGGGCGGCGGCGGGAAGGAGTGGCTGCGCGGGAGGGAGGGCGGGGTGTGAAATTTTTAATAGACCGTGCGGAGGTCGAGTATATTTAGGGGAGTAGGTGAAGCTTTTGTGTCGGAGGAGTATAATATTTACTGTACTTTTTTTTCTAATGGTTTGGGAGTTCGGCTAGGTCCAGTTAGCCACCTATTTTTCTCCTCTAACTGATTATAGGGCATCCTTAGAGTTGCTCTTAAACCCTAAAGCCCTAGAAATATTACTCACTTCCCACTAGAAAGCTTGCAATTTAAGTTCTCTTAATTTATCCATATCTAAACAGGTTATCGAAACAAGCTATACAAATTAGTGCTAACATTATACACAAGTTTTAGCAATGTGTTCATACACAAAATTGTGCTGAAATTTTGTCTTGGAAAGAGAATTCCATTCAAAAGTTCATCTCGAATGGTGTGTGCTTACAGCCCTGATGTTCTTTGTCCATTAACATGACGTCCCCATATATATTGTAACACATCATCACCCACTCCCATTATTTTCTCCAGGCCTGCTTTGGCTAAATCGACGGAGGCTTAGCTTATTA
The DNA here is from genome assembly GCA_902687465.1 of Secale cereale. Classification (NCBI taxonomy): domain Eukaryota; kingdom Viridiplantae; phylum Streptophyta; class Magnoliopsida; order Poales; family Poaceae; genus Secale; species Secale cereale. The sequence goes on from LR738712.1 coordinate 738,155,190, forward strand.
TGTTTCGGGCGTTTAGCTAGCTTAGAGAATAAAGAAATCTATCTCTAAAGGGGGAGCGGTACGACTATTTTAGGTTAGAGGAAGGTTGAAGAGAGAATAGCTAAACTAGCCAGTCGATAAGCACATCTAATGAAAGCTCAAAAACGAGCTTCTGAAGCATTTTCTAATCCATCTATGTTGAAATCAAATCTGCATCTATCTGAACCTCTGTCTTCTTCTCTAGTACTCTCTAGACAGTGAACGCTGAAGCCAAGCATATAGTGGTCTGACAAGACACAACACTTTTAATGGTGTCGGGAGGCGAGAAAATTTAAAAACTTTCAAATATCCTTAACTTGGCCGTTCACATTCTCATTTTAACACACTACGTACATGGAATGCATTCAGTTTCACCTAACCTTTGGACGAATAATTTGATGCATGTTGTCTAATTAAAAGTCATTCTGCGTCACTGATTACACTAGCTAGGAAGGTCTTCCAACCTGTCAACCACCAACCCTCGGAATGAGAAAGTCCAGGGCTGTGTGTTTGACTGCTGTTCATTCGAACCCGAAGGAAGCAACTACTGGTCTGAAAAGGGCCATAAATAATTGCATTGGATGCTCAACTCTTCTGTTTTATTTTCTACGAGATTGAACTGCTGAGAAAGTTGAATTAGTTCATGCCGGCGTCCATGGCACATGGCGCACAACTCGATCGTCATCATCGTACCAGGGACAGCAACATGTGAGGTGGACACCCCTCATGTTTAGTTGAGTACTCCGTTTATATTAAGAACCATAGTCAACTTGAGTACCTGATAATTACAAAAACTAATAGCTAAATGGATCAAGGAATCAATATTATGTTGGTAATATTCAGGAATATTAAAACATGGCCATTCTTGATCTATAGCAACGGTTGCAACAGGATAATCCTCTCAGGCGTATACCATTCCTTGCATGATGGACCTTCCTGTAGGGCGTTGGTTGCCACCCTTCCTTTCTCCTAGCCGCGTACCGGGGGAAACCCTAGCAGCAACGTCGTCATCGTCGCGTTCCTTCTTGGAGGTGTTGTATAATGTTATGATTGCATGATGTATTGCTCATGTGCAAAGACACGTATATATGATGTACAAGAGGTGGGCCACGACCTCAACTATACAAGGAACTAGGAGGTGGGCCTAATACACAGATATGCACAACACATATACTCCACAAGTGGTGTGTGGTAACGGCGCTTCGGACTCAGAACTTGATGGAAGATCACCGGTGGGCACAGCGTTCGCGATGATTCTTTGTTTTTGTCGATCCGCCGTTGTCGGCATTTGTTTCTTTTGTATTTTCTCTTTCATTTCTTTTGGGCGTGTCTGTGCTGCTTTCGCCCAGCACCTATCGTTGGTTGAATCGGTGATGGTTGCTTTGTAATACAAAACGGGGGAAACCCTATTTCGAGAGAGAGAAGAGGAGGAGGAGCACGGCTAGGCGGAGGTCCGGAGATGGAGGCATGTTGTCTCGCTCCTGGTCGCCAGGCGTGCGTTTGTGCGCCTCCTCTGCTCGTAAAGCTGGTGCGTTGTGTGTGTTCGACCGGGGAACAAAGCGTGTCCGGTATATATACTGCAGTGCAGAGAGAGACAGTGAATGACGTGGGTCGGCGTGGCCGCCGGCCGCGTTAGAGATTGGAAGGTTTCAAACCTGCCTGTCAACTTGCCACGGCTCAGACAATAGGGTACTGACGAACACAGCGGAAGCAAAGTAAACTTCGCCGGCGTCCCATTCCGTTGCACGGAAAGGGAGCACGCATGAACGGCCCGGACCGTGTGGGATAGGGACGCTTGCGATCGAAAAGTCGGGGTTTGGTGGGAAGCGGCACGGCTTGTCATTATCTCTCACGCTTGGAAAAACAAATTGGAACGCTCTTCTGTTGGATCCCCAACACCATTTTGCATCATCGATCGCGTAACGCGTATCACCGACCTATCCTCTCTGCAACGTAGTACAGTGAGTGTTGTTTGTTCAGACGCCATTATCTGCAGGCCTGCTCCCACGATCGTGCTTCTGGAAGCACAAGGAAATTGGTACAAACGTTTCACACGCCTTCCTGCTACTCACGCGCAGCCCAGTGCTTTGAACAAGACCCAGCAATCTCACAGAAACTGCGAGATATAGCTCTCACTGTAGCCTCACAAGAGCTTTAGGTGTTTTGTTTAATCTTGCACAAGAGAGCACGTTAAAAATATATCGCGCTTGGTCTAGCGAGTTTGCTGATGTATGCATAAAAAATGTTGTGAAATGTGAATACCAACGTGCACCACTTGGTTGACAAACAATCAAGTCCATTCAGCCGGCCGGCAGCTCCACCACCCCCCGTGCATGCATCCATGCATGCTTCGCAGTGGTTGCTTGACTCTTTCCAAATGCAGTCATCCTCCTCTACACCATGGGTCCTATCACATCGGCGAAAACCCCTAGGTATGAGTTCGGGCAACTGCAACATTGATCACCTATTCGTGCGCAGGTGTGTTGGACCGGTCTGGACGTTTGAAATCCCACAAACTGGCACAAAACAAGGGAAGGTCCGATGGAGTTCGGTCTTCTAGAATCCTCAATGCATTCCAAACAAGAGATCCTAGCCTGACTCATAGGGTTGACGGCTCGATCTGCCCCGTGTGGATCTCCCGAAAGCAAACATCTGCTCTAGAGGAAAGGCAACACAGTTGATGTCAAATCCCATGTGGATCTCGGTTTCAGGAAAAACGACCCGTGCATGGTGCACCGTTGTCAGTTTAGATTTCGGCAGACCCTTTGGCAAGGTATCGAGACTAGCTAGAAAAAGCCAGATAGGAAATAGGAAATACGTTACCCAGGTTCAGACCCTCGCTCTCGAGGTAAAACCCTACTCATGCTCTTTTTTTATTAATTGGATAGGATGTACATAATAAAGGTGCGGTCTCTAGGATTGTAGGTATACCAAAGTGTGAAGGTTAAGATGCCTATCAAGCCTAGACCCTAGCTTATAAAGGATGCCTAGATCCTAGTTTTATACAAGCCTAGTAGGTCTAAGACCAGTGTGGAGGATTCATGATGATCTGGCACCCTTGTCTTGCATGACAAGGATGATGGTTCCTTCTTTCCAAACGGTCCAAAGGCCGGGCTGGACACCATGGTTGTACAACGGCTTGAGGGTCCTGGGCTAGACTGATGGGCCAGACTACCAGTGTCCTACGGCATCCCTGAGCCATGGCACCGTCAACCAGGTAGCAGTAAGTTGCAATGTAGATTGCCTCACACAAATTTAAAACCATAGGTTTATGTCCTTTCATGTAGGATAAACATTTGCTTCTTTCCCAAGGTCTCCTGTTCATATATATTCTCTACTATAGTTTGCTTTCCTGGCAATCATCTCTTAAGTTTGTGTCATATGCGACCTATTTGTTAGAATAGACCATTCAATTCAAAGAATTGTGATGTAGAACTATATGAATGAAGGAGAAATGATACACTTTGCATGTTTCTGACTCGAAGGACAAATAGGCGTACATGGTACATGTAGAGGTAGGGAAGGGGCCTCAAAACAGAAATGTCGGGAGATCTGTCACCCTTACATCAATCAATTGGGTTTTAATAAACTTTGGGAATAGATTGTGATGGGGGTACCATCTCAATCATATGCTATTTTGTAGTGGTAGAATAATACTCCCTCCGTCCCATAATATAAGAGTGTTTTTGACACTACAATAGTGTCAAAAACGCTCTTATATAATGGGACGGAGGGAGTATCTTTTATAATAGGGATACTAGTAGGGAAAAGCCTAGTAGTAGCGCTGGAAATACCGTATCAGTACCGCGGGGGCCAGCGCTACTGATAATGCACTACAGCTAGTCTTAGAAGTAGCGCTACTTCAACATGCGCTAATGGTAAATACAGTTAGCAGTAGCACTGCGCAGAACAACGCTACTACTAACTATCTATAGCGTTGTGTCACAAGAAACGATGCTGGTAAACTAGCGCTGCCGCTAGATGGCCACCAGCGCTACTGCTAATATTCACATATTTGTTTCCCCCCTACTTATTTGTGTTGTATTTGTGCATGCTCTATATAGTAGTTTCATCATATCATAATAAACATACATTGTTCTCATCATATCATACACATATAGTAGTCTCGTCATACCATCATCATCATCCAACACAAATATCATCACATCTAAAAAAAATAGCGATACACAAGTCATGTCTCGAAAAAATGTAACTGCATGGTCATGACACACAAACAAGTTTCATCATCTCTATCTAAACCATGACGTAGAAGAGAAGAGTGATCAGTATGAGCAAGAACGTGACTATGTAGCACTTCTTGAGGCACCGGTTTCGCTTCCTCTCTTGCCGGAGCGTCCACCTCTAGTAAATATTTTCCGCCTCGGCTCTATTGTCGAACCCTCTGTGGCTAGCGCCCGAGAACCTGCCCACCTGGGCCTGAGCGTCTAGCCTGTGGTCGTACACTCCTGGAACCCTCACAATGAAGACGGCGTAGCAGTCCTTCGCCATCTTTGATCTATGTAGCTACATCGTCAGTTGATGAATTCAACGATAATATGGAACATAATGTACTTGAGAAACACAAAGATGCATAGTTAGCAAAATACCAGAAATCTATAATAAACATAAATAACGAAGTTCCTCATACCCAAACTAATTAACTAGAGCGATCTACGCTAGTCCAGGTGGACGGTTTAATTACATCACAAAGTTTTGTCGTGCATAAATTCAAAGTTTAGTCATAGAAAGACAGTAGTGACTAATTAGCAGCAGCGCTGTATATTTTCCAGCGCTACTACCGATGTCCTATCCACAAGCATTTTCCTAGTAGTGGAAAAAAATCTACTTTATGCCAAATTAAACTTAGAGCCTTCAACCGGCCAAATTGCATGTACAAATAGGTTGATTATACTCTCTTGATGTGACTTGCCAGGACATTTCATGTACTGACCTATACAGCTGCAACCTATCATGTTGCAGATATATCTGACAAGGATTAAGGTGCAATAGGTCGATGTTCTACACTCAGTTTTTGCTCGTGGAGTTGACGAACCCATTTACTTTTATGCTTTCGTAGTATTCGATTTATTGGCATTATGGCATATCTTTATAATAAATTGTATTGCTCTTGGACTATCGATATAATAAAAGATGTGTGTTATTTCGGTTATTTTATTGAGTACTATGTGTGATAGCAAGACGATCGAGGGACTAGCACGATAAGCACGATAGCAAGACGATCGAGGGACTAGCACGATCGAGGGACTAGCACGATATGCACATACTACTAGTAGGCTGGTCACAATGGGCAGGAACATAAGGTAGTAACCTACACATTTACCTAGACTATGTTACTACCTCCACAGTGGGTAGGAACATGTAGGTAGTGTCATGCAACGATGCATTTATTAGCTTATAGACTCATTGTTTCTTGGAGTATGTGATGTTCCGGTAACTTAGCTAGTTACCACTAGCACTTCTCTCTTCATTAAATATGTACCACATAAGCAATGTTGTATTGGAATAAGTGATGTTACTCCTAAGTTCCACCCCATTGGGACCAGCCGTACTCCCTCCATTTTTTTATACAAGGCCACAAACCCATATTACATGTACCAAGGTAGAAATTAATGGTTTCTTGAAACTAGTCTTTCCTCCTCGTTTGACGTGTTAATTAATGTGTATTTTTCTCTCCAACACACAAAAAAACAACTCTATCGCTCCTGATTGGTTGATTAATGCGGTGCATGTAAATCAACATTTAACTCTTGCATGCATGCATAGGGTATTAATGTCCTCGGTTGCTAGTACGAGGCAAACCTCATCAATTTTATCTCGATTGGTGTTAATTGCCTTGTATAGTTGCAAATTGTAACTTTGTTAGTGGCCTTGTATACAAAAATGGTGGGAGTATCATATATTAGTATCAAGTAGTACTCTATTTATTGCCATGCATGACACATACTACTATAACATTTATTATGATACGGTATCATGATATGATACTCAACCATCTCTTTCTTCATTTAATTGTATGACACCTCATCAAAATTATCTAGTTGGCATGCATAATACTCCCTCCGTCTAGGTGAGTAAGTCATCTTAGGTTGTGCATCGTGACCAAGGCAGCGTGAAAAACAAGAGAAGTTAATGTTCATTTGCTAATTAATAGCATTGCATGCAATGAACTGACCACTGCATGTCGTGTTTGGTAGCCTCAAGTCATTAAAAGCAGACACACCTCATATCTCTTATTGGTTGATTCCTTTGTTTATGCTAAGAAACAAAAAACGAGGTGGGATTTAATGTACCGCGCCTAAGTGTTTTGGGATTATTTGGTTTTCGTAAGATGACTTACTCACCTAGACGGAGGGAGTACTAGCTATGATACTACCATTACGACTAGCCTTAACGGTGGCGACAAATGAGAAACATTAGTAACTTTCAAATACCTATATCTTGCCCGTTCACACTCTCATTTTAACCACTACAGGGAATACATTCGGTTTCACCTAACCTTATTGTGCTTTTCAATCATATGAATGCCCATGGATGAATAATTTGACACGCGGTGTCTGATTAAAAGTCATTATGTGTCACTGATTACCCTAGGCAGATCTTTCAATCTGTCAATCACCAACCCTCGGAATGAGAAAGTTCTGGACCATGTAATTTTCATTCAAAACCCGAAATTAGCAACTGCTGATCTGAAAAGGGCCAGCAATGATTGAATTGGATGCTCAACTTTCTGTGTTCTTTTGTACGAGTTGAACTGTTGAGAAAGTTGAATTAATTCATGCGGCGTCTATAGCACATGGCACACAAGTCTTATCTCTGGTCATCATCGTACCACGGACAGCAACAAGTGAGGTGGACACCCCTCATGTTTAGTTGAGTACTCCCTTTATATTAAGAGCCATCGTCAACTTGAGTACCTGATCAATAATAAAACTAACAGCCAAATGGATCCAGGAATCGATATCATGTTCTTAGTAATATTCACGAATAGTCAAACTTAGCCTTTCTTGAGCTCTAGCAACGACTGAAACAGGACAATCCTCTTATGCGTATACTATTCCTTGCACAATTCTTCAAGTAGACAGCACCAGGCTACCACCAGATGGTTGGATCTTTTTTTGCGAAATAATTCATATTACTCAAAATTTAGGGATTACAGTCATGAGTATAAAGTGGGAGATGTTTGTACCTGTTTTTTTCTAGATGTTCTTCAGACCGGAGCCAAGCCAAACAACACTACGTTGTGTTCTGCCAAAATTAGCCATAAAGTGACTCACCCTATTTTGGCCACGATGAATACGGGTAACACAAGAATTAGCCATGGATGGCTTTATTACATTCGCAGGTAAAAAAAAAACATAATAAAATCATTGCCAGTTGTTTTCATTTCAAATGTCAGTGGCAGTTGGATGAGATATGGAATACCCAACAACAACCGTAGCGACGGTCCGGTAGATCCGAAGATGTCAACATCAAGATGTGCATGGACATGAGCTGTTCATGTTCCTTTATTATTCAGTAACCGTATACAAGGCATCAATGTGGATGGGAATAACTAATACGTACAAAAATGATATAACCATTTACATAAGAAAAATAGCTGAAGCACCAAACTAATTAACTAGAGGATCAACACTATAATTAATGTCTATTTTGCTCAAAAGGCCGGAACATGTTGATATCTCTGCTGTTCACCTCCTGACGCGGCCTCACATTCTTCTCCATGTCCTGCATGTAGGATTGAAGGAAAATCAATCCAAAATAATTCTACTCCATGAGTGGAGAATTACCAAATTAAAGGCAGCTTTCATGTGGCTGTGGAATTTCTAGAGGTCCATGGTTAATGTCTACCATCCGACACGAGTCTAAAGACTGTAAAGTGTTGAAAGACAAGAGTTGAATGCAAGAGGAGAATAGCAAGACTTCTCTTTCATGAAAAGGATTCGAGAAACTGAAGGGGTAAAAAACGTACGTCATGAACGGCCTCGCGGAGAAGCTCCAGCTGGTGCCTCGACACGGTGCGGACCTGGAAATTCAACAACATAGAGAAAAGAAAAAATTTCAGTAACATAAAATATATATCGCCCCTGAATTCCATTATTATTCACCAACCATGAAATGCACGGCGTATAATAGTACTTGTGCACACATCTAGCTGGTGTTCCACTGATCTAAATTCCCACTAAACAAAAGTGAAGTAAAGACGAAACCGGTGGGAAGATTCTTTTGTGAATAACAAATCAAAGGATCTGTAGATAGATCGAACTGGCAGCTCCATGCCAACTGCTAAATTCCAGAGACGAATTGTTTTATTTGACAGTTGCAAGTTGTGTGTCACGTGATGGTCCAGAAATGTAATATTTTACTGATAGTTGTTAGTTGAGTCTCTTGTTAGTTGGTAGTTGTGCTTGATGCACGACGGTGAATGAATGAAACGGGACACACCCTCTTGACGATGGACCAGAAATGGTCCAGAAATGTAATATTTTACTGATAGTTGTTAGTTGGTAGTTGTGTTTGATGCAAGGTGATGCGGTGAATGAATGAAATGGGACGTACCCTCTTGACGATGGTCCAGATGACCCCTTCTGCACAGGGAGGGGTGGTGAGAGAGCCCACGTAGCGGTAGTAACGCTGGCCTTGCCTCTGGCGCCCCTGGGATCCATCATCCCCATCTTCTCCTCCCTGTCCTTCCGATCTGCTATCATCTCCAGATATGGCTCCAGCTGGGTTCGTACAAGATTAGAGTTAGCCCCATGCATGGCTAGAGCTGCTATCATCTCCAATTATTATTTGCATCTTGCAGCTTTGCAAGGGGAGGTAGCATGTTGGTGTGTTAGTTAAGCATAATTAAGATATGTCCCATGTTGCCGTGTGGGCTGTATGTAGTAAATCAAGCTTAATTAAGCGTGGTTCGTTGGTTGGTTAACTAACGAAAGCAAGAAAGAAAAAGAGAAGCAAAAGGCACCTTGTGCAGGAAGGCGTCGTGGGCGCCGATCTGGTAGAAGACGCCGATGACGGCGGCCTTGCCCTGGGTGCTCTCGTGGAACATGTGGAGCTCCATGTCGTACCGGCGGCCGTTGACGCTGTGCTCGGTGGGCGAGTGCCAGTGCAGCTGCCGGAGGTAGTAGGGCGTGCCGTCAATGGACACGCTCCCGGCGTCGCCCTCGAACTTGAGCATGATGTCGTGACCTCGGTTGACGATGGTGGCGTTGGCCGGGGCGTAGGAGTGGTTGAGGTAGCCGAGGCCGCGCACGAGGGAGACGCGGGGGCTGGCGAGGTCGATGGGCGACTGCATGTTGCCCTTACCGCACGCGGACCACTCCTCCTTGATTTCGCCCCAGTGCGCCGGCCCGTTCTCCGCGTCCAGCGAGTAGCTGAACTCCTCCTCCTCATCGGTCTCCTGCTGGGCTATGGCTGCAGGGAGGAGGACGGGGGCCGAGAAGACGAGGAGGAGCACGGCCAGCCGGAGGTCCCGAGATGGACGCATGTTGTCTCTCTCCTGGTCTTGGTGTGCGGGCGAGCGTTGGTGTTGGGTTGGGTGTCGGCTGCTCTGCTTGCGGAGCTGGTGAGTTCCTCTTGTGTGTTTTCAACCGGGGACAGAGCTGGTGGGGTATATATACAGTGGAGAAGCACAGAGAATGACATAGGTCTGGCTCTGGCCTGCGAGACCGCGTGAGTTAGGTTGGAATGCTTCAAACGTGTCCGTCAACTTGGTAGTACGGAGTTACGGTAGAGTACTGACGAACACAGCACAACCAAAGTAAACTTCGCCGGCGTCCCATTCCGTTGCGCGGAAAGGGAGCATGCAATGAACGGCCCGGACCGTGCGGGATAGGGACGCTCGAGATCAAAAAGTCGGGGGTTGGTGAGTACCCGCACGGCTAGCTTGTCATTATCTCTCACGTTCGGAAAAACAAATTGGAAACCTGTTCTGTTGTTACAGTGAGTGTTTTTTGTTCAGATCTGCTCCCACGATCGTGCTTCTGGAAGAACAAAGATATTTGGTACAAACGTTTCACACTCCTTCGTGTTACCCACGAGGTTCATCCTCCAGACCTGCCCACGCGCAGTCCATTGCTTTGAACAAGACCCAGCAATTTCATAGAAATAGCCAGATATGGCTCTCACTGTAGCGCGATGCACATGAATTTTTAGGTGTTTTAATCTGGCAAGACGGCACGCTTAAAATATAGCGCACTTGGTCTTCCAGTTTGCTGGTGTAGGCATATGGAAATGTTGTGAATACCTTAACGAACTACTTGGTTGGTTGACAAACAATCAACTCCATCCAGTCCGCCGGCAGCTCCACCACCCCCGGTGCATGCATCCATGCTCCCCAGTGGTTGCTTGACTCTTTCCAAATGAGGTCATCCTGATCTACACCATTCATCCTATCACGTCATCGAAAACTCCTGGGTATGAGTTAGGGGAACTCCAACGTTTTTTTTTTTTGAAACAAGGCAAAAGATTTGCCATTTTCATTAATTAAGAAGGAGTTTTTAGATGGTTTACAGACCAAGCCTTGCCTCAAAGAGGCAAGGCGAAAAAAAGCCTACTCTCGCGGCATCAAACCACACAACTTTTTAGCACCGGCAAAGCACCACAAGGCCGTCTCTTCTTTAATCTTTTGAATAAGCATTGGTGCGGTCATCGACTTGTTTTGGAAGACACGGGCGTTCCGTTCAAGCCAAATTTCCCATGAGACGAGCATGGCAAGAGAAGCCAAAGCCTTCCGATGCTCCCCCCCGCTTGTGGATGACGGATCTCCACCACTCCTCCACGGTAACCAGCCCGTCCCAAGCCGTAGGGTCGAGGCCATCTAAGCCAAGCCAAGACCTCAACGAAGACCAAATCCTCTTGGAGAAACGGCATTTGACGAAAAGATGAACGGACGTCTCTTGCTCTTGATTGCATAGCTTGCATTGTCCCCCATTTGGCCATCCACGCCTTTGGAGCCTATCCGCCGTCCATATCCGGTTTTGGAGCATCAACCATGAGAAAATTTTGCACTTGGGAGGTGCCCACGGCTTCCACACGAAAGTAGGCATCATGGAATTAGTTTGCCCCAAGAATTGCAAGTGATATGCCGAAGAGGATGAATATCTTCCATTCTTCGTTAATTTCCAAGAGATTTTATCCGGTGTTGTTGGGTCAAGATGAACCTCCTCGAGAAGTCTCCAAAGGTTGACGAATTGGGAGATATGCTCGATAGTGAGGCCCTCTAAAATATTAATTTGCGAGATCCAAAATCCATTTTCCAACCCCTTGCGGACCGAAGAAGCTCTCTTTTTGGAGATGTCAAAGATAAGTGGCGCCAAATCTTGGGGCCTCATCCCATTTAACCATGGGGAGCTCCAAAAACTTGCTTTGTCTCCATTTCCCACCACCACCGTGGTGGCCGCCGCAAACAATTCTACATCATTTGAGTTGCAAGGGTTACCAAGTCCTACCCACGGTTTGGGCTCCTCCTCCCATTCCGCCCATAGCCAACGAAGTCGGAGAGCCGCGGCAAACTTCCTAAGGTTTAGGATGCCCAATCCACCCATCTTTTTTGGCTTGCAAACTTTTTCCCAATTAATCTTGCATTTTCCACCGGTTACCTTCTCACTAGCCGCCCATAGATAAGCCCGCCGTATGCTATCAATTTTCTTGAGGGACTCCAATGGCACTTCAAGGACGGTGATAAAATAGACCACCACGCTTGTAAGAACCGACTTGACGAGAACCGACCTCCCGGCCATGGTGGCGTTCTTCCCTTCCCAAGGACGAAGCTTACCGGCCACCCTATCTTCAAGTTGTTGGAAATGGATCCTCTTTAGGCGTGAAACCGACAAAGGGAGCCCAAGATACTTCATGGGGAACGTGGTGCGCGCAGCCGGGGAGGATTGGAGGATACCATCAAGATCAATGCCCTCACATCTAATGGGAGCCACTTGACTTTTCGTGCAATTTGTGACAAGCCCGGTGACGTTGCCAAAATTGGAGAGGGTATGCACAAGGAAGTCAATGTCTTCTTTCTTTGGAGCAATGAAGATGGCGGCATCGTCGGCGTAGAGCGAGGTGCGAATGGTAGGAGCCCTCCCTCTTATCTCTTTCAAATGACCTTGTGCGGTGGCTTTGCGAAGGATGTGGTGTAGGGGATCGATAGCCAAAACAAATAGAAGGGGGGAGAGAGGATCTCCTTGCCTTAATCCCCTCCCATGCTTGATGGGTACCCCGGCAATGCCATTGAGGAGCACTCTAGATGATGATGTAGAGAGGAGCGCGGAGACCCAATCCCTAAAAGGAGGAGGGAAGCCGAGGTGTTGGAGCAAATCCATCAAATAATCCCATCTCACCGAGTCAAAAGCTTTCTTGATGTCGAGCTTGAGAAGGAGCGTCGGTGTTTTTGTCTTGTGGAGCTTTCTAGCTAAGTTCTTGACATAGAGGAAGTTGTCATGAATGCTTCGGGTCTTAATGAGAGCACTTTGGGCGTTGGAAACAAGCTTGTTCATGTGTGGGGCTAGCCGGGCGGCCATCATTTTGGATATGAGCTTGGCAATGGCATGAATAAGGCTAATAGGCCTATAATCGGTAACCTCTTCGGCACCCTCTTTTTTCGGAAGCAAGGCAATATTCGCGGAGTTGAGCCAATGCAAGTTTTCGACGTGGAGGTTGGAGAATTGGTTTACCACGGCCATAACATCCATTTTCTCGATGTCCCAACAAGCTTTAAAGAAGGCACCCGTGAAGCCATCCGGACCGGGGGCCTTGTCACAAGCGGTTTTGTCCACCGCCGCCTTCACTTCCTCCTCCGAAAAAGGAGTGCCCAAGTTGGTAAGATCACACTCCGGCCTAGGGATGGTGGCCCAATTTATATTGATGGTGCGAGTTGGCCCCTTCTTGATTATTTCTTTGAAGTGTCTATAGATCACGTCACTTTTTTGGTCATGCTCCGTCACCCAACCATTGCTGTGTTTCACTCTATGAATGAAATTTTTTCTCCTTCTTGAGTTGACACGAAGATGGAAGAACTTGGTGTTGGCATCCCCTTCTTTAAGGTTTGTGACCCTTGAACATTGCCGCTTCCTAGATCTTTCCAAGGCCACTAGCCCAATGATCCTTCTTTTTAACCTTGCTCTAATCTCCCGCTCTTCCACACTAAGGGCTCTCGTTTCTTGCGCCACGTCGAACCGGAGAATCACTTCCAAAGCCATGTGAAGCTCCATTTTTGTTTTGGAGAAAAGGGATTTGCTCCACTTCCTCAACTCTTGCCCGGTCTTCTTTAGCTTGTGGAAGAGAAGGTGGCAAGGTTCCACATGATTGTAGTGTCCCGTCCAAGCCTTGGTCACAACGTCCTTGAAACCCGACATTTTGATCCAAAAGTTCTCAAACCGGAAAGTCTTTGGTTTCTTGGGTCCTCTCCCATTCGCAAGGAGGAGGGGGCAATGGTCGGAGAGCGAGGAGGATAGGGCGTGGAGGATGTGATCCGAAAACGCGATATCCCACTCGTCATTGCAATAGAAACCATCCAACTTGCTCATGGTAGGCTCGTCTTGACCGTTGCTCCATGTAAATTGGCGATTTTGGAGGTGGATGGGCTTAAGATCACAAGCATTAAGCGCGTTTCGGAAGCGGACAATCCTTCTTCTATTGACGTTCCCTCTATTCTTGTCATTGGCCTTATAAATTTGGTTGAAATCTCCTGTGATTAACCACTTTGTTCCCGGGGGAGGCTTGGCGGCGATTAACTCACTATAGAACTCCGCTTTGAGGTTGGCGCGTGTAGGGCCGTAGACTGTTGTGAATTTGAAGGAGGTGTCCAAACCCACCAAGCGGACCGTGGCCGAGATGGAGAAGGTTTCGATTTCAATATCAGAGACTTGCACGGTATTTTCATCCCACAGCATTAGGATGCCACCCTTGGTGCCAATTGCCGGGCGTTGGGCAAACTGCTTCAGTTTATGCCCTCCCAGATGAGAGGCGATGAAGGCATCAACAACTTGCAACTTTGTTTCTTGTAAACACACCATATGGCATGGGGTAGCTTGCACCAGATCACACACCACATCTCTATGCTTGACATCATTAAGCCCTCTAGGGTTCCAGCTCAAACAGGTGAAATTAATGTCTAACATTTGGAAACTCTAATACTACCAGAAGCAGGCCACAAGCCACGCACAGCCTTGCCAGGGCAACAGCAACAACCTTCACAGGTTGCAAACAGGCAGCAGTTACAAAAGCAGGCCACATGCCACACACAGCCTTGCCAGGGCGACAGCAGCAGCCTCAACAGGCTACAAACAGGCAACAGACACACATTGACATCAGGAATGACTTCAGCAGCAACCTGATCAGCTTTTAGTCTTCTAATCATCTTCAACATCATTACTTCAGCAGGGACGGCGCACTCAAACCTGACCATCAGTGTCCCCGGACATCTCCACGGCCGCCGCCCCTCCATGGGCGACTAGAGCATCTTCGACAGCCGTGGTGAAGTCGCAATCCATGCGAAACAGGGCCCGAAGTGCCGCGATGGCGATGTCCGGAAGCTGGCCCTTGAACATCTGGACGAACTTGGCAATGGCCGCCTCAGTAATCGGTTCCCCCTCTCTGACGATCCCCAGGTGGTGACAAAGGACTTGTTCCGCCAGCTTCGCGATCGGCATGGCATGTTTCTTGGCCTTGAGACGTGGGCTGGACCTCTGCGTCGGGAAACCTGCAAAACTGACAACACCAGCCAGCGTCTTGCGTCTCTGCAAACCAGTACGTGTTTTGGACCGGTCCGGACGTTTGAAATGGACCGGTCCGGACGCAGAGGTCCAGCCCACGTCCGGGGACGTTTGAAATCCCACAAACTGGCACAAAACAGGTGAAGGTCCGGGGAAGTTCGGTCTTCTAGAACCCTCACTGCATTCCAAACAAGAGATCCTAGCCTGACTCATAGGTATTGACGACTCGATCTTCCATGTCGAGTTGATGATGAAGTTCATCACCCCGGAAGCAAAACATCTGCCCTAGAGCAAAGGCAACACTGTTGATGTCAAATCCCATCTGGATCTCGGTTCCAGGAAGAACCACCCATGGCTCGTGCGCTGTTGTCAGTTTATATTTCGGCAGACTCTTTGGTAGGGTACTGAGACTAGCCGGAAAGGCCAGATAGGAAATAGGAAATACGTTACCAAGGTTCAGACCCTCGCTCTCGAGGTAAAACCCTACTCATGATCTTATCTTATTAATTGGATAGGACGTGCAAAATAAAGGTGTGGTCTCTAGGATTGTATGTATACCAAAGTGTGATGGTTTAGATGCCTATCAACTAGCGCGGACCCGGTTTATAAAGGATGCATGCACCCTAAGCAAGCCTAGTGAATTTAAGGCCAGTGTGGAGGATTTCACGATGATCCGACCTCCTTGTCTTGCACGACAAGGATGCTGGTTCCTTTTTTCCAAATGGTACAATGTCCGGGTTAGAGACCAAGGTTGTACAACGGCTTGGGGGGTCCTAGGCCGGACGGATGGGCCTGACTTCCAGTGTCCTGGGGCACCCCTGAGCCATGGCACCGTCAACCAGCTACCACCAAGTTGCAATGTATTGTGCCTCGCGCAAATTTAAAGCCATAAGCCAGTGCCATTTCATGTAGGATAAACATTTGCTTCTTTCCCAAAGTATCCTATTCATATATATTCTCCACTATAGTTTAGTTTCCTGGCAATCATCTCTTAAGTTTGTATAAAATGTGACCTGTTTGTTATAATAAACCATTCAATTCAAGGAATTCTGATGTAGAAATATTTGGATGAAGGAGAAATGATAAACTGTGCATGTTGCTGACTCGGACGGAAGATTGGCATATATAGTACATGTAGAGGAAGGGATGGGGCCTCACATGGGAAATAATTCTCCCGACGGATCCTAAGGTGGGTGGGACATTTACTAGCTTTATTACCATGTGATTGCTTCTTACAACACTTTCATCTTCAAGAGAAAAATAACTATAGGAATTATCAATCCAAATGTAGCACATCTCTACGGTTGAGATCGTTGACGTGTGTGTTGCAACGCTGCATATGTCCACAAAAACTGGTTACGTTCCATTAGTGCTATGTTCAGGATACTGCTCCAATATGGTAAGGGGTATTTTGTAGAATAAATTTAGAGCCGTAGGTGAGTGTCCTGCAATGTTTTTTTCATGCAATACAAACATTTGCTTCTTTCCGGCATCTCCTGTCATATCTGTTGTCAACGACATTTTGGTTTCCTGGCAATGCTCTTTGTCGCCAAATGTAACATATTTACTAAGTACTCTACACAACCTACAGAACTGACCCCACAAAAAAAAACCTACAGAACTTTCTGAATGAAGGAGAGTTTTCTGAGTTCGCATGCTACTGACTCAAAGGGAAGATGGATACGTAGTGTATGTAGAGGACTGGAAGACGCCACGAAAGCGGACAATTATTAATGTTAATTCCCTCTATAGTCATCTACAAACACATATCTGTAGGGTGTCTCTCTCTCACAATTCATAACTGACTTGGTTAAAGAAGGGGATTATGTTTAATTAATTGTTTCAAGTGCACTAACTACTTAGTCCGGCTGTAGTTAACTAGTTAGACAATGAAAACAGATTAAGTTTGTGGAGAGAAATTCTTCACACTCTTACAACAATTTCCACAAGGGTCGGTTAATCTATTATGTAGAAATGATATTTTTCATTTTTTTAGCAACTATGACATTTTTCATTGGTAAGGCAAATTGATACCGCTAATTTCATAGTTATGTCCAACAAGCTAATTGATTACATGCATGTTGCGATAGATTTAATCATGAGGAAAGCTACCGTTATGTACGATCTCATTGGTGCACTTACTTTACCAGGTCATGTGTCTAGTGTCGTGATACTCTGACATTCTCTTCACCAGTATAACTATTGAGTACAAAAATTATCACACACTCAAAGTTGATCAAAGAACTAACCAAATATTCATACCTATATGATATAGAATACATGTCAAGTATTTTCAGATATTTTGACGGCAATAAACAAACCAACAACTTGGTTTCTATCGGGATTATTTCCTACTTATAAAGGTTGGAGTTGGTGGTGATTTCACATGTAGGACCAGCAACCTTCGCCAATAACAAAGTGCACTTCTACCCACGTTGAGAACTGCAACATTCTACGAACTTAACTAAAAATGTATTTGTACACATATGTGGGACCAAACAAATGCCGAAATGCGACTCCACCTCAATATAATGCTCTTGTTTTTCAAAAAAAATTGACCAAGTGATTTCACTTTGACATCACATAACAAGAGAGTAAAAAATTGTAATTCCATAATGACGATAGATTTGTCCTCCTACCCTATCAGGACATTCTGCGGTCAACATACCAATGTCTTTTCTCATATGTTTCAACATTCAAATTGTTGTGTCTATAGACTATGGTCCCTTAAGGTTCTCCAATGCCTAACGCGTGATATTTTATTGTATTTTTGTTCCTTTTAATAGTGAACCATTAGCAAAGGCCCTATTTTGACGATTTCCTAAGCCAATGACCTGACTCCTCGTATTTCTTAGTTGAATAGTAGCGTAGGACATTTTGCTAGTTAGGAAAAAAGTTGGAGCAACATTGCTATTGTTAATAATATGCTAACTATCTTGAAGCGGAGTAATGAAGTGTTGTACAAGTCTTTCTATATGTGGAATTAAGGATTGGGTTAGCATGTGGGGTCAAAGTCTTAATGTATTAGGAATAGTACCTTGTGCGGGGAAGAGATTTCCATTGATCTGACTGGGGAACATATTTCTTCTGGCAGATAGATATCAAGGATTATTAGTGAGGTTAGAAAATGTTAATCTCTTTCCATGCAGTAGAATGCTAAATCTATGTATGAAACACGGCATGCTCGATAGTGACTGCAATTAATGCAGTTGTTGTGGATTGAAAAGGCTCAAAAAATGGTCGGCTATATCCTCTATTATTCAATATTTACCCTAACTTTCTCAGGGCATCGAGATCATGCACTGGGTATTGGATACAAACATAAAATAAAATAAAAAGTATCTACGCTTATGTCTTAGTTCTTTTCTTTAGTATCGTGTGGATGGTGACCTCTTTATTTTGCAATACATCAATAATATGATTCTTTTCATGGAAAATGCCCTGGATAAGGCTCGAAACCTGAAGCTAGTGCTTCAGCTTTTGAGCAAATATCGGGTCTTAAAATTAACTTCCATAAAAAGGAATTATTGTGCTTCGGTAAAGCACAAGTGATGCGGTTGTTGTGTACGCTAACCTGTTTGACCGTGCACCATAACAATTTCCTAGTAAATATTTGGGAACTCGCAATCATTATCAATGTCTCACTAATGTGAAGTGCAAATATGTAGAAGATTATTTTGTGAAGTGAAAGAGCAATTGGAAAGGCAAGTTTCTCTTTGTTCTAGGATGACTTGTTTTGATCAATTTTGTCCTCACAAACATGGTTATCTATATTCTCTCCTTTTTCCAACTCTCAAAAGGGGGCCTGCTTAGGCTGGATTATTTCAAATTTAAATTCTTTTGGCAAAAAGATGGTGTAAAAGACCGGCTTACCAGATGTAGTGTGGTTTGTAGGCTGAAAGATCAAGGTGGTCTAAGCATTCATGATCTTCACGTCAAGATTGATACCTTTCTTAACAAATGGTTGTTGAAACTACTTACCGATGATGGCATTTGGCAAACTCTACTGCACCATAAGTATCCAGGAAAAAATGTTTGTCTTAGGCATTTATGAAACCTAGAGATTCACACGTTTGGGCTCATCTGATGTTGGCAGTGAAAGATGTATTTTTTTAGTTTGGGAGGGCCAGTGGCTAGGAAATACCACTCTCCGGGAGTAATATCGAATCGTGTACCACATTGTACGCAGTAAGAATGACAATCTTTCATATCTGCTCAGTTCCACCCCATCAGATGTATCATTTAGGTGGAATTTTATTGACCCCTGTCTTGTGTCGTGGGAACATCTTCTGTTTCGATTGAATTCAATTAGTCCGACAAACTAATGGGATGTGTTTCACTTGAGTCTCAGTATATTTGGATCCTACGCATTTAACTCCATATACCAACCTATGCACTAAAAGTTAAGATCTTCATCTGGTGTCTTTGGAGGGGAGATGTGCTACCTAATGACAACCACATCCATTGCAGTTGACAAGGAAGTAAGAAGTGTAGTTTTTCCAATCATGAAGATACATCAAACACCTCCTTCTACAGTGAAAGTTTGCTCACTCTGCATGGTCAGTCATTCTAAAGGAGGAGACATCTCTTTTGGTCAGCGTTCGCTATAGTGGCCTACACCAGATGGGCGTGAGTCGTCGTAATAGCATAGCTATCGAGAAGGTCTTCTTGCGACATGTTACCGACTCTGCTTTGTGGTGGTTGTTGTCTACATGGAGGGACATGTACTAGCTAGTTTGCACCATGGATTTTTGTCAAATGGTTGGCCACTAGATTTCATCGGCCCTTTAGAATTTGGCTCCTCATCATCGTGGCACCATGTGTCACTTATTCTTTCCCTTTTGGCCATGTTGTGTTGTTGACCAATCATAATTTTTGCTTCTTACATTCTAACAAATACTTGTTGGTAACTTCGTATATTAACTTGTTTGGAGCTTTATCTGTGAACCATGGTGAGAGCCTATTCCCTGATGCCCCTTAACCCCATGCAACTCATTCACGTAAGATACAATATCTGCTTCTAGAATATATTGATGATTTGTGTTCATCATCGCTATAGGAATTGGGCATATGTGAACATGATTGCAACTGAATTGATCGGCTATGGATTGTTGATGTGAAGGTGGTCCGGTAGCTTCATTACATTTATAGACAAGTAATGATGTAGGCATCTATTGTTGATCTAAAGGTGGTTTGGTGGCTCACTTGGTTGCATTTTGGCTTGTCTGGCTGCTCACATCTATGGTTGATTTGGATCTACTCTGGTAGACCACTTCTTGTATTTAGGGTATTTACAATGGTGACCCGCAAATTTCCTCCCGTAGCCTGTATATGTCCGCCAGCAAATTTAAATTTAAATGTGCGATGATCCATACAACGCGCCAGATCACACCCTCGCCGGATCGCATTACCGATCACAACAAAAAAGAGGCAAATATGCTTAGTTTTTACATGCCCGAATACAAAAGAACATCAATCCGGCAGTCCAGGCATTCCAGCCCTGCTGGACCGGCCATCCTAGCAAGCTGCTCCCCGATCGAGGTACAGTAGCAGCTGCGTAGGCAGCCTTCGCATCCGGGTCCGCCTCCGCCGCATCCTCATCTTCCGTCGCCGCCAACTCATCTTTCTGCCGTCCGAATATCTGGTAGCAGACGGATTGCACTAAAATTCTATCGTTGTCATCAAAAGAGTCGATATTCAAGGTCAACATCTTGGCGTCCTCTGCATGGACGGTGATCTTCACCCTCTTTTCCTTGAGTATGGCCTTCTTCTACTCGATCGCCGCCTTCCTGTCTTCGATCATGGTCCTCCTCCCTTCGAGCTTGATCTTTTTCTCCTTCGCCTCCATCAACTGCTTGAACATCTCTGCCTTCCTCTCCTCCTTGATGCTCGAGCGCATCACGCATGCCACCTCCTTCTTCACCAAGATCTGCTCTAGCCTTTCCTTCAGCTTAGCCGCCGCACCTTCTCTCTTTGCCCTCTCCTCCTCCCACTTCTTGCCCCGTAAGTTTCCTCTAAGCTTCTTCGGCGGTTCTTGGGCTGGGTCGGTAGGGTCACCGGAATTTTCCTTGTTGCCTTGGACAGCGCTCTTAGCAATGAAAAGGTCACACTTCGGTTGCACATTCAAGTTCAACCAACAATGCATGACGGTGAAGGACTTCTTCTCCAACTTCGTGTACACCACACATGCACGAGTAGGCTACAAAGTGAAACAATGCATATGCGGCTAGTGAGCATCAAAACAATACATGTCTGGCTAGTGATCAACCAAACTAAAGCATATTCAGCTAGTGATCAACTTACTTGGTCGGTGATTTGTGCACCGCTAGGCCACCGTGCGATGAGATGCTTCAAGTTCAGGCAATACTTGGAGACGACCTCTTGGATGATGTATCGTCGATGGTTGAGGGACTTCCACTCACAGTTGTGGATCAACGTGTCAGAGTATGGCGCGAAATACTTGTGCTCATGGAACCATATGTGAATGTTTCTCCAAAAGGTTGTGCCCATTTGCTCTGCGCCATGGGAAGGATCGAGGCTAGTGGCCAACCATGCATCGCACAACAGCTCGTCCTCCCGCATGTTGAAACTTTTTCCTCTATCCTTCTTCTTTGGATCGCCGCCTCTATCATCCGGATCATTGTCGTTGCCGTCCTCCTCCTGCTCCCCCGCTCCTCCTCCTCTCCTCCCCCTTCGGATGCTTCTCTCTGACGGAATAATGCTGATGTTGCTGTGTGCCATCGCTGGTCTGGGTGTAGGACTGTTGTGTGGCCGTCTGGGTGTAGGACTATTGTTGCTGGTAGTTGCCAGACTAGATGGGATCCTAGTCTTCCACGTGCCGGTTCACATAGCCCACTCCTCCTCCAACTTCCCCGTCATGGATGATATCGAGCATCTCCCTATCCAATTCATTGTCAGCTCCCCTGCTCTCAGCAGCACAGCAAACAACGTGCGGGATCCCATCCGCTCCACATCGGTCGTCCTCGCGCGGACGAGCTGCATCAAAGAATAATCGGACAAGAGCGGTGTCGCGTTAACGTCGAGCTGCTTGGCGGCGTAGTAGTACGGGGGCTTGTAAGGCTTCGGCCATGACGCTGTCAGTACTATGGGTGCGCACGTCTTGTCCGCCATGCCCTCCATGCCCAGTGCCACCACCAGGCCCACCAGCGGCCAGCCGCGTCTTCAACTTCTCCTCCTTTGCGTCCTTCACTTTGACATGGTGATTTTGCCATGGGCTAATCTTCTGGGTAAGCGTGATCCTCGGATCCTCCGGCACCTCCGTCGTTTCCATCTCTAATATGTTCTCTGACGGTTCCATGCATCGGCGGCGGAGGGAAGGACGGGGTGGGAGAAAAGAGTAGGAATTGGGTGAAGAGTGACGGGGAGTGGAAGAATACACTACAAGAAATATGTCAACTTGTGACCACCACTATTGGTCACTGAATGGTCACAAATTTCCATTTGTGACCTTTTTGTGACCAAAAACATAAGGTCAAAAGCTGGCCGTCATAAACTGACTATAGCGACCTTCTCTATGACAAGGTCGTAGACGTTTTTGACCAAAACAAAAGGTCGTTGAACCAATGACCTTTTGTTTTGATCATTGGATGTCTGCCCAGGCCACGTCGAATTCGACGTGGCAATCTGATGTGGCAAAATTGCGACCAATTGAAAAGGTCACTGATAAGATTCAGCCCGGTCCGATTAGGTGTCTATATGGGCCGAGCCCGTTAATTCAGCCCATTTATGTTTTTTTCCTGCCAATTTTGGTCAACTGCTTTGGGCATTTTGCGGTCCATTTTAAATTTGGGCCTCACGATTTTTACAGTGCATTTAATTTTGGGGCCTTGGCCTTTTTGCAATCCAATTTTTGGGCCTTGGCCTCTTTGCGATCCATTCTTTTTAGGCTGTAGCCATTTCCACCAGTTTTTCATTTGGTCCAATAGACATTTCGGCCAGTTTTTAATTTAGGCCACGCCTCTTTGTTTCAAATACAATTTACAGCACATACATAGATTCAACCCAAATTCAATACCAATATATTCTCTTTTTGACCACTTTCAATCCAAGAATATATTTCAAATAAACATAGAATAATATTCCAAGGATTTGTACATATATCCTAGCATTTGAATAATAAGTTCAGCAAGCAAATATACACTAAATTCTCAGCAAGATCAACAATACATCCAAATTCCCAGAAAATACGGCATTACAACAAACATATAAAGCAAGTCGTTGACTTGGACTTCCAGCTTCTTAAAAAAAATTAGCACATAACTCTCCTGTAGATGAGAAGAAAAGCCACATGTTCAGTCTCGATATGGGTAATATATGCTAAAAATAAATCCAAGAACCGTGCAAGAGCCTAGGTTTTACTATCATTTGGACACCCAGATTGGCGATCCTTCCTTACCTAATGTGTGCAAGTCCAAATAAATTAATAAACAATCCATTTTATAGAGCAAACAATACATAACAATAAGTCAACTAACAGCTACGTATAGATGATGATATGCCATCTAATGTCTCAGTATTTCCCAAAATAATTGAGCTCAGGTTCAACATGGGATCAACATATATATACCAAGACTTGGTGCGAGAGTATGTCATACAAGCGAAACGACATCGCACTATTTTTGGCAATAGCAATGTGCCATCTGATCCCACTAATGATTCCCAAATCCTAAAAATAGCAGTGAGCCATGAACCAGCAAGTCAACCTAGCACCTAAGATTCCAGTATCTGGACTAGCAACACAATATGAAAGAGCTTGCCATGTGCCTACAAGCCAAATTTAAAGCCTTCTACTATAGTGCAGGACCCAAAAATCCATATGTAAAAATATCTTGAAGTTCAACTCGGAACAACAACATCCATATGTAAAAATCATAGTCGCATTGCATTAGTTCAGAAGCACCAAAAAATTTAACAAAGTAGAGTGCCGAAGTGCAATTAACAAAGTTGATTTATAAGACAGGGGAAAGTTATATATCATCGCATAAAAATAGAATGTTGTTAAACTGAAGAGTAGTTTACCATACAGGCTATCTACTTGCAACATCAGTATGGTAGCAGGATTCCAACAGGCAACATCGGTAAGTTAGCAGGATTTATTAGTACACAGTAAGGTAGCTAGCACGATTCAGTGTGCAACATAAAAACAGAATCTTGTTAAACTGAAGAGCAGTTTGCCATCTAACACTATTATATAGTTGGCCAGGTTTGCAACTTGCATCTAGCACTAGCAACATCAGTCAGGTAGCAAGCAGGATCAATTGTGCAACTTTATCATGAGATAAAAACTGAAGAGCACCTTCTGACTCGAGGATCTGAGCACGTTTCTTGCGCTCTGCTGCGGCCTGCATCTCCATGGCCTTCTTGACTCCATCTGGAGGAGTGATGTACCCTAGACTGACAGAAGACAACCTCAATACTCATACTACTGTAGTTGAAGAAAGAAACAAAGAAAAGAAACATACTGATTTCGTAGCGAAGACACTTCAAACCCCAAGTTCACTCCTCGAAGGTCTTGTCGAGGGTGATCTTGCCAAGTTCACTCCTCATGGTTGTCTGTGCAAGCTGGATGACAGCATAGATGGGGTTCTCCACGCCGTACGAGGCCATGTAGGGGTCGACGATCTGTGAATCCAATCCAATCCAATCGAGATTCAGTCCCAATTCCAGTCGAGATTCAATCCCAATTCCAGAGAGAAATTAGACAAGAGAAGAATTAGAGAGGAGAAGAACCTTGACGTATAGCACTCCTCCGATCTGTATTAGACAAGAGAAGAATCGAGCTCGTGCGGAACGCCGTGGTTCACCGCGCGGAAGAACCCGGTGGCCTGGCACGCCGCGCGCACGGCCTCTGTGGCCCGGGCGCGCGCTCCCGCGTCGTCGGCATCCTCCACGGCGAAGAACGGCGCCAGATCCACCACGGGGAGCGCGCGCCCGGGCCACCGAGGCCCATAGCAGCCCTCCTCACTCCGCGTGTGCGCCTCCGGCGAGGCACAGGCCGGCGTGCTGGATCTGGGATCTGGCCGCCGCAGGCCTAGGTGCTACTAGGGGAAGGAGGGAAGGGGAGGTGGAGAGGGTGGGGCATCGGGCGTGTGGGAGGGGAGGGAGCGGAGGCCGGCGGCGATGCATAAGGTCGTCGGTGAGTTGGGTGGTGGCGCCGAGGCGGGTGGGTGGGAGGGGAGGAAGGAATGAACCGAGGAGGCGGTCT
>LR738712.1:738180582-738207505 GCA_902687465.1 Secale cereale
GAGATCTGAGGGCGACGGCTGTGGGTGCGGGAAGATAGGGGGACGAGAGGGTGGCGGCTGTGGGACGAGAGGGGGAGAGTGGATCGGGGGAGAGGAGGGGATCTTTTTTTTTTGAGAGAGAGGAGGGGATCTGAGTTAGGGTTTGGGCGAGAGGGTGAGGAGGTGAGGGCTGCCGTTGGATCTAGAAGCATCCGACGGTGGTTGATACATGATCTGCGTGATATGCCTCTGGACCAATCAGAACGCACCAAACAATCTGAAGATCTTTTGACCATATAAATTGGTCATGATTGATTACACACAAATTTTTCGTTTCATTTTTCAATGCTCAAAATGAGTTTTTTTGTGAAACACCTATCAAATATCCGTTCAAATAATGTCATATTTTGCAGAAGTTTAAATCTTAGATTGGCAAACAATATTGACAAAGATAGTTTTATTGCTTTTGCACGAAAAATTCATTTTCCATTTTTCGAGTGCCCAAAAGGAGGTTTTTTTGTGAAGGACCTCCCAAATAATTTTTGCAAAATTTGACCAAATCATTTTTATAAAATACTAGGCCATATTTAATGCACAATTGACCAAATGGTTCGGTGTAAAAAGTTTTGATCCACCTCTCGTGAAAAAGACAAATTTCCGCCGATTCAGATGGAAGCGGGTCAAATTTGAGTTGCGGCTGCCTCATAGTTTGCTATTTATTTTTTCCAAAAATCATTTCTAGGTACATAAGTACCTATTTAATCAGAGAAACACCAAAAAAATTCCAAGATTCAACCACTAGCTAGGAACGGTCATTCCCGCCGTTTTGACCGCATTTTGAAACGGGCATAAAAAATTCAAAAAAAATCAAAAAATTGGAACACCTTCGCATTGTGTCATTATATATGACCAAGTTACCAGGAAAAATATTAAACTTGTAATACGGCAATTCTATTAAAAAAGTGTTCTCAGAAATGAGCTATCATGCGTGAAGATTAATGGCTTTCAAGCCAAATGATCAATCCTATGGCCACATTCATGGCATAGTTTGTTCAAATGATCTCACATTGTGCACAAGGGTGCATCTTGGAATGGCAAACAATGTTTCCTAAGGAAGTTTTCATTTTCTTTGGACGAAAAATTCATTTTCCATTTTTCGAGTGCCCAAAAGGAGGTTTTTTTGTGAAGGACCTCCCAAATAATTGTTGCAAAATTTGACCAAATCATTTTTATAAAATACTAGGCCATATTTAATGCACAATTGACCAAATGGTTGGGTGTAAAAAGTTTTGATCCACCTCTCATGAAAAAGACAAATTTCAGTCGATTCAGTTGGAAGTGGGTCAAATTTGAACTGTAGCTGCCTTGTAGTTTGCCCTTTATTTTTTCCAAAAATCATTTCTAGGTACTTAAGTATCTATTTAATCATAGAAACACCAAAAAAATTCCAAGATTCAACCACTAGCTAAGAACGGTCATTCCCGCCGTTTTGACCGCATTTTGAAACGGGCATAAAAAATTCAAAAAAATTCAAAAAATTGGAACACCTTCGCATGGTGTTATTATATATGACCAAGTTACTAGGAAAAATAATAAACTTGTAATACGGAAATTCTTTTAAAAAAGTGTTCTCAGAAATGAGCTATCATGCGTGAAGATTCATGGCTTTCAAGCCAAATGATCAATCCTATGGCCACATTCATGGCATAGTTTGTTCAAATGATCTCATATTGTGCACAAGGGTGCATCTTGGAATGGAAAACAATGTTGCCTAAGGAAGTTTTCATTTTCTTTGGACGAAAAATTCATTTTCCATTTTTCGAGTGCCCAAAAGGAGGTTTTTTTGTGAAGGACCTCCCAAATAATTGTTGCAAAATTTGACCAAATAAGTTTTCTAAAATACTAGGACATATTTAATGCACAATTTACCAAATGGTTGGGTGTAAAAAGTTTTGATCCACCTCTCGTGAAAAAGACAAATTTCAGTCGATTCAGCTAGAAGTGGGTCAAATTTGAACTGTAGCTGCCTTGTAGTTTGCCCTTTATTTTTTTCCAAAAATCATTTCTAGGTACTTAAGTATCTATTTAATCATAGAAACACCAAAAAAATTCCAAGATTCAACCACTAGCTAAGAACGGTCATTCCCGCCGTTTTGACCGCATTTTGAAACGGGCATAAAAAATTAAAAAAAATCAAAAAATTGGAACACCTTCGCATGGTGTCATTATATATGACCAAGTTACCAGGAAAAATATTAAACTTGTAATACGGCAATTCTATTAAAAAAGTGTTCTCAGAAATGAGCTATCATGCGTGAAGATTCATGGCCTTCAAGCCAAATGATCAATCCTATGGCCACATTCATGGCATAGTTTGTTCAAATGATCTCATATTGTGCACAAGGGTGCATCTTGGAATGGCAAACAATGTTGCCTAAGGAAGTTTTCATTTTCTTTCGACGAAAAATTCATTTTCCATTTTTCGAGTGCCCAAAAGGAGGTTTTTTTGTGAAGGACCTCCCAAATAATTGTTGCAAAATTTGACCAAATTAATTTTCTAAAATAATAGGAAATATTTAATGCACAATTGACAAAATGGTTGGGTGTAAAAAGTTTTGATCCACCTCTCGTGAAAAAGACAAATTTCCGCCGATTCAGGTGGAAGCGGGTCAAATTTGAACTGCGGCTGCCTCATAGTTTGCTATTTATTTTTTCCAAAAATCATTTCTAGGTACATAAGTACCTATTTAATCATAAATACATGGTTTGGTGGCGATACGCCAAGGTTTGGGCGGTGGTCGAGGGCCCCAACTCTAGAGCGCGTAAACTCGCATGCCCGCTGCGTGGTCACCGCGTGACTGTGGCGTTGCCATGTGTTCTGGGCGGCCTAGGCATGTCTAGTGGGTTGGCCACTCCCCAGGTAGGTGCTAGGAAGAAAATTACAACATAAGATTCTCACGAGGAGACCGATCGATGCTCAAACATGAATTAGCAGCCAAGTGTTTGATTAGCGGTACGGAAAATGCACATGGCTAATGGGCTTGAGTTTTGGTTGAGGATGATCAGTTACTAAGAAGACCGTCTTCACAAATTTTCAGCTCAAAAGGAGGAGTCTAGGTGGTACTTGCTTTGCAAAGTACCACACTGGACATAAATACGAATGTTAAAGATGGGCTCAAAATAATGAATGGATTGAGCTGGCATTTGGTGGAGGATAGTTATTTGGGCATAGGAAAGCACTGTAGAAAATGGATACCATTTGGACATGCCAAAGTGGTACTTCCTTCACAAAGTGTTTTTTTGAACAGAATAGGAAAATGAATATTTTTGAATTATTTTTGAACTAGGCAAGGAAGGTTTTTTACATATTTGACGAAGATATGACCCAAAGAATTTATGAGATTTTTTGGGGAATTTTGGGAATGACAGAAATATAGGTTGCTTCACAACCTAGGGCAAAAACTGCCACATGGACATGACACATAGGCAAAACTGATGAGGTGGCGCCTAGTCGTAGCAACCCACCACAATTTTCAAGGTTATGACCATCTATATTGGTCATGAACAGCTAGAAATAAGGCAGCGAACCAGTGCTATCTGCTTTGTGACCATTTCGTGTAAGGAAATTATGACCTTTCTGACCAAAATGGTCGTTATAGTTTAGGGTTTGGAGCCCCCCGAACAGCTTTTGACCAATTGGTCTGAAATGGTCATATATCTATGACCAATTCTTCCAGGGTCACTAACAAAAGGTCATAAGTTGACATATTTCTTGTAGTGATAGAGTTTGGGATTTTGGAGCGGAAACAATGCGTGATGCTACAAAAGCGCGGGCTCCGTCATCCTTTTGTGTGAGCCAGGGGGCGGAGAGCAGTGTTTCGTGTGTCCGGACTCCCGCAAACCTCCCCTATGTTTCTCTCTGATTTGTGGGAGAAATCGCATCCGGACTGCCCAACAGAACGATAAAATACCGCTGGATGGCTTCCGCGATCCGGAGAGCACAATCCAGACGGTTGTAGGAGGTGTACGAGTCGGCGTTGGAGATGCCCTTATCTGCTTGTACGCCTTTATGTGTCTCAGCTTTAGTACATGAGATACTTCTCTTAGTCTTCGATCCACAAGACTCGCATGCCATGCTTGTGACCTCGATTCTCTTGGTGGTCACTCTCGATACTATCGACATTGGTCATGGTGATACCTTTGATGCCAACCCTCTATTGTCTAGCAAAAAAACATTTTCCGCATTTTCCACCTTACAAGATCGTTTGTGCATATATACTAGAAAAAGCCTGATCGAACCAGCAAGAGTTGTGGCGAACATGACTACCTGAGAAGGAGGATTACCCGGGACAAATTATTTTGAAAAGGAGGACAACCTTCGGTCTCTGCATCAGGATGGTGCATGCAGCCATATATTATGGGAAAAAAAATGCAAAATCCAACATCTAACCAGCATCGACCCAGAAAAAAGTAGAAAAAATAATCCGAGACCGCAAAGCTCACAACGGTAACACCACCAGATAGCCAATAAAATTGTGTTACAAGACGATAGCAAAATGAAAAATACACAACTCCTAGGCTACGCCTTCAACAATGAATCGTCATATGTGCACCGATGATGGCGAGTGCAACAATGGATTGAACTCCGGATTCTCAATCTCAAAGCTAAGCTTCAATCCTCCACCTTCAAAAAGGAGACGATGCAGACGCGCGTCATCCAGATCTGAGATCTTGTGTTTCCACCAGAGTGCATAAACTCGTCGTTGAAACCATACGTGCCATCATCCTTGTCCGGGTATTGACGCCTCGATAATCGGATACCTCTAGAGAGGACACCCGAAGAAAAACGTCACATACCGCGTGCCTCCCGATACTGTCTGAGCAAGCACAACTCATGTGGTCCTACAATTTGGTCTGAGCGATCACCACTCCAGAGCTATAACGCAAATGGGGTGTAGTGTCAGTAACTCGAATGTGATGTTTTGCACATAAGAGTGTCAAATGATGTTTGCTTCCCTGCATGAAAAACATTTGGATCTTTCCAGGTATCTACTATTTCTATGTGTCCTCACCTCCCTTTCAGTTTGGTGGCAATCATCTCTTAAACTTATGTCAAATACAACCAATTTATTCAGTAAAATATCCAAATCAAGCAATCATGATGTAGTATTGTCTGGATGAAGGAGTGATATTAGAGTTTGTATTCCTCTGACTAAAGTGAGACGGGGTATGCGGTATACGCAGAGGAAAGGAAGAGACCCATGAAGGAAATAATTTTCCTTACATATCGAAAGGTGGTTGGAACTTTATTAGTCATATTTTCATCTTATAAACCTCTAACAACCATACATCGCTCATGTACCCCTCTCTCTCTCTCACTCACTCTCTCTCTCTCTCCCTCCCTCCCTCCCTCCCTTCGATTTCTTCATAATTGACTTGGTTGACGCACTCGACTGATTCAAGAGGGACAGGGGACGGCGCGCCCTCACCGCCTGGCTCGCTGGCGCCCATGGTGGTGGGCTCGACAGCTCATCCTCCTACGCCGCCCACGACGGCGCCTTCTGGTTGTGCCTCCACATGTGTACGACATGAGTACGATTTTCTACCCATGGGCGTAGACCTTATCCGATTATCTTAATTATGGGCCACATGTGTTATAAACCCCAAGCTACCAAGTCTTTGTATGTAAGCTCCATAACCCACTTTCATCCTCCTCCGAATAATCAATTCCCCAATCATATAATCGGCACGGTGGCTGGTGCCTCCACACATGAAACTAGAAATTATGCACGACAGATCTGTCCGATGGGTATCCGTCAGATACATGGATATTTACCCGATGGGTATTGTATGGGTAGGATTTCACGTCCACAAAAAACATGAGTATGTGTAGAGGATTATTATACCTACCTACTGCCATCCTTCCTATGAGAGCAGCATAGGCTGATTTTAACCTTCGGATCAATGAGAATCAAACGGCCTGTATTTACTTGAAGGTGCCTTCAAAGAGCTCAATAACTATTACTGTAGTTATACACGACAACAGGCCGGCCGCTACACATTCGCCACTGGTACCATTTCATGTTATTCGTTCGTTCCGTGATACAAGATGGTTTGACTGCTTTTAAATGTGTTGCATGTATGAATGCAACGTAGCTGCCTAGACCATTTGTTGGGTGGTGATACCGTGTGAGGTATCGATCGCCAATAAAGGGTGTCTACAAACATGCATGTTTGATGGACGGAATAATTGCACGCTATGAGCTTATGCTTTTGAGGAGGGATTTGCAAAAGCATGCTGCCACTCATTCATCTGCGCGTTGCACCTTTATTCCTTGAGTGCTGTGATGATCTTCCGACCTACGGCGTGTAGGATGGTGGTGGGGTTAGGCGGCGGCTAAGATTAAAGCAGATCGAGACATGTCTTTGTCTCCATCCCCTCCCCCCTACATCATGTACGTACGTGCTCTTTTCCAAAGGAGCTTGTTACGTGCCGAACTGCCCAAGACCGGAAGTGCCAGTGTCTCCATCCACCTATATAAACTCCCACACAGCTGTGAAGCTCAAAGCATCACATCTTGATTGGACTAGCAAGACTTCATGGCTACACAAGGCAGCGCCGGTCTAGCCCTCATCGCGGCGCTGTGCGCCGTGTGCTTGCTGCCGGTGCTGGCCACGGCGCAGCTCCGGGTGGGGTTCTACCAGAAGACCTGCCCCAACGCCGAGGCGCTTGTCCAGCAGGCCGTTGCGGCCGCCTTCGCCAAGGACGCCGGGATCGCCGCCGGCCTCATCCGCCTCCATTTCCACGACTGCTTCGTCAGGGTATGTACCTATCCGCTTAATGAGTTCATGCGTGCAGATACATTTTTCGGTTCAATTGTGCCAACGCGTAGCTAGCTCCAGGGGCAAAGAAAATAAGAACACCTGCGGTGTTTTAGAGCATGTTAGCTGCCAGTAGGAAGGAGAAATATCTAACACTAATTATACGGGGGCGGATTTTACTTCCTGGCAAAAATTTATCATTTCAGTGGTACACCTCGAAAATGCACTACCACATCAGCTTGTAAAGTTAGTTCCGTAGAAATCATCGTAGGTACAGTGTAGCCCTTAATTTTGATTTTGTTTTCATTTCATTTGATTGAACTATGGAGAGTTAGAGGGTACTACTATGTTTGCGTGAGGAACCATTGCTTTATTTATTTTTTAGAATAGGAACCGTTGCTATATAGAAAGAACTGCAAAACCATATTTTGCAAAACGGAAAAGCTAAATGTGTTATCTCCGGAGATGAAGGGAAAGTCAAAAGCAGAAAGGCCAAACATATATTATCTCCCGAGACAAAGAGTAGAAAGCATAAAGCTTAAAAGTAGTTAAATATGAACGTAGCAGGTGGTATATTCCCTGCTGGCCTGCTGTTTTCCTATCTTCGGAGGAAACCCATATTCCCCCGCCGGAAAAGTCCAACGAAACAAAAATAAAAAGCCAAATATAAAATATTGTTTCCACTGGAGATAAAGGGAAAGCCAAAAGCAGAAAAGCTATACTGGGAAACTACGAAAGTAGCAGCGAATATTGTTTCCACTGGTCTGCATGTTCCCCTAGCAGGACGAATCTCAGTGCTCCCACGCATGCTTGCTTACTTGGTCGCATTGTATACATGCATATGTAGAACCAATTGCAGTGATATTTTTATGTTCCACATGCTTTGCACTTTCGGTGAATTTTTATAATAGACACGGTGTTTTTTGCAAAATGAACAAATTAAAATGCAAATAGAAACGCAAAGAGTACTCAAATGCGAGCGAAAATTACAATGTTCATGTGTGATTGTGAATGGCCGAGATTTAATTAATTTTCATCTTTACTTGATGCAGGGATGTGACGCCTCAGTCCTGCTGACCACCAACCCCGGCGGAGGCAGGACAGAACGGGTGTCTCCTCCGAACAACCCCAGCCTCCGCGGCTTCGAGGTGGTCGACGCCGCCAAGGCCGCGCTCGAACGGAGCTGTCCCCGCACGGTCTCCTGCGCCGACATCCTCGCCTTCGCGGCGCGCGACAGCATCACCCTCACCGGCAACGTCGTCTACTCTGTCCCCGCCGGCCGCCGCGACGGGAGCGTCTCTATCGAGCAGGAGGCTCTCGACAACCTGCCCCCGCCCACGTTCACCGCGCAGCAGCTCATCGACCGGTTCAAGAACAAGACGCTCAACGCCGAGGAGATGGTCCTCCTCTCCGGCGCCCACACCGTCGGCCGCTCCTTCTGCTCCTCCTTCGTCGACCGCATCTGGAACGGCAACACCCCCATAGTACGTCCCTCGAGTCGTGTGAGACACTATACCAGTTCACGTATACGTACGCTGAACTACTATCATCTGTCAGGTGGATGCAGGGCTGAGCCCGTCATACGCGGCGCAGCTGCGGGTGCTGTGCCCGTCGAACACGTCGCAGGCGACGGCGCCCATGGACCCGGGCTCGCCCAACGTGCTGGACAACAACTACTACAAGCTGCTGCCGCGGGGCATGGGGCTCTTCTTCTCCGATAACCAGCTGCGGGTCGACGGGAACCTCAACGTGCTGGCGAACCGATTCGCGGCCAACGAGGCCCTGTGGAAGCAGCGCTTCGCGGCGGCCATGGTGAAGATGGGCCGCATCCAGGTGCAGACCGGGAACTGCGGCCAGGTGCGGCTCAACTGCAACGTCGTCAACCCGTCGTCGTCGACGGTCGAGCTGGCGGGCTCCGTCCAAGACGACGGCCTCGTCGCTACGAGCTAGCCGAGAAGCGCGCGTACACACTTGGTGCACCGATCGAGTCTGCAAGGCGTTCTCCCCGCCGGATTTGCTAATTATCAGCTTTTTACGCGTCATCGCCCATGTCAGCATGCTGCATGCATATGTGTTAATGTGTACTTCAACTTGTGCCAAGTTTCTTGTTTTGCCAATCGGAATGAAACTCTACTCCTCAATTGTGCACATTTGAATCGAACAACTCTTATATATATTAACTCTTTCTGTGCCACTGTATCAGTAGTTAAGTACATGGTCAACAATGTGCAATTCTGACTGAGTGTTATTTTGTCACATGCGTGGTAATTTCCCATTCCGTTATAATTAACCTAACACTGCCCCTAAGGGTGCACGCAACTCAACTTTCAATAATAACACGTGCCAATGCTTCTTATCGTCTATGGACCTACTCACTCAATCCGGTGAAAAGTGTACATACTAAAATTTTAGAAAAAAATAGTGAAGTAAGAAATACATTGCAAAGGTGCAAGCCACCATGTCTGCTCTCTAATTAAGAAGATCATGTGTACAATGTTATTGTCTTGATTACCATGTGATGAGAGGGAAACTTTTTCTTCTACTTTAAAGTGCATCAGGAAGATAAAAGTAGACTCTTTTGTGGATAAATTTTAAAGCCAAATGTAAAATCTACTCCTCAATTGTGCCCATTTGAATTGAACAACTCTCATATCGTCCACACGGTCAACAACAGATAATTTTGACTGAGTGTTATTTTCTCACATGCATGGTAATTTTCAATTATAATTAACCAGACTCTGCCCCTAAGGGTGCACACAACCCAACTTTTAAAATTAACACGTGCCACTGCTCCTTTTGGTCTACCGACCAACTCATCATCGAAGCACTAACTATTCAAGATGGAATTCATTCAGCGAATGCTCACGAATTAACGACATCGCACACTATGAAGTATGCGAGGCGCTTTGGCGGGATTGCCGTAGCAATAGGCCAGTTGACTTTTTGCAAATGTTGAGAAGCTTAGTTTTGGGTTCTCAAAAATTCTTACAAATAATGGACACGGCTGGAGCATGTTGATGTCATTGTGAGACCTTGACATGCAAAAATAAAGTTATCAAATACTCCCTCCGTTCCAAAATATAAGTCTTTCTAGAGATTCCATCAAGTGACTACATACGAAGCAAAACGAGTGAATCTACACTCTAATATATGTCTACATACATCCATATGTTGTATTCCATTTGAATGTCTAAAAAGACTTGTATTTAGGAACGGAGGGAGTACACATCTCCACTGCCACTGCATGCAATTGATGAACACAAACATACCTGGAAACTATCATGATTCTCCAAGTGCCAAAAGCCGAGCTTTGGCCCCAACATTTGTTTCTCCCAAGTAGACTTTTCTAAATAGATTCACCATCACAATGGAAAATCTGACCATTGCTTCAAGGCATGTGACCTCAGATATATGGATGTACTTATCAACTAGGTCTGTGAATGAAAAATTTACAAGCATGTTCATAATATAAAGTGAATTTCTTGAGAGAAGGGAAACCAAGTAGCCCAACACAATCTCTCTTTGGCATGTACTCCCTCCGTCCGGAAATACTTGTCATCAAAATGAAGAATAAGGGATGCATCTAGATGTATTTTAGTTCTAGATACATCCATTTTTGTTCATTTTGATGACAAGTATTTTCGGACGGAGGGAGTAGTAATCATCATATGCATTCACACGCTCCACAAAGTGCAAGAATAATGGCCGCACAACTGGAAGTGACACCGAAAGAAGCCCTCATGATATAACGAGTTAGCTACAAATAGTCTATTGTAGATCAACGTGGCCCATTGCCCTATGCCGATAAAAACTTGGTTTCTCGGTGTTGAACCCTTGAAGTCAAGAGCATACTCCCTTCCTTCTCCATTTCATTGAGAACACTCTTAGCATTGCTAATTCATCGTCTTAATTATAATCCAATAATGGCGATTTGATGAAGACATTGTAAAAGTACTAATCACCCTAATGATATGTCTCCAACGTATCTATAATTTATGAAGTATTCATTCCATGTTTACAACACTTTTATATGGTTTTATTATGATTTGATTAGAAGTAACTCGTACTGACGTTGTTTCCAACAGAACCACCGTGCTGTTGTTTTTTTTTGCAGAAATAG
The DNA here is from genome assembly GCA_902687465.1 of Secale cereale. NCBI lineage: Eukaryota > Viridiplantae > Streptophyta > Magnoliopsida > Poales > Poaceae > Secale > Secale cereale. The sequence continues at coordinate 738,191,504 of LR738712.1, forward strand.
AACTTCTCGGAGTGGGCCGAAAATTTACTGTGATTTTGATGGACTAGAAAAGACCAACGGAGCACCGAAGCTGGACCAAGGGATGCTTGAGGGAGCCACAAGCCTGGGGGCGCCCCCTAGGGCGCGCCTCCCGAGCTTGTGGCCCCCTCGAGCACCTCCTGATGTGAAACCGAAACTTAACCTAGATTAGTTGTCCCGTTTCTGCAAGCCTCTGTACTAAAGCGATCTCCATCGGAACCCTATTCACCAGGTCAGAGGGGGAAATCATCACCGAAGACCAACTTCATCACGCCGACAATCTCCATGATGAGGAGGGAGTAGTTTACCCTCGGGGATGAGGGTATGTATCATTAGTTATGCATTCGGTCTCTCTCTCTCTCTCTCATTCTCTCTCTCTCTCTCTCTCTCTCTCTCTCTCTCTCTCTCTCTTGTGTTCTTGATTTAGCACGATCTTGATGTATCGCAATATTTGTTAATATAGTTGGATCATATGGTGTTTCTCCCACTCTATCTTGTTGTGATGAATTTTTATTTTTATTTTTGAGGTTTCACAATTATCGGATTGAATACTTTTATGGATTTGAGAACACTTCATGTATGTCTTGCATGTGGATACCCGTGGTGACAATGGTGTGTTCTATTGATTCACTTGATATATGTTTTGGCAATCTACTTGCGGATTCCCGAGGTGACATTGTGGTAATCTATGCATAGGGGTTGGTGCACGTTTTCGTCCTACTTTCTTAGGTAGAAATCTTGGCGCACTCTTTGAAGTTGTTTGTGTAGGATTGAATATTATGAATCTGAAATTGTTTGATGCATATTGAATAACCAACCCACAGATACTTGTGGTGACATTAGAGTTAGTTAATGTGTATCATATGTTGTTATTTTTAGTACAAACTCTAGAGTTATTTGTGACACTTACAGGGATGGCTCAACAGATTGATCGAAAAAGGTAACTATGAGGTGGTTTCGTACCCTACAACATTTTCATCTTATGTTCTCCGCTAGATAATAACTTTGGAGTGATTCTTTGTTGCACGTTGAGGGATTGTTATATGATTCAATTACGTTATCCCTGTTGAGAGATTGCACTAGTGAAATTATGAACCCAAGGCCTTATTTTCAAGCATTGCAATACCATTTGTGCTATGTTTTATCACTTTGTACCTTGCTATTTTTATATTTTCATATTACAACAACTTATATCTACTATCAATACTACACTTGTATCACCATCTCTTTGCCGAACTAGTGCACCTATACAATTTTCCATTGTATTGGGTGTTTTGGAGACACAAGAGATTTCCTGTATTTGATTGCAGGATTGTCTGAGAGAGACCCATCGTGTTTCCTATGCAATTGAACAACCAGGTTTGTCAACAAAATGCCATATATACCATGTTCATTCACTTTCACCTTACACTTGACTACTAGGTCGCCTATGCGTTGCTACGGGTTACAATACATATAAATGAATCAAACAAATGATAAAGATCATTTCTAAAGTCAAAACTCATTTCTCCCTCATACATTTAGGCATGTTCAGACGTCAAACGGGCTTGTAGCAGGCTCCCCAAAATTCAACCGCCTGGACTGTCCAGGCTCACCCAAACCCAAACCCTATATGTGGGGGAGAGATGTGATTGTCCGGACTATCTAACATGTTATCTCCAACACACAAACGAACACAAAAACCTCACCTAACAACACATCCTTCCTTTTTCTTGCTGAACTCTCCTCTTCCCGCCCAGTTTCCCATCGTAACAGGACATTTCTCTCTAGAGCCCTCTCCTTTAAAACTGGATGACTCTGATACGTCCCCAACGAATCTATAATTTATGAAATATTCATGCCATGTTTACAAAAATTTTATATGGTTTTGGTATGATTTGAACAGAACTAACATGGACTAACGCAGATTTCAGCAGAACTACCTTAGTTTTGTTTTTCGTGCAGAAATAAAAGTTCTCAGAATAGGCTAAAAAATTAGGGTCATTTTTTATGGACAAAAAGACACCCCTGAAGCTTCGATGAAAGGCTAGAAGAGTCACGAGGGCACGACAAGCCTGCCCCCCTAGGTCGTGCCCCCATGCTTGTCGCTCCCTCGTGGGCCCCCTCACATGAAACCAATGCCAAAAATTCTTATAAATAGTGAAAACATTAGAAAGAAAAGAAGAACTTACGCTCCGCCGTCGCAAGCCTCTGTATTGAAGCGATCTCATCGGGAGGCCTTCTCTGGCACCCTGCCGGAGGGGGAAACCATCACTGGAGGCCATCTTCATCACCCCGGTGGTCTACATGACTAGGTGGGATTAGTTCACCCTCGGGGGCTGAGGGTATGTACTAACAGCTATGTGTTTGATCTCTCTCTCTCTCTCTCTCTCTCTCTCTCTCTCTCTCCCTCTCTCTTCATAATTTGGCACAATCTTGATGTACCACGAGTTTTGTTAATATATTTGGATCATATGGTATTTGTCCCTCTATCTCGTTGTGATGAATTGAGTTTTACCTTTGATGTTTCACTATTATCGGATTGAATACTTTTATGGATTTGAGAACACTTGATGTATGTCTTGCATATGGATACCCATGGTGACAATGGGGTGTTCTATTGGTTCATTTGATGTATGTTTGGGCATCCAACTCGCGGATTCCCAATGTTACATTGGGGTAATCTATGGATACAGGTTGATTTACGTTTTCGTCCTACTTTCTTCTATAGAAATCTTTGGGCAGTCTTTGATGTTCCTTTTGTTGGATTGAATATTATTAATCTGAAATTGCTTGATGCATATCGAATAATCAACTCACGGATACTTGTGGTGACATTGGAATATCTAGGTGACATTAGAGTTGGTGGATGCGTATCATATGGTGTTATTTTAGTATGAACTCTAATGCTGTTTGTAACACTTCTAGGAATAGCTCAATAGGTTGATCTAAAAGGATAACTTTGAGGTGGTCTCGTACCCTACAACAATTTCTTCTTACTAGTAGAAATCGGGCCTTTACTCCTGGTTCTGGACCGGGACTAACGCCAAGAACCTTTAGTCTCGGTTCGCTTACGAACCAGGACTAAAGGGGCATCACGTGGCCGCTGCCCGGAGCTACACCTTTAGTCTCGGTTGGTGCCAACCGGGACTAAATGAATTTTAATGATTTTCTTTTGGAAAAATATTTGAATTTTTTACCGATTTTCAAATTTCCGAACTATTTGAATTTAATCTCTAATCACCCATCAGCAGTGCTCAATTTAATCTCTAATCTCTAATCATCCCTCATCATTCCAAACCGTCTAACTCTCGGCCGGTCACCCATCCTCTCACTACTCAAGACTGAGCACGCTTAATTTCCGAGTTCTATCCCCCCTTGTTTCCAAGTTTGCAATTGTTGTTTTCTTGACAATAGTAAGCTGTCAATCCTATTAACCCTTAGGAGTTGAACTTGAGCATGAAGTCACACGTTACACCGTTTGAGTTGAAACTATTATTCTTAAAACCAATAATTATTTAGTAACACTAATATTTCTTGAATACATAGTTTGACCAGATTTGACCAAAAGTCCAAAAAACTGAAATAATTATTTAGTAACACTAATATTTTTTTGAGGAAGTAGTTTAACCACAGTTTGACCAAATTTAACCAAAATTCAAAAAAATAATTGAAATTTGAGCATAATTTTTTTCCTTTTGGAATTTGACAATTCTAAAAATTTGCAAAACATCCTATGGCTATCAAAATCGGATGCGGATTTTTGTGCCGAATATTTTGATATATTATACATTTTTTTACATTGTATGCAAAAGATACAGTCGTTTTACTTTTTCATCACACTTTTTTGCAAAACATGACCAAATTAAGTTTCTAATTTTTTTTCCTAACTAGTAGATGTAGTAACATAACTACATCTCGAAGGATTTTAATTTTTTAATTTTTTATCATTTTCTTTTGTTTTTTCCAAGACTAAAATGGCGATACAAGGGGGGGGGAGTAGAGTTTGAACCCCTTTAGTCCGGGATGGTAAAAAGTGGCAAAGCAGTACTGTTTTAATCAAAACTGAAATGGTGATACTAAGGTTAACCAAGCCAGAGTCACGTTCTATTAAAGTGGCAAAAAGAATTATTTTTTAACTAAAAATAATTGAAAAAAACAGTTAAAGGACTAAAACAATATATAAGCAAAGCAGTATTGTTTTAATTAAAATTCTAATTTAAATTATTCTAAAAATAACCAAATAAATCTTATTGTGACAACAATCTGACATGTAACTAGGAGCAAAAATAATTAAATTAAAACCTATTTTCAAATTCAAATTATTCACAATCTAGGGTTTGAAGCAAATTTGAACAAATTCATATTTAAATAATTTAAATTTTTAAACAAATGGCACAAACATAAACTAGTAAAAAAGTTAAACTCAAATTATAAGTCAGTGCGGTGTTGTTGTTAGGGATAGCATCCTGATCAGCATTCATGAATGGAATAAGCCAAATGCGCAGGTTGTAAAACCTAAGCTACTACTAAGTGAATAGCTACAACGATGGCCAAACACCCACACTACTACTAAGCGTGTCCACGGCTGCACCGCCCACCCCACCAAACTCTCTCTCGCGACCATCACCCCCACCCACGGTCAAGCTCCTCTCTGCCAGTCCGCCACGCTCCCCTTGTCGCTGCAACCACCCACGCCGGCCAGTTCTGGCGATCTCTGGCCACGCACAACACGCCCCAAGCTCCCCAAGATCCGCCCCTGCCTCCCCTCCGTCAAGATCCGTGCCTCAAGGAATGCTCCTTTGCCATCGGCTAGGGTTTCTGGCACCTTTCGTGTTCTTGCCGGAATTCACCACAATCGGCGATGGCAAGGCCGGAGGTTGCGGGATCCGTCACTAGCGTTGCCCAAGTAGGCCCTTGATGGGCCTCTAACCCCTCGTTGGTTACCCCAAGTGGAAGGTGTGAGATGCAGTGTTGTGGAAGTTTTTCCCTTAGCAAAGATGCCAAGGATCGAATCCCCAGAGACTCCTAGGTTCAACAAGTAGGTGTCAACTGCTAACGGCGCCAGATATTAGCAATCAACGTGGACCTGCACACAGATACAAATAACTTTGCTCCCAACGAGTACAGAGAGGTTGTCAATCCCTCCGGCCTTGTAGTTCACAAAGGATTAAACGCAAATGATAGTAGTGATAGATAATGTTTGCAATAGTAAGTAAAAGCGAAAAGTAAATAGCGGATGTGATCAATGATGGTAATATGGACCGGAGTCTCATGATGTTCACTAGTGATGTCTCTCTCCCAAAAGACGTTGAAACAGCTATGTGAGGTAAACGAATTACAGCTGGGCAATTGACAGGACCACGAACGCAAACCAATGCTGACTACATTGCAAGAAAGGTTGAGGTTCAAAGCCTGGGCGGTACGCCAAAGTAAGTAGACCAAAATCCATCAATATCTACTACTAATCATCCACCTTGAGATATCTATCCAGAACATCTCGCTGGTATTAAGTTGCGAGCCCCACCCATAGTGTAAACTCAATTCAACAGACAACTGCATTAAAAGAACTTTGCGTAAAGTAAACAATCCTTGCACCCGCGGGCACAAGCACCGTTGTTTTCCCCCTTGTGGCAACAGCACATCCCCTAGACTCATGTTTCTGTCACTCAAGCTAGTCATCGAGGGGCATGAACCCACAATCGAGCATAACGTTCCCTCTTGGAGTCACTACGTATTACTTGGCCAAAGCAATAAATAACAACGGAGAACATGCAAGAATTACTTATGAACATAAATATAAAAGAGGTAGATCAAATATATTACTCAATCACAATCTGAACATAATCTCATAATCCATCGGATCCCAGCAAACTCATCATAGCAACAGCATAAGGATTACATATGTGCCTCGATCATGTAGGGCAGCTCACGAGGACTAATTAGTGAAGCACAAGAACGGGAGGAGAACATCACATAACTACTGGTCATGGACTCATGGTCCAAGGGAGACTACTCACAACTCATCCGGGAGGCGTCCATGGTGGTGGAGAGGCTCCCAGTGGTGATCCTCCCCTCCGGCAGGGTGCCCAGAAGAGTTCTCCTGGTGCTCCCGATCTTGGAAGCGGCGGCGGTGGCGGAACAGAGATGAGATCGCGAAAAAGAGTTCCTGTCCCGAGGGTTTCGAAGGACGCTCTAAATATATGCCAAAGGGGGGCACCAGACGGGGCTCGGGGGGCCCAGGCGCCCCCCGGCGCGGCCCAAGGGGGGGGGGCGCCGCCAGGGCGCCTGGGGCCCTGGTGCCCCCCCCGGATGTACTTCGGGCGCAAGGTAGGTTCTGGAACGCTGATTTTTTATATAATTTTTCTGGATTTTTCCTGACAGTTCTCGTAATGTGAAAACCTGAAATACAAAAACAGCCGAAAACAGAAACTGGCACTGGGGTGCACTGGATTAGTAGGTTAGTCCAAATATGATCAAAAGTGTATGGAAGTGTATAAATATCATAGCAATATCACCCAAAAGTGGCATGGAGCAAGCAGAAATTATAGATACATTTTGGACGTATCAACATCCCCAAGCTTAATTCCTGCTCGTCCTCGAGTAGGTAAATGATAACAAGAATAATTTCTGTGGTGACATGCTATTAACCATATAGGACTTTTTATAGTCATATGACAAAAGCTTACTGAGACAATGATTCTATAGTAATTAAGTTGCCTCATGAGAAAATCACAAATGACTGAAAGTTTTACAACATGACATTGAAGCATCAAATTGATTTGCAATGAACATGATGTGCAAATATGATAAAGTGATATCTAGCTTGCCCCCTTTAGTGAAGCAAAACATGAATGCAGGGGCACCTTCAAGGTTTAAGTGATGACTAGATACAATGATTTCAAAATAAACGATATCACAATCATGCAAAAGATAATGCTACTTTGGAACAATGCACATTACACTTAGAATGACAATCATGCTCTCAGTAGTTGGTGCTTGAAGAAAGAAGGTGGAGACTCAAAAAGTAAAAGAATGGTTATGTGGTAGAGCTTTTTATTTTGAAAACATAGAAGCAATTTTGTCAACGGTAGTAGTACTTCATATGTGTCATGCATAAGACATCCTATAAGTTGCAAGCCTCATGCATCGAATACCAATAGTGCTCGCACCTTGTCCTAATTAGCTCGGATTTCCACGGATTATCATTGCATTACATATGTTTCAACCAAGTGTCACAAAGGGGTACCTCTATGCCACCTGTACAAAGGTCCAAGGAGAGAGATCGCATTTGATTTCTCGTTTTTGATAGATCTCAACTTGAGGACATCCATACCGGGACAACATAGAAAATAGATAATGGACTCCTCTTTAATGCTTAAGCATATTCTCATAAGAGATTGAGGATTAATGTCCAAGCTAAAACTTCCACCATGATACATGGCTTTGGTTGGCGGCCCAATGTTCTTCTCTAACAATATGCATACTCATTCAACCCATGGCAAATCACCCTTACTTCAGACAAGACGAACATGCATAGCAACTCACATGATATTCAACAAAAGTGTAACAGTTGATGGCGTCCCCAGAAACATGGTTACCGCTCAGCAAGCAACTTATAAGAAATAAGATACATAGGCAACATATTCTTTACCATAATAGTTTTTAAGCTACTTTCCCATGAGCTATATATTGCAAAGTTAGTCCGCTTAGTACAGGTGGAGGTTAGCAAAAGACTGGGAGCGACCAATTAAGAGAGCAATGACGGTCATAATCATGCAGAGCGACAAAGCAATATTGAATCAGGCATGGTAGTTATATCGTTGCTCAGAAATAAAAGATCATCAAGGCTTGACAGACTTTCTTTATAGTCTTAAATATGCGTGAGCATACGCCAAGTCAATCAAAATAAATTCTTGAAGGAAGATATTACTAAACCATACCACATCATAGGCAAACAAATCATGTTTGGTACTCCAATAACACATTGGGAATCCCCCAGCTATTTGAGATTAACCATAAGAAAACCTGAACTACTAAGCGCCATTATGCACGTAGCATCTTTATCATAGACATATCAACCAATGCAACGGAAGCAAACTCTCTTAATAAGATAAGCATGATAATTAAAGAGAGTTCAAGCAACCAACTAAACAAAAGCTCTTTGAAAAGATAAGCATGAATACTAAGAGCAGAGCATGATAGTAGCTATTAAAAGACAAAGAACACACACAACAAAGATAGACATGAAAATTCTATGTTATGTTCTAGGTAGAAGTGGAGCGTGTTTCTCTCCCACATAAAGAGCGCTGAGTTCCGACTCGTTATGAAAAACTAAAAGGAAAACTAAAAGCAAGATGCTCCAAGCATAGCACATAACACATGAAGTGATAAAAATATAGCGGAACGAAAGACGAACTGATAATGTTGATGGAGAAGGAGATGCACGGAGGCATCCCCAAGCTTAGACGCTTGAGTCTCCTTGAATATTTCTTGGGGGTGCACGGGGGCATCCCCAAGCTTGAGTGCTTGACACTCCTGAATCTTTATATCATCTTCCCTCGCACACTTGAAAACTCCCTTCATACATAACTCATCATAATCTGATTAGCGAGGTTAGTACCCTTAATAAAATAATTGTTCCTTGCTGGAAATAAAGATATTCTTGAAGGTCTACTGTTTCTCAAGATTGCCAAAAGGTTTTTGCAAAGAAAAAGCAAGCTCTTGGTTTGCAAAATGAAGGAAAGGCAAAACATGACAGAATCTGTGGAAAAACAGAACAGCAGGTAGTAATTGATTTTCTAGGGGCACTTCTGCAACTCAAATCAAAAAACTCAGAACAGATGCACGAAAGACAATTATATAGAGAACGCTGTCGAAAAAATTCAGACCAAAAAGATGATCTGGTGATTTTATACGAATTTTTCTATCCAAGGACAGAATCTGTTTCCTGGACAGCACCTCACAACTTTTGAACTTTCTAGCAATCAGAGGCTATACTTGGCACTAATATGAAAAGCAAAGATACAATGATGATGCTACTGTAGTAAACAACATCAAGACACAACAAAAGCAAAATATAAAAATTTATTCATGTGGGCTGCCTCCCAAAAGCGCTTTCTTTTATGCCTTTAAGCTAGGCATAATGCATAGAGATCAAGTTTTATCAAGAGTAAAAGAATAGCTAGCCCGTACAACGGACTCAAAAGGTAACTTGTTCTTCTTTCGAGGGAAGTGTTCCATCCCTTTCTTGAGAGGAAACTGAAATTTTATATTACCCTCTTTCATGTCAATGATAGCACCAACGGTGCGTAAAAAAGGACGTCCCAAAATAATTGGACATGAAGGATCACATTCAATATCCATAATAGTGAAATCAACGGGAACATAATTATCATTAACAACGATAAGAACATCGTCGATCCTCCCCAAAGGTTTCTTTATGGAAGAATCAACGAGACGAACACCAAAAGAACAAGAATCATAAGGTTTCAATTTAAGCATATCATATATTCTTTTGGGCATAACAGAGGTACTAGCTCCAACATCACATAATGCATAGCAAGAGAAGTCATTCAACTTAATTTTTATCATAGGATCCCAACCATCTTCTAGCTTTCTAGGTATGGAGGCTTCTACTCTAAGTTTCTCCTCCCTAGCTTTGATGAGAGCATTAGTGATATACTCCGTGAAGGCAAGGTTAAGCGTGCCAGTGCGGGGATCTCTAGACATCTTGTGAAGGAAATCAATAGCTTCGGTAAGAGTGCAATTATCAAAATCAAGGTCATTAGCATCAAGTAAAGTGGTAGTGGTGTCCTTTAGGTTCACTTGTTTGGTAGTTTCTATAGTCATAGCATCACCATTAATAGGTCCATTGGGACCAGGAGTACATTGGGTGCTAAGAGTTTGGATATCCTCAACAACTTGGATAGTAGCAACAGTGTGGTGGGTAGGAAGGCTCTTAATTCTATCATCTTCCTCCCTTAGGGATGCAACCACTTTGGGTTTAGCTGCCATTTGGTTTATCAAAGTGGCTTGTGTGTGGGACATATTGGAAACTTGGGTCTCAGTGATAGTGAGTCTAGTCTGGAGGTTAGAAATCTCAATATTTATGTTCTCTAATCGTCTACTAATGTCTTGCAAGATAGCAGTATGCTCATTTAATTGCCTCGAGAAGGTTTTGTTTTGTTCATATTGGGTGTGCATGTAATTCTTAGTGGCCTTCTCTATTTCTAGCAGTTTCTCATAGCCAGGCAAATCTCTATCTTTTTGGATGGAGTTCTTGGTGCTAGGATAAGCATTGTTGTTCCCATAAGAATTAGAGGGGAATGGTCTAGGATTGTTACCAAAGTTACTCCTATAAGCATTGTTGTTAAAATTGTTTCTAGAGATAAAGTTCACATCTACTTGTTCTTGAGCAATCAAAGAATTTAAAGGAACATCGCGAGGATCAACAGAAGATTGCTTCGAAAGTAGAGACATGATCAAGTCAACTTTTTCATTTAAGGAGGAAATCTCCTCGACAGAGTTTACCTTCCTACCTGTTGGAGCGCGTTCGGTGTGCCATTGGGAATAGTTGGTCATCATCTCATCGAGAAGCTTTGTGGCGGCACCAAGTGTAGTTGACATAAAAGTTCCTCCCGCGGCCGAATCTAGCAAGTTCCGCGAAGTAAAGTTCAAGCTTGCATAGAAAGTTTGGATAACCATCCAAGTAGTCAAACCATGAGTAGGGCAGTTCTTGATAAGAGATTTCATAGGTTCCCAAGCTTGGGCAACGTGTTCATTATCCAATTGTTTAAAATTCATTATGTTACTTCTAAGTTGGATAATTTTAGCAGGTGGATAGTATTTTCCGATAAAAGCATCTTTGCACTTGTCCCATGAATCTATGCTATTTCTAGGCAAAGACTGAAACCAAATTTTAGCTCCTCCTCTCAAGGAGAAAGGAAAAAGCTTAAGCTTAACAATATTACCATCTATTTCTTGGTACTTTTGCATATCACAAAGTTCAACAAAGTTGTTTAAGTGTAAAGCAGCATCATCTCCAGCACCGGAGAATTGATCTCTCATAACTAAGTTCAGTAAAGCAGGTTTAATTTCATATGAAGGTGCTGAAGCGGCAGGTGTAGTGATAGGTGTGCTGATAAAGTCATCGTTGTTGTGACTAGTGAAGTCACACAACTTGGTGTTCTCGGTGGAACCCATAGTAGCAAGCAAGCAAGATAACTATTTTTGTGATTTTCGATAAAAGGTACTAAAGCAAAAACTGAAAGGTAAACTAACAAGACTAAAAAGCAAAGGTAAAAGATAGCATGCAACTCCCCTATCCTGAAAAGTGGAGTCCCCGGCAACGGCGCCAAAAAAACTCCTTGATGGGCCTCTAACCCCTCGTTGGTTACCCCAAGTGGAAGGTGTGAGATGCAGTGTTGTGGAAGTTTTTCCCTTAGCAAAGATGCCAAGGATCGAATCCCCAGAGACTCCTAGGTTCAACAAGTAGGTATCAACTGCTAACGGCGCCAGATATTAGCAATCAACGTGGACCTGCACACAGATACAAATAACTTTGCTCCCAACGAGTACAGAGAGGTTGTCAATCCCTCCGGCCTTGTAGTTCACAAAGGATTAAACACAAATGATAGTAGTGATAGATAATGTTTGCAATAGTAAGTAAAAGCGAAAAGTAAATAGCGGATGTGATCAATGATGGTAATATGGACCGGAGTCTCATGATGTTCACTAGTGATGTCTCTCTCCCAAAAGACGATAAAACAGCTATGTGAGGTAAACGAATTACAGCTGGGCAATTGACAGGACCACGAACGCAAACCAATGCTGACTACATTGCAAGAAAGGTTGAGGTTCAAAGCATGGGCGGTACGCCAAAGTAAGTAGACCGAAATCCATCAATATCTACTACTAATCATCCACCTTGAGATATCTATCCAGAACATCTCGCTGGTATTAAGTTGCGAGCCCCACCCATAGTGTAAACTCAATGCAACAGACAACTGCATTAAAAGAACTTTGCTAAAGTAAACAATCCTTGCACCCGCGGGCACAAGCACCGTTGTTTTCCCCCTTGTGGCAACAGCACATCCCCTAGACTCATGTTTCTGTCACTCAAGCTAGTCATCGAGGGGCATGAAGCCACAATCGAGCATAAGGTTCCCTCTTGGAGTCACTACGTATTACTTGGCCAAAGCAATAAATAACAACGGAGAACATGCAAGAATTACTTATGAACATAAATATAAAAGAGGTAGATCAAATATATTACTCAATCACAATCTGAACATAATCTCATAATCCATCGGATCCCAGCAAACTCATCATAGCAACAACATAAGGATTACATATGTGCCTCGATCATGTAGGGCAGCTCACAAGGACTAATTAGTGAAGCACAAGAACGGGAGGAGAACATCACATAGCTACTGGTCATGGACTCATGGTCCAAGGGAGACTACTCACAACTCATCCGGGAGGCGTCCATGGTGGTGGAGAGGCTCCCGGTGGTGATCCTCCCCTCCGGCAGTGTGCCGGGAAGAGTTCTCCTGGTGCTCCCGATCTTGGAAGCGGCGGCGGCGGCGGAACAGAGATGAGATCGCGAAAAAGAGTTCCTCTCCCGAGGGTTTCGAAGGACGCTCTAAATATATGCCAAAGGGGGGCACCAGACGGGGCTCGGGGGGCCCTGGCGCCCCCCCGGCGCGGCCCAGGGGGGGCGCGCCGCCAGGGCGCCTGGGGCCCTGGTGCCCCCCCCCCCCCGGCTGTACTTCGGGCGCAAGGTAGGTTCTGGAACGCTGATTTTTTATATAAATTTTCTGGATTTTTCCTGACAGATCTTTTAATGTGAAAACCTGAAATACAAAAACAGCCGAAAACAGAAACTGGCACTGGGGTGCACTGGATTAGTAGTTTAGTCCAAATATGATCAAAAGTGTATGGAAGTGTATAAATATCATAGCAATATCACCCAAAAGTGGCATGGAGCAAGCAGATTTTATAGATACGTTTTGGATGTATCAGCCCTTCCCATCCTTCCTTGCTTGGGTCCACCCTCTCCTCTCCTCCCCACCTCACCTTCTCCTCCTATCCGCTAGTGCCGTCGACCACTCGAGAGGGCATGGCTGCCAAGGGCACCAGAGGCTGGGTGGGTACGCTCAAGTCAACCTCCATCAACGGCGTCAAGCTCTACTCAGTCACCTGCAAGAACTACGCCGTCCACTGGGTCCTCGCCAAGAAGTGTTCCCTTTGCAAGGACGCAAGCAAGCCACCACCCGGAAATCAGAAATTCCCCCCTTCACTTGCTTTCTTGTCTGTCTGCTTTCCATTGATTCATGGTGTCGTTGCTGCTTACTTGCTTCCAGAGTACCAGCGGCGGCTGGAGCTGATCCATGACCTTACGTTCGAGACCGCCACCACCAGGATCAACGTCACCCCCGATGACTAGTATGTCATCGCCTCAGGTACGCAGCCAAAGCACTCCTTGTTTACGGTCTATGTCGGTGGTGCCGTGATAAATCCCGGTAGCATTGTAGCTCTGAACGAAGGTAGCGTATAGATAAATATCAAGATCCTCAGGCAGCTGCATACACGGTGGAGTTGACTGTTGTTGCAGCCTAATGTTGTTTTCAGTTCAGTTTCTATTATTAACCTACTATCTGACTTGTTATCACAGCTGAGTGTGCTTGTTGATTTAGTTTCTGTCGTTGAACTGTCATGAGTTATTTGCAGCCTAGCGTAGTAGTCGATTTATTCTCTTTGTTGAAATGTAATCTGATTTGCTTTGGTAGCCTAATGAACTTGTGGATTTAGTTTCTGTTTCTGGAGATACCATGTGACTGGAACGACTTTTATCCTTGGAGCCTCGGAGCTCGGAGGATTTATTTGTGTTAAGATTGAGTTGTTGGGTGTTCGCCCATTTAGTCAGGTGATGTGAAATTGGAAGTTCTCTTATCAATTGAACTGTCAAAGGCTAATTGTTGCAGATGACAGAAACAAACCAAATTTGAGAAAGAACATTTTCTACTAGTACTTTGTTCATAGTCTATTTGTAATTTTTTTTCCTATTTCCTTTTCTTTTTTGTCTTGCAAAGTAGTTTCACTCAGAAGTTTATGTTTTTTCACAGATGTACATCTTTGTTGTCGAACGTTTGAACATTTCTGTTTTTCGTGTCACATATTAAAAAACTAATATCTAGGAGATAACATTAAATATATGTTCTGGCGGCCTGTGGAATTAATTCGTTGCGTGTTTCATGGGGAACAGACTTATTTTGCAGAAAATGGAATTTTTTTAGCGTTCATTTTTTTGGGTGAAACATTGATCTAATCTTATGCCTATACCTTAGAGACTACTTACATGCCACTCATGTATCTGCTACATTCACTTTCTACAAATGCTTATGTAATTTACCATTCCATCAGAAAACTGCAGCAAGACATATGTGCCAACTCACCTCAACTCAATATAGATTGTGTGTAGGCATCTTTATTTATGTGACATGCCTTCAGCGCCCAACCCACATCTGCAATTGAGCTTTAGTCCTCTCTTCACCTGGAGGAGTTAGCCCAGCAGAGCGGACTGATGTTGAAATATAAGACTTGCTGGCGGGTCGGAAGAGTTAAATTTTTTGATTCTCAGAAAGAAAAATGATTCCAGCTCTTGATAGTCATGCTAATCATAAGTTGCTAAGGAAATTATCCATATGTAGTTCACTCTTTGTAACTTATAGCTTTAGAAATTATCCATATATAATTCTCATGCCTCATATTTTCCTGGTATTTACCCCGCACAAATGAAAGACTTTGAGTTGAAGGAATTGTTGATGAAGTTTGAGAGGCACATGAAGGTTCTCCTTTGTCATGAAGGTTGTTGGGAAACCTCACCGGGGCGGATATGCAGTTTCAAAACTACAAGGAGGCTGAAATGCTCTACATGTATATCTCGGCCTTGAATTCGGCGTCCATGTCCACACCCAGGTACCTACAAACTCCCCGCTGTTTTGTTTTAGAACAACGCTATTTTTCTGCTAGTCAAATATACCATAATACTAGTACCATTGTGTAGCTGGATAGATCATTGTTGGTTCTTATGCATATTGATTGACACACCAAGCGATGTTACTGCTGATGATTACTAGTACTACAACAATAATACATCTGTAACCAAGAGTTAAATTGAAATGACATGACAGTAAAGGGTACAATGATAGTAATACAACTGTTGTTGCTGATGCCTTCTTCCTTGCTTGCCTGCGAATGACCTGGGAATTACTTCTACTTTGTGCACATCCTTTGCTTGTTGCAATTTGCCTCAAAATCTTGGATTCAGAATCTATAATAAAATTTTGTTCTGCCTTGGAATTCCTTATCTCCTTTCACTTGTATTTACAGTAGAAATGTTCTAAATTTAGTGCTTCTTGAACATGGCTAGGGCAAATGGATATAATTTAGATGCAAAGTTGACTTTTTTCCTGTAGATTTGCTTATCGTGAAGACGCTTGGAAGGATGCAGCGGGAGCAGATCATTTGGAGAGATAGGATGCCACAGTTTGGTCTTTCTATGCATTTTGGTTTGCTTGTAACTGTGTTTGCACTAGTTGGGAATAAAGTGACTTGGCAAGAACTGTAGGTGTCCGGATATGCTCTAATGCTCCTGGTTTACTATAAATCTTGGATTTGTAATGATGTGTACACTAGAAGAAAACTGGGCATTGGACCAGGCCTTTCCAGCCCATTAGCCCCGGTTCAATCTAGAACCGGGTCCAATGGGGGCACTGGACCCGGTTCGTGAGCCCAGGGGGCCGGCCGGGCCACGTGGGCCATTGGTCCCGGTTCGTTTGGACCTTTTGGTCCCGGTTGGAGCGACAAACCGGGACCAATGGCTCTTGGTCCTGGCCCACCACCATTGGTCCCGGTTAGTGATATGAACCGGGACCAAAGGCTCCCCTTTAGCCCCGGTTCATAGCACCAACCGGGACCAATGAGGTGCCTATATATAAC
>LR738712.1:738216881-738280177 GCA_902687465.1 Secale cereale
ACCATCATGCTACTGTTACTTTCGCCTAATGATGAAGTATTGGTTTTGTTGAATCCTTTGACACTAGACAAAATGTGACATGAGGGGGTCTAGGGTTGTGGATCGCCGAGCAGTCGGGGGTCGAGGGGTGGAGAGAGGTTGCCTAGCTAGTGTCAAAGTATTGAAGAATTCCATGACTTCATCATTTGCCAGAAGTAACCGGGCATGTTGGTACGAAGTTATGCAAAGTTATTTTGGAACGGAGTTCCTGATAGGATAATCCGTCTTTTGTTACGAATTATATTATCTGGGACTCCGTTCCAAAACCACTTTGGAGAGCTTCGTACCATCATGCTACTGTTACTTTCGCGTAATGATGAAGTATTGGTTTTGTTGAATCCTTTGACACTAGACAAAATGTGACATGAGGGGGTCTAGGGTTTGTGGATCGCCGAGCAGTCGAGGGTCGTCCAGGGGTCGAGGGTCGAAGCTAGTTCTACGTTTGCCATTAATATATCCATCTGTCATGTTTGAATAATAATTGGCATGTTGTAAATATTTGTAGAAACTATGGACGACAACACCCGAGACCTAGCACAAGAAGCGATGTTGATGGACATAATCGCAGACGGACAAAATGTCGTCTTGTCGTTTCTCAATGACACCGATGAGCAGGTCGAAATAGAGCTGCAGCTGGAAGATCTAGGCTATGATACTGATGGATCCGGTGACCCAATGCACATGGAAGAAGTACACCGTGAGGATGGCTCCGGTGACCCAATGCCGGTGCAAGAAGGAGACCGTGATGCTGGCTCCGGTGACCGAACCGAGTCCGGCCAGGAGGTATATATGTTAGTTAAGCCTGTGCTGACTAGTTAATTGATGCATTCATTAACTCTCGTCTTTGTTCCTTTTTCTAGCCCTCCGAATCGAGCAAATCTTCGGTAAAGAGACGAGGCGCAAAGAAAAAGTTGAGGCCGGATGAAAAGTTTGAGATCTCAGAAATCTCGCGCTCCGGCGAGCCGATTGACCCCATCCGGACAAAGAACGCATGTGTTAATCAGTGCGGGGTTCTGGTTAGGGACAAGATCCCGATCAGCATCCATCAATGGTTAAAGCCGGCTGCAAATGACGCTCAGGTGACTTATGTCACTGATATGCAGAAAGAAGATCTTTGGACTGAGCTGAAGTCAAATTTCATCCTACCGCGAGAGGATGATCCGGCGAAGCCAGTTAAAGAGGAGTTAATCAAGTCTGCTGCACTTTCGAAGATGGCAGACCAATTCAGGGCATGGAAGAAAAAACTGAATACGTTTGTCAAAGATAAAAAGACTCCAGAATTCGTGGGCATATATGAGAAGATCAAAGATGACTGGCCCGCATTTGTGGCCTATAAGACATCGGAAAAGAGTCAGAAGATGTCGGAGACAAACCGGATAAATGCTGCGAAGAAGAAGCATCACCATCGCACGGGGTCAGGTGGCTACCTCAGAGCCCGGCCTAAGTGGGCCAAGGCTGAGAATGATCTGCTTGAGAAAGGGATCGAACCAGAGACAATGCAATGGCCAGACCGTTGCCGGACTTGGTTCTTCGGGGCTGGCGGAATCTTGGACCCTGTATCAGGGTGGTGCATTTGGACGGACAAGCAATTGGAAACACCACTCAGGAAGATGCGGCAGTATATCAAAGCAGCGCATGAAGGGACGTTCTTCCCCGACAGAGAGAACGACGAGCTGACAATGGCCCTCGGGAATCCTGAGCACCCTGGACGAACACGAGGCACGCCAGGCTCCCTTTCGTGGCGTGCTAGGTTTCCGGACGCAGGCGGCTACAAAAGCCACGAGAGGAGGAAGAAAATGGAGCAGACCAAACTGCAGGCGCTGCGGGCCAGAATACAAGCGATAGAGGAACGGGAAGCAAATCGGGACAAAAGAATTGCCGAAGCTTCCCCCGAAGCTACCCCGCCATCTCGGCGAAGAAGCAGCGTGGCTTCCACCGAGCTGCTTCAGCCGGAGCCTGTCTTGACGGCTACTGCCAGGTATCCCGTGGATGCTATCACGCAGCCACAAAATTGCCACCTTATGGCACAGTGGATGAATCTGAAGGTCAAGGCGGCTGCTGGCTCTGTTTATCCTTCTGGACCCGGCGACACTTTTGACTGCCGGCCGATTCCAGAAGGATATGCTAGGGTGATGGTGGATGAAATAACTGAGGGATTTGAGGAGCTCCAGCTTGACCACCCTACCGGTGAAGGGGAGGATCGGCTGGGTTCTTCACCGAAGACTCCATGCCTATGGCGGAAGGACCTCATCAACATTCTGAACTGGACACCTCTGCCTCCTCCTCCTCCTCCTCCTCCGGCGAGTCAGGGCACTCCGCCTCCTCCACCGCCTCCTCCACCGCCTCCTCCTCCGGCGAGTGACGATCAGGGCACTCCGGCTCCTTCTCCGGCGTGTGGCGGCACTCCGCCTCCTTCGCCGCCGGCGCGTGGCGGCACTCCGCCTCCTTCGCCGCCGGCGCGCCCGAGCAGCCAGCCTGCTCCTCCTTCTCCGCCTAGTTAGCAAGGGCGGAAGAGACCTGCCGTCGCTCCGGCTGCTCCTGCTCCGGCGCGTAAGCAAGGAAAAAAGACAGCCGCTTCGTCTGGTCTGGCGACGTCTAGCAGTACAGCCAGAGGCGGGAGGCGATGCAGATTCGGTCCTTCTCTCACGCCTCTAGAGAAGTTACCATATGAGAGGTCCGACGAGGAAAACACGAAGATAGCTCAAGGCGAAGTTAAGGACTGGCTTGAAGGGTTGAAAGCACAGAGACATCCACCTC
Source organism: Secale cereale (assembly GCA_902687465.1). NCBI lineage: Eukaryota > Viridiplantae > Streptophyta > Magnoliopsida > Poales > Poaceae > Secale > Secale cereale. Next base: position 738,219,678 of record LR738712.1, read on the forward strand.
CGGAGGAGAAGATAGATGCGGTGAAAGCAAAGCGCACTCTTGCTGCCCTGAAGCAACCAGCGAAAAGTAAGCCGAAGGATAACTATGACCGCATGATTCAAAAGTCATTTCAAGAAGCGAAGCGGTCGGGAAGTACTAAAAGTGATCAAAGGTTAGCAGAAGGACGAGCTGGGAAACAAATTGCCCAGCTCGGCGAACAAGCGGACCAATCGTGCCCCCCGCTCAAGGTGTCTAGCGACATGGTCGCTAATGATCCGAGGATGGTGCCCGGTTATACCAATCTTGGAGATTACCTGTCCGATGATGTACATTATGATTTCCTGGAGGTGCAGATACAAAGATACGAGTACGGGAAGCCTGTCGTCAAAAATGAAAGATCTCTATCAACGAATATGCGAAGATTGCATGATTGGTACTTGAAAATCTGCAGAGAGTCTGGGGGGGAGGGATAGCTTGTATTTGAGAGTTAAACCAGAGCATGACCTCGTTGGAATTGAACTGTTGCCTGTTCCATTTGAGGAGTTCTATCAGTTTTTCAATCAATTGGCCCTCGATAAAACAACGGTGACCTGCTACTGTCTGTAAGTAGTACTACTTCTGTCATTAAGTCTCTCTATGTAGCTGATCTTCATTGCATGTATTTATAATTATCCTCACTATATTATGCAGATTGAAGATCGTCGAATTGAAGAAAAGACAAGTAGGTGATATTGGGTTCATTAACACATACCTCATAGATGCAACCGAGGTTAAATTGCGTCCCGACGATACCGAGACCAACTTGCTACGATCGTTGGTGGTAAATGAAAACAAAGATATAATACTCTTTCCTTACAACTTCAAGTGAGTGTTACTGTCTTGTGCATATTTGGTTTCCCTTATATATCAGTCAAGGTTATAGTGATGTAATTGATGAGTTCATGCATGCGTGCGCAGCTTCCACTATATTCTTTTAGAGATTAAGCTTGAGAAGGGAGTAGTAACTGTCTTGGACTCTAAACGTAAAGATCCCGAGGAGTATGCGGACATGACTCAAATGCTCGTCAGGTAAGTTAAATCGATCAATATTATCCACCATGCATATCAGCAACTTCATTTCTGATATCAACTAATTGTTTTCTTTGTCTGGCAGGGTTTGGAGAAAATTCACCAAAAAAGCTCCGGGACTGCCGAAGAAGCTAGAATTTAGATACCCGAAAGTAAGTACTATATAGTAGCATGTTTCGCGCGCGCATCTCCTATATCTTGATTCAAGCGCTAGTTTCATCAATACCAAATTGGCATTCTTGCTTATCAGTTTGATTGACCTCTATTTCTTGTAAAGTGGTTGTGGCAGGAACCCGGGAATGATTACTGTGGATACTACATTTGCGAGTCCATCCGCCACACGACCTGTGAGCGGGGCTACTCTGAAGCACAATTTGAAGTGCGTAAGCAATTAATAATATTCACAAATTTGTAGCATCATTTCATGTATTGACCCCCTACTTCAAATTAGATGTTTCGGATGCGGGATGAACTCCTAACACCAGATCGTCTGCGAGCAATTCAAGAGGAATTGGCGGCATTCTTCCTTGAACACGTGATCGCGCCAGACGGAGAATACTATGTGGACCATGCGTCCATCGTATAGGAGATTATATTTGTAAGAGATAATTATTGTATATATGTACCTGGTAGTGTCGGATAGATATACGAGAACTTGTTGTTCGACCAATCTCTCGGAGAAGGAGAGGTGGTCGATATTACTTCTCTCTGTATGCATATATATATATATATATATATATATATATATATATATATATATATATATATATATATATATATATATATATATATATATATATATGTTGATTATACGATCTTCTGTTTCCTTCGTTTGCTTTACTAGCTAGCTAGCGTGTCTAGTCCTCTCTATACGTATGTGTAGTACGTAGCGTCGACCAAGCACGGACATAAGAGAGGACACTTCTCTCTATTAATTAGCTAGCTAACACAATATGAAACACCTAAATTAACCCCCCAAAACCTCCAACCCCCCCTCCCCTTAAAAAAAAACAAAAACCACAGCCACAGAAATGCTGACGCGTGGATGCCTTTTGCTCACGGTTGGTACCATCAACCGGGACCAAAGCCCCTCCTGCCTGGGCTCGGCGCACAGGCCACGTGGACACCCATCTGCCCCGGTTCTGGATTGAACCGGGACTAAAGGGTCAGAGCATTAGTACCGACACTCTTGTCCCGGTTCAGGAACCGGGGCTAAAGGCCCAAACGAACCGGGTCTGATGACCCTTTATCGACTAGTGGTAATACATAAAATGGAATTTGGGGATTTTAATTTTTTTTAATTCATAATTAGTTAGTAGTAGCGTTGGGAAAAAATCGTGTGCTACTAGTATCTAGATACTAGTAGCCTGTGTTACTACAGAAGCGCTACTAGTATCCTAGATACTAGTAGCGTGCGTTACTAGAGAAGCGCTACTACTATTTTAGTAGTAGCGTGGGTTTACCCGTGCTTCTACTAACTTTTAGCTGTAGTGCAATAGTAGTAGTGCGGGAACCCGCGCAACTACTAACCAATTTTCCAACGCTACTAGTAGCCTTTTCCCTAGTAGTGAGTTCTTCGTTCTCCGGGCATGGGGGAACATTGAACCCAGAAATAGGGAAGTGTGTTTATACGAAAGCTCAACTTGCAACACCCGTCAAGATGTGATGCATGACGTGCAGGAGGGGAAGTTCCATCCCGACAGAGAAAAGGACGAGCTGACACGCGCTCTCGGGAATCCTGAACACCCAGGACGAACATGAGGCACATGAGGCTTCGTTAGGTGGAAGCTTGGGTTTCCCGACAATAGTGACACTTACAGCAGGCGAGGGAGAAAGAAGAAATAGGATGCAGACCAACTACAGAAGGTAGAAGAAACAGTAGAGTTGCATCATAAGATAATAGAGGCACTTGAGAGCCAGTGAGATACCGGCCCATCCTCTCAGCGGCACGAAGATCCTTCATTCGATACTACGCACGGAGCTACCCCACCATCTCAGTGGAAAAGCTGTGTGGCTTCCACGGAGCTCGTTTGGTCTGATATCACGGCTCCTCACTACCCCGTGGATGATATCACGTAGAAGGAACATTGTGATATACATGCCAGATGCATGAACATATCCTTGAAGGTGGCGGTCGGCTATGCCTTACCTCATGTACCTGATGGAACTTAACATTCTCTCCGATTCCAGATGGCTATGCTGTTGTCGGGGTGGATGAAGTTATTAATGGATTTGAGCAGCTGGAACTTGAGTACCCTACAGGTGAAGGGGAGAATCATCTAGGAGATGCCGTTATTCCCAATTGCAGAAGCGGTATTAAAGGCCCTTATGAACCGGGACTAATGTCCTGTTTTCTACTAGTGATATTCTGGGATAACTCATAGTATTTGATCCATGTTGATAAAGGAGAAAACAACAATTAACTAAGTAATCGTAAGAAATAGGTTGTTTGTCATGAAATGACCATGTGAGCAAAGAGACTGTTTATGGGAGAAGCTACCCCTAGGACAGCAGGCTAGGTTGTGACGGTATTTGCACTGAAGCAGTGTCCCACGTGCATCCAATGGACATAAATGGCCAGATTGAGATATTGGACGGCTAAAATGACTGATGGCATGAGAGGGCTGGGTTTATGTTCAGTTTTACTATCCTAAAAATGCGGAGGCCTACCGTGCTATTATTTATTAACCTTTAAAAAGAAGATGATGTCTACAATTCTCTGGATTTTCCAAAACGCTGTGAGAACATGCACAAACTAGCAGCAGGACTGCAATGTGAAGTTATCTTTGAATTTTACAAGATCCAATTTTCCTTACACTTGTAGGAATAGATTTTTCTTTTTCTTTTGACAAAGTGTTCGGGCTAACGAACTTTCTTCCCTTACAAACCATAGTGCAAAAAATATAAACAACACCAGATCGACTCTGCGTTTGCGCTTAATCCTAACATATCTATGAATACTAAATATTTTGGAGAATAACATGAATCTCCAAAAATACCAAGGGTTGGTGAGCGACGGAGGAGTTGGAAGTTCAGCGTGACTGAGTGATAAGGAAACCTGTCTATGTTAATCGGTGACGCCGAATGATTTTAGACAACGTGCGTCAAAGTACTTGTACATGGAGGCGTTTAGGGCTCTATGATTGAAAAGTACAAATTGTTTGGTGAACCCTGCTGCATTCCCTGCAAAGGATGCTGAAATGAGTGTGAACTCCCACATGATGGGAAGGTAGTAAGTTTTCACTGCAGAAGCTTCTCCTCGACTTCGTCTCCCTGTGCCGTTTTGTGCTGTGGCGAGAGAGAAGACATTGCTAAACAGTAAAACAGAGCTACCTAGGCTAGGAGGCCTCTCAGTGTTTTGACATCTCCAACCTTCCGATCAAACTGTTAGGATTTAATTAATTCTCTTAATTAAAGGGATAATCCTCCCTATGTAATATCTCGTGCGGTTGTCTCGGCAACCATCGCGACCCACTCTCACGCCCCTGCGAACGGACACATCTCTTCGTTCGCATCCGTTCACTTGTATATATACTGCGATCGTCAATGGAATAAGAGGAGGTTGATTCATTTGCCTCGTTTCAATCTAACACGTTATCAGCACGCTCCCGCGGAGCGATTCGATCGGGCGCTCAACAGAACGACGAGCGCGGCGGCCAACTCCAGCGTTCCGACGCCTGCGGTGGCTCCCGACTCCGGCAGCCTAGCCTCCGCGCGCCGTCGCCTTCGCGGCCGTGCCCCGCGTGCCGCTCGCACTGGCCGGCCCCGCGCGCCGTCGCCGCATGGCCGCCGTCGGCCGTGCCACGGCCTCCACGCCGTAGGCCGCATCCCGCCCGGCCTCCGCGCGCCGTCTGCCGCCCCCACTCCACCCTTCGGCAGCGCTGGGTTGGAGATGGGGATCGGGGCGGTTCGGGCTTCGGGGTCTCCGCGCACCCGTACCCGTAACCGCTCCTCTGGCCGCGCGTCCCCGCGCTCCTCCAGCCACCGGTCTGGTTTCCCAGGCGAAGAGCGCATTGCCTCGCCCCGTGAACGAAGAACAGGGCATTGGTGTCCATCTATCTGGAAAGATCGAGAGGAAAATTAAGGGATCAAGGAATGAATCGGAATCATACCTTGATTTCATTGCTACACTAACAAGGTGCTTCTTTCCGATTTATTAACGCATATACTAATTGCTATCTGAAATTAGTACCTTGAGCCCACAGAGGGACCGAGCCCTTGACGCATCAGCGGCCGGCGTCGGCGAAGATGACTGGCGGAGGGCCACGCCGTGCATGCGCGCTCACGCGATCGTGCGCGTTGCTGGACTCGCGCCCTCCGCGCCGCCCGGCCGCGCCCGCGCCACACCCATGGCCGGGCCCCTACGCCAAGCTGTGGCCAGCAGTGCCAGGCGGTGGCCGCCCTCGCGCGCGCCTGCCCAGGACCAGGCCTCGCCCGGCCCGCGCCGCGATGGCGCCCTCGCCGCACACAGGCACTCGCCGACGCCTGCCATGCGCCGCGTCCCGCTTCCGCGGCTGAGCCAGGCCATGCGTCGTGCCCCGCGTGGCGTGGCCGGCTCCGCCCGCCCACGCCCGCTCTAGGCTGTGGCCGCGCCCCGCCTGTGGCGCCTGCCCCGCGCATGCCACTCATCCCGGCGTCCCTCGCGCAGCCCAGCCGGCGAGACAAGCCGGTGATACACAAGCTGTGTGGCTATGACGCTCTTCACGGGAGAAAATCCCAATCACGGGAACTACTCCTGTGAAAGAGATAGAATCTTATCTCTTCGCAAGTTTTGCACTCTAGCCCTTGCGGCTTTACTTATTTTTTGAATAGGCCAAAACTTGTATTAATTGTGATTTTGCGGTTAATTCTAGCGGTGATTTTATTCCTGTTAAAGACCGTTAAATCTGGTACATATATTTCTGTACTGTTTTTCTGTTGAGTACCGATGTATTCCAGATCCTAAATTGATGTAATATATTTCCACGTTTGCCACGTGTTGAGATTAATTACGTCTATTTGCAATTGAGATTTTAAATCTCTTGCAAAGTATATTCAGTACCTTATAGTACTGTTTCTCCGTTGAGTACGAGGTATTCCGGAATATTTCTATGATGTATCTATTTCCATGTTCACCACATGTCGAGATTTATACATCTATTTGCAATTGAGATTTTTAATTTCTTGCAAATACATATGCAAAATTCAAGGTGTCATCCTTAGCAATTTGAGATTCACACTAATGATTTCGGGCCACCTCTCTTGAAATCTATTAATTTTGCAACATTAAGATATATTTATATTACACAATCTGTAATATAAATAAATTACCGGTTTTTCACCGGAGATGATATGTTCTATGTGTTTACCACATTGTCATTCTTCATGAACATGTCACAGCGGTCGAGATTGATTTCTCCCGCGCAATAAACTTGTAAATTTTTGACAATAACATCTCCCTCATTATATTTGGAAAACACAAGGTAATGAGTTGGTTCTAATGCCCATGAGCAAACTATCTCTATTACTGTGAGATCTGTATGATCTTCAATGTGTTATGTTCTCACAATTGAGGTTGAGCATTTTCAAGTTATACACTTGAGTCAATTTTTTGCATTTTTATTACAAAACCATGAAGATGTTTAATTTACTTCTTGTAAATTAATTATCTCTGGCTTGCCCCTATAAGTAATCGATGGCTAACAATTTGAGGCTATTGTCCTCAATGCCCACAACTTACTTAAGCGGGTTATGGACATCAAGATCAGTCTTGCATCCCATGGGGTAGTATGTGCAATCCAAGCCACACCACCGGGACGCAAAGGACCTCAAGGGTAATGGTTTGAAACTCACTTCAAACCCTCAACCTGACACCATCAAGCTGTCACGAGACCCTATGAGCATGGGGAGCATGGTGGTTGAATATGCATCAACCAACATGTTTAGAGACTACATTTAGTCCCTCAATCTCCTTGGTGATCAATTTGCTTATGTCCATTTCTGATGTTCTAATATGAACATGATTATTGTTGTCATCATATATTGTATATCACAATATATTGTATCAGCACTTTGGTACATATTCATTTGTATGTATTCTATATATCTGACAGTGATTTTCTTGAGAATATTCATGTCTATATATAGATTTCTACGGGGGTCAATCTGATGAAAGATGATTTGTGCCATGTGGACATATGCACCACAAACTCTATACTCAGGGAAGTGAAATGTTTCCACTCTCATTGAGAGAAATGAGATATTTTAAAATCGCTAGACGCGATGAGGTATTTGTTGGCTCAACTCGAGTCATATATACTGTCCCTGTGGGTACTCGAGTAACGTCAGGATGCTTTATCGCTTCCGGGTTTAACTCGTACCCTACTAAACTATAGAGGTATCCATCAAAGTAGTTTCCATTGTGAAACTTATGATGACAACAAAGAGGAATATCTTCTCTTTACCACATGCAACAGATATGGCAAGCACATTCTCTTTGTATCATCATGATTGTACTACACATACTACAAAACCCGTAGCACATGTTGCGTACGAGATAGTTTTCCAGAGTGTCTTTTGCATGACAAATTTGGCATTCCAGTTTTTGGTCATCATTGACATTGGGTTGAAACCGAAACTATCAGCAATTCCAATGGTTTATGATTATTATGATGCTAAATTCTAACAACATTTGGATTTTATGTGCACTACAAGTGACAAAGGGAAGCTAATTATAAGGCCCGCACACCTTAAAGTCTATGCTGAACCACTCAGACTTCTTGAATGCATCAAGTTGAGGTAAGTGGCTCTTCCCATCCATTGACTAGACTATTCAGGTATTCCATGATTCTAAAAGACATATCTACATGATGGTCTTAAGTGTGTGCTTTATTCACACGAAACCATTGGCTTTATCCTGACATTGATTTCAAGTAAATCAGATGGACATCATTGCAGAATTCTCCTTGAGTGCCTCCTCTATGGCTCTCGGATTGAAGTTTAGCAATTTGTCTTAATGTCTAGTCTCAAAATGGTTTGGTAGAATCCCATCCAAAGAATTGAGCTCATTGCATGATCTTTACTTTGAATTGCAACTTACCAACTTTACGTTGGAGTCATGTAGTCTTACACACTCATGACCAAACTGCATATATTATTCCCCTCTATCTTTGATACGTGGAAATCTACCAAGTATTTCCCATCTGCAGTACTTCGGTTGCATACCGATATCACCACCCGGCATACATCATTGGCCCCTCAACATAGAGTTGGGATCTATGTGAGGAATAACTGTATTACCGTCAATACCTCAAGCCCCTCACATGGGGAGTTATTCAAGGCCTGTATGCTGATTCAACGAGGAACATTTCCAGGCATTAGGGGGAGATTTCAAGTACCATAAAGAATGCCAGGAAATTAGTGGAATGTTCAAGACATTTCTACCTCAAATCCACGCACTCAAAGATCTGAACCAAGCGTTCAAAAGATTTGCAACACATTGCAAATAACCTGCCAGATTCATTTACTGACTATAAAGGTGTCACACAATCCTACAATCCTGCAAAAGTATGCCTGAAAGAGTGGAGGTACCAGCAAAATCCACTCCACTCCCCGTTCAAAGCAACAGGGGGAGATGTATGGCAGAAATACATCAGGATTCAGCTTCTCGCAAGCAAGGATATCAAGGCCTATGAATCAGTAAATGCATGTCAACTTCACGTTGACAGACACCTAATGGGTAGTATACACCCAGTGGACGGGAAACCTCCACCAACCCAGGTCATAGTGCACACAATGACCGGGACATCGGAATATCCGGCTCAATCGCATTGGGAAATCGCGAGAATTCACTATGGGTAACGATATTTTCATCAACTATATATTGATATATAGATTCTGGAGAATTATATAACCGGAAGTCTACAATTGTCGACATACATTTCTCAACTAGATTGCAAACACCTTTCAAATGATTCAGATCCAAAGACCATGGCCATGGCAAAGTGTGAAGAACACTCGGACTGAACTCAAGCAAAGGGTGTAATCTAGGTAGAAATGATCTTGCTCAATAATGGGAAGGTATTCATAAACAATACCTACACCGGTTTTCTTCTGGAAACAGAATTGAGAACAACGAGGTGGTGAAACAAAGAGCAAGTACTGTAGCACAAGGGTTCACGCAGATACCCAACTATTCTCCGGAGGTGGAATCTCATTCCGATAACTTGTATCATTGGCAGTTCAAAATCATCTATCTCTGCAGTTGATAGATGTAGTGATCACATATCCATGTGGACCACTAGATTCAGACATATATGATTGATTTCCGATGAAATCTCAAATCTGAATCGAAATACAAAATGCAACATACATTGTGTAAAAATCAGTAAGTCGCCATACGACTTATTGTTGTCGGTACATATGGTACAACCGACGTAGTGAGTTCCTTATTCACAAGGATTACTCCTACAATGATGATTATCCATGTTTGTGTGTCTGCAATGACGACACATGTAATCATCTAATGACGGAGTTTAAATGAAGGATTTGGCTAAACCAAAACACCGCTCGTTGCTACAACTTGAGCACCTTCATTCATGCATTATGGTATACTATGTTGTCTATATCCATGATATATTGGAGAAATTCATTGTGGACAAATCTTATCCATCCATAACTCTCATGGTAGTTCATTCTCTAGACGTAGAGAAAAATCTATTACCAAGAGATGATGGAAATTAGATATTGGGACTCAACGTTCCATAATGCCATTGGATCCACCAAACACAATTGGTTGGTACTCAAGAATATCTCTTGATATCTTCAAGGCATGAAACATCTTGTCCTGGTTTTTCAGTTTCGGAGAAATCTGAACACCAATATCATTGGATATATCGATCAGATCCCCACTATGTCAGATCATAAACAAGCTTAGTGTTCCTACTTGGTGTGGTAGCACCCTCATGAAGAGTCTTCGAAACAGACCTCATGGCTACATCCACCAACCATTATCTCAACGATAATGTTTTTTGTGTTGCCCGGATGCAAACAGGTTACATAATAAGCAATATCACTATATTGCATATCTTGCAAGTCAAATCATGCGACTGATTTGTTCAGCGGGTCACTACCAACTTCTATGTTTTGGTAGGTGACGACTTCGAATTTTGCAAGAATCAGGGGGAGTATCTTCCTGAATTGTTCCTGTTCAATGCATCATATTATACTCTTTTTCCCTTCATGAGTTTACTTTACAGGTTCTCATAAAGGTTTTTAATGAGGTAATATCAACATGAGATCATATGTCATACTTTCTGTTTCCCCACCGGGGGTTTTGGGAAAGTATATATGACATATTTATTGTGCTCTAAACTCTATGAGTTTTCTCGTATTGAGTTGAAAGAGACAGCAAACATTATATGTTGCGGCATTTTCTCCTTATTTTTCCCACTGGGTTTTTGAAGGAGTTTTGGCAACATATCGTACACTATACTCCTCATATTTTTCCCACAGGGTTTTTGGAGGAGATTATTCCAAGGATGGTCGATCGCAAGCACAAGGAAGGATTAGGGGGAGTGTTAGGATTTAATTAATTCTCTTAATTAAAGGGATAATCCTCCCTATGTAATATCTCGTGCGGTTGTCTCGGCAACCATCGCGACCCACTCTCACGCCCCTGCGAACGGACACATCTCTTCGTTCGCATCCGTTCACTTGTATATATACTGCGATCGTCAATGGAATAAGAGGAGGTTGATTCATTTGCCTCGTTTCAATCTAACACAAACAATTGACGGTTCTGGCCAGTCAGCCATTTGATCACACATTATTTTTTTAGGAGAATCATGCATTACTCAATGGGCCTACGTAGCTGGGCAGTTGCTCCGCAAATCTACCTGGGCCAAGTCCGGTTCACCCAGCGGCCCCATCGATTGATTGGGAGCACGCGACCAAGATTGGCATTCTCGAGATAGGCCCTTCCACGGCGGCTACACACATTCCATACCCGATAGCTGCGGCAGTTGTGCCTTGCACTATTTCTCGTTGCTCGGCATGGCTCTCACCAATTCCTGCCGGCCGCCAGCGTCCACCACCACTCCCTCTCTTAGAGCATCTCCAGCCGCGCCCCCAAGACGCCCCCAGACCGTTTTTTTAGCGCCGGTGTCGAAAAAACGGTCTAGTCGCGCCCCCAAGACGCCGAAATCCACCGAATCGGTCCGTTTTCTGAGCCGGCGCGTCCAGGCCGAACCCGGCGCACTGGGGGGCGCTTGGGGGCACCGGCGGAAGGGAAAATCGCCCGGGTCCTCACTGTCAGGCGAAAAGTCACACAGATTCACCCCGTTTTCCCCTCTCCATCCCCGACACCTTGCCGATCCCGGCGTCGCCAGCCACCTCTCCGCCGCCGCCGCCGCCGCTATCTCGCCGTTCCTCGCCATGAAACAAAGAAAGATCCCCCCGACGCCCTTTCCCCTCACTTTCCCCGAGGTCCCCTCGCCGCTCCGGCGCTCGCCGACGAGTCTACGCACGACGCCCGCTACGTGTTCGGTGCTTTGCCTGCCCCGGCCGCGATGGACTCCGACGACGAGGAGGTGCTCGCGGCGTTGCTCGAGGAGGAAGCCGACGCCGCCGCCCAGGACGAAGAACACCTCATGGTCCTCGCCGCCCTGGCCGGCTTGCTTGCCGGCGATGCAAAGCCGAGGCGAGGCGGCTCGGCGCCGGGGCGATGGAAAGCAAAGAACCGGCATCAGCTCGAAGGCTATTGCATGCTCTACTTCGACTACTTCGCCGATGCTCCACTGCACGACGACAAAGTTTTCCGGCGCCGTTATCGGATGGGCCAAAAGCTTTTCCTCAGGATAGTCAATGAACTCAGGGAGTACGACAACTACTTCAGGTGCAAGAAGGATTGCACCAGCACACTTGGATTCACCTTAATCGAGAAGTGCACGACAGCTATGAGAATGCTTGCATACGGGGCTCCAGGTGATTAACTCGATGACTATGGGCGCATGGCCAAGTCCACGATCATTGAGTGCATCTACAAGTTCTGCAGGGCTGTGGTGGCAGTGTTTGGACCGAGGTACTTGCGATCACCCAATGCTGAAGACACTGCTCGGATCCTGGCACAGAATGAAGCAAGAGGATTTCCTGGTATGCTTGGAAGCATCGACTGCATGCATTGGGCATGGAAGAACTGCCCGTTTGCTTAGCAGGGGATGTACAAAGGTGCCAAAGGAGCTTGCAGTGTGATACTTGAGGCAGTGGCCACACATGACCTCTGGATTTGGCAGGCTTTCTTTGGTATGCCAGGAACTCACAATGACATCAACTTGCTGCAGTGCTCTCCTGTTTTTGCCAAGCTCATCGAGGGCCATTCTCCTCCAGTGAACTTCGAGATCAATGGGCACCCATACAACAAGGGGTACTACCTAGCAGATGGCATCTATCCGAGATGGTCAACGTTTGTGAAGACTATCTCAAGCCCTGTGCCAGGAGGCAAGAACCCCCACTTTTCGAAAGTTCAAGAGGCTTGCAGGAAGGATGTCGAGCGAGCATTTGGCGTGCTCCAATCTCGATTTGCTGTTGTCTGATACCCCGCTAAGACTTGGTCGAAAGATCAAATGTGAGAGATCATGACTTGTTGTGTCATTTTGCACAACATGATCATTGCGAGCGAGCAGGAAGAGCCAGTGTTTGATACTGAACCATATTACAGGTAGGGTCCTCTTGTCCAAGTGGATCACCAGCTCCCTGCAACATGGACAGCCTTCCTCAACATGCGCCAGGAGATCCGAGACCCACAGGTGCATCATCAGCTGCAGCATGATCTAGTGGAGCACCTATGGAGGCTCAAGGGCAACGCCTAGCTCGACGTGCAATGAAATATGAGTGTTTTTATTATTCGTTTGAACTATATAATTTGTAGAACTATGTGGTGAACTATTTGATTTTCTATGATGATTCTAATTCCTTCTGTGATGATTTTGTGATGATTTTATCTGAATGAGCGCCGAAACACGTCGAGCGTGGGCCATTTTGCGCCGGAAATTGGGCCAATCCAGCGCCGAAAATGGGCATAAAGCGTCGATACTGGGCCCATATCGACGCCTGGGGGCGACCTGGGGGGCGGCGGCCAGGAACGCACTAGCACCCAAGCCTAAAATAGCGCCGGCTCGCCCCCAAGCGGCGGTTTTCGGCGCGTCTTGGGGGCGCAACGGCTGGAGATGCTCTTACTTCTATTTCCTCTGTGCATGCTCCCATCTGGCGCACAGCTTACTCCGCCGCATGGCTCGCCCCACTCAGAAGCTCGATCCACGCACCACCTGTCCACATCCCTTGTGGCTTTCCTATCTCCATTAGTGACATTCGGCAACGTCGTCGAGCCTCTCTCCGAAGAACATGAGCACGAGGAGGCAGACCCGTCATCACGGCCGGTTTGGCATCTCATTCTTGAGGCTGGAGGACTCCCGCCCCCATAACTGCACGTGACTGCCCCAGGTGCGCGCCGGTGCAAAGAGGTGGACGCATGGCAGGTGCAAAGTCTCGGAGACAAGGTTGTGGCGCAGGCGCCCGTCCGGAGCGCAAGATGGTGTTGGTGATCTTGCCGAGAAGGCCGCGCTTGACCTATGGGCGGACGGCCAGAGCGGCACAACGCTCCACCAGGGTCGCATGGGGAGCCTAGCAACAGCGACACGATGAGTCTGACGCGTGAGGAAGCGCCAAAGGAGTGGCTCCATATCGACCAAGGACCAGAAGTTCCGCAGCAACAATAGCAGACTACCGAGCGGGTTTGGCAGGGCGCCTGGCATTGTTGGTCTTTGCCCGGCCGTGCTACACGAAAAGGTAGATGAGTAAGGTGCTGAGGAGAAGGAGCTATGTCTTTCAGTTCATCCATGATGATTTCTTTGTTTTCTTGTGCTTTGTCTCTTCAGTTTATCATAGCTCTACAATGTCTCAAACTTTTCAGTAGCTAATCCGTTAATCCAATTTCTAGGTTCTCAAAGCAACTTTCATCCAAACACTCAAACCAGTCTTTTGATACAGTTGGAGAAACATGACAAATCTGGTTTCCGAAAATAATGAACTTGGCTTACAATTTTGTATGTGATGGACATGCCCCCTTCGTTTTCCATTCAAGATCTACATTAGTAACTTCCATGTATTTTATGCTATGATAAATTTTTCTTAGGAAAACTTTCTGTTGTTGATCCTACGTAATATATTCTCATGGGCGGAGCCACACTAGAGCATGTACACCCATTAATTTTGACTCTCACTATGAGAAGACATAGATGCAGGCTTAGTGAGAGTATTTAGCATATATTGGCTCAATTTAATTAACTAGGATAATACTTATCTTGAACTTTGTACACCCATTCCTGCCATGTTACTGATCGTTTGTATCTTTAGTTCTTATGACATGACGACAACGAGCTGTTTATAGCAAATACTAGATGATACCCCGCGCGTTGCTGCGGGAATTGCTTGCAAAATATTTCGATGAGATTTGGTTATATGAACATTAATTAATGAGCATATGTCAAATAACATAGGTAAGTGCAAGATATTGCATTTTGATGACTGAGAATTAAGAAGTACTCCCTCCGTCCCATAATGTAAGACGTTTTTTGACACTACACTAGTGCCAAAAAACGTCCTACATTATGGGACGGAGGGAGTACTACATATGTATGCTCAAAATGAATTGGTCATAGCATCATAAAGTTTCCCAACTTGTTTATCATGCTACTAAAGTTTAGTTTGCGATTTCTTAAGCTATGCAATGTTCGAAGATAGTAGTACCAAGAACCTGTTGGTAAGGATAACATGTATGCTAAGCAACTGTAATAAAAAAACATAAATGGTGAGTGTATGTACCTAACTAAGAAACTGACAAAAATTTAGTGGGGGGGCTCACATACAGCTACAAAGTTGGAGAAGTGTAAGCATTTGGCACCGGCATGATGCAAATATTACAAATGAGGAATGACAAAGAGAGCTATCAAATAGGAATGCTTCGATGTCATGCTCCGTTGCATACGAAAAATGGAAGTAGCTTCAGAAACTTACCTGGTTTCAAACAGTAATAGTGTGATTTGCCTGTTGGTTGCATTTTGCATTTTTTTTTTATAAGCACAACACATAAGTTTGCATCCAGTTCCACCATCCTATATAATTCCAAGAACTGAATGTCTTATTAAAATGGTACGTATTTACTTTAGTTTAACATAGAAAATTAAAGTACTAAAGTTGTGCACTTGCAAACAAAAAGATAGACAATGCTTTATTATCAGCAATGGACTAACCATGACCCCCCCTTTTTTTAGCAAAACCATGACTCCTTCTCCCCCTAGATATATATTAACCTAGAAAATGGTGTCAGATAATTTGAAATGGAGCGAGGTACGCATTATCAACAATTCTGTCACCATATATACAACAGAACTGCAATGAAGTTGTACACAAAAATCAATTGTAATCCATCTATTTATATCGAGCTATGGGGTTCTCTCACTCACCCAGCCTCCGGCTTTGGAGATGATCTGTATGATACCCTGGGACCTTGGTTCTTTTCCTTCTACTTTATGAATTGGCAGAACGCCTGCCGTTGCCCGTCAAAAAAGAAAGAACCCTTGATCTGATTCCCTCATTCAAAATAAGGTCTCTGCACATTTATTACTTTGACATAATATATACAATAGTGATTCATCTTTAATTGTTCATAGCATATAGAGATCAACATTATATTCCATAAATTGTAAAGTTTGTAGCTTGAAACAGCCTACTGCCTACAGGGTTAGATTGCACTCAAACAAATCAAATAGGAGGCATAAGAATTTTATGTGTTGCAGGAAGATAGTGTTGCAACCACTTAACAGTTATAAATTCTTCAATTACATGCTCTTATTTTGGTGTATAAAGTACTAAAACACGGGAGGATGGTGATAGCAACTAAGTTCTCTAGGCACATTACTTACTTTGAAGCAAGTAGTCCTACATCAATGATTCATGTTTAGATGTTTAATATCCAAAAGCTACCAATTTCAGAATTATTAATTCATAAACTATAATGTTTGTAGCTTGATGGCATAGCAATAATTGTATGTTATAGGAAAACGATATTGCAAGCAATTAACATTTTAACTCCTCAGCTGTGTGCTCTTATTTTGGTGTAAAATACCACAAATAGGAGCATGATGAAAGCAAAAGAGTTATAGATATAGGAAACCTTAGTTAACCTGACCAGGTCGGAGCATTGATGCCAATGAAGATCATACCCTCCCATCAATTCATGTTCCTACTAAAAAAACATTATTTTGTCTGTCATAATTAATATTCTGGAGCACGTATAATAAAAGGGGAAGCACATTTCCTTCAGGTTTAGAATCTCATGAAGTTGCGATTTTAGTGGTAAGCTAAATATCTAAGTCTAGAATCAACTTGACTGGGTTACTTTGCCACGCTCTTAAGACAAACACAACTAAGATATCCATATTTAGGAGATGAACTATTCATAGCCAGAATAATGTATGACAAAAATTTAAGAACCAAAAGAGACATATCAGGGATGCCTTAGAACATACTCACTATCGCATTCGTCATTATCTCGCTGCCCTACAGATTAGAGATTTAGGGAAATGGAAATGATGTCTCAACCTCTATTTCCGAAATTTGCAAGAAGAAATAGGTGTCTGGAAGATCGATATCCTCACCTGACTTGATTCCAGCGAGCTTGTCCAAGGCCATCATTGCCTACAATACCACAGAGTGACGCACCCCGCGCTAGCTACTGCTTGGCTGCCGCATCACTTTCCACGTGTTTCTTGGTAATAAGGCTTGATGCATGTGTATTAAATTCAGAGTTTCAGACTGCCTGTAACTGTAAGCGAAAGGATATAGAGGAGAGCCTCAAAATTAATACTAATCTATCCTACAACGCCGGCCATTCCAAATCGTGCAAATATTCTATTCCATCTTATAGACTGTAAAGAAGAATAGACCTGCAGAGAGAATGGATGTAGCGGGAAACTTGCCTCCTTCCTTGCCGTAGCTGACATGCTTGCTCGCCTCAGACCCTGGTACGGGAGCAACCGAACAACTCGGCTTCTGAGCATGCAACCTGAAGCTCGGGCGAAGCATGGGAGGCCACGCCCACCGGCGACCAAATACAATTCGAGGCTGTGTGAATTCACCTAAGAATCGGATCTGATTCCTTGACATCATCACCATCTGCCTCGTTGACATGAGTCTCAAACTCTCAATGCCTCAAGACTCAAGTGTCTTTACAGCAGTGACAAAATTATGGCCATGGACTTGCGCCTTCTCGAGGTCATCCTGCTGGATCCCGCACGAACTGCAGCAACAACTGGGATGGCCGTGTCCGCGCGTCCTCTGTGTATGCTAGATCCCGCACGAACTGGGACGGTGACAGGGATGGCCACGTCCGCCGCGTCCGGTGCCTCCGCCGCGAGGAGGACCCGGGGCAGAGGACCGGCCTGAGGGAACAGCTGCTGGATCCCGCACGAACTGGGGCAGCGACGGGGATGGCCGCGTTTGATGCGTCGTCCGGTGCGTCGGATGCCGCCACCGTGAGGAAGACCCGGGGCCAAGGAACGGCATAAGCGAGTGGCTCTGACCACCGGCGTCGGGAGGCCGGCGGCGAGACCGCGGGAGGAGGAGCCGAAGCCGAACAACATTCGCTTGCGTGGGGAACGGATGAGATGTGATGGAGAGACGGGCTTCTGTTGGGCTTGGTTAGTACGGTGACTCTTCGGTTACGGAAGACCAAAAAGGCCTCTTCGGTTTCCAGAGGCTGAATCATAGATTTTTTTTTTCCTCTTAAAAATGAATGCTGACGTGGTGAGCTGCATGGCCAAAATAATTAAGAGAACTGATGATGTGGTAAAACTGATGAGGTGGACAGGCTGCATGTCAAGAGAAATAGGTTAGTGGGGATGAACTATTTAGGTATTATAGATATAGCATTGGTGTGATCCCTCTAAACCTGCATTTGTAAAACCTTTGTCTCTTGGACCAAAATGAAGAGTTTCTTATTGGATCTGCGTCACTCATTTATGCATGCAATGTCAAGAGCATATTGATATTCTTCAGATTCTGCATTTTTTTCTTCAACATGGACGGGCGTAGCCACGCGCGCCTATATGTTCTAGTGGTGTAGAGGAGAATAAAGCAAGCACCGCGAAGCATGCATGCGCCCCAAGTGGTACATGTTGGCACTCACAGCATTTCCTGACCGGCCACCCCATAATAAAAGCCGTTTTGCCCCTGGTAATCTTCTTCTGCAGCCGCCGAAAATGAATTGAAAGCTTCTGTTTCCGTGAAAAACCTGGATCGGTTTGACGCGTGGGCAGGTCAGGTCTGGACGAGGAGGGTTTGAAACGTGTGCAGAATTACCCTTGTACTTCCAGAACCACCATCGTGGAAGCAGACTCACTCTAGGACACTGCAAAATCGCATGACCGGCCGTGCTTTTTCTCCGTTCTCCGTTGGGGATCCATCCAATCAAACGAACGGAGAAAATGACCGGCCGTGCCGCTTCCCACCAAACCCCGACTTTTTGAGAGCGAGCGTCCCTATCTATCCCACACGGTTCACACCTGGCTAGCAGCCAGTACCCTACCGGCCTACCGTAAGCCCTGGCAACTTGACAGGTTTGAAACATTCAAACCTGGCTCACGCGGACGTTCATTCTCTCTGCTTCTCCACTATTTATATACCCCACCAGCTTTGTCCCCGGTTCAACAAACACAAAGAACTCACCAGCTCCACGAGCAGAGGAGCAGACACCCAACCCAGCAAGGCCAGGAGAGAGGCAACATGCGTCCGTCACGGGATCTTCGCCTCGCCATGCTTCTCCTCTTCTCTGCATCCGTCCTCCTCTCGGCCTTCCCGGCGGCCAGAGCCCAGCAGGAAACAGACCATGAGGAGGAGTTCAGCTACTCGCTGGACGCGGAGAACGGGCCAGCGCACTGGGGCGACATCAAGGAGGAGTGGTCCGCGTGCGGCAAGGGCAACATGCAGTCGCCCATCGACCTGGCCAGCCCGCGCGTCTCCCTTGTGCGGGGCCTCGGCTACCTCAACCACTCCTACGTCCCCGCCAACGCCACCATCGTCAACCGCGGCCACGACATCATGCTCCAGTTCGAGGGCGACGCCGGGAGCATCTCCATTGACGGCACGCCCTACTTCCTCCGACAGCTGCACTGGCACTCGCCCACCGAGCATAGCGTCAACGGCCGCCGGTACGACATGGAGCTCCACATGTTCCACGAGAGCGCCCAGGGCAAGGCGGCCGTTATCGGCGTCTTCTACCAGATCGGCGCCCACGACGCCTTCCTGCACAAAGTAACTTTTGCTTCCCTCTTTTCTTTGTGGCATTCTTTAGTTAACCAACCAACGAACCAGACCTAGTTCAGCTTGATTAACTAAAGCCAACACGGCAACATGGGACTTAATTATAAGTAAGCTTAACTAACGGCAAAGCTGCATGGGGCTAACATTAATCTTGTACGAACGCAGTTGGAGCCATACCTGGAGATGATCGCGGATCGAAAGGACAGGGAGGAGAAGATGGGGATGATGGACCCGAGGGGCGCCCGGGGAAAGGCCAGCGTGTACTACCGCTACGTGGGCTCCCTCACCACCCCACCCTGCGCGGAAGGGGTCATCTGGACCATCGTCAAGAGGGTACGTCCCGTTTTCATTCATTCACCCTGCATCAAACACATCAAACACAACTTGCAATTGTCAAATAAAAGAATTCATTTCTGGAACTTAGCAGTTGGCATGGAGCTGCTTTGTACAGATCTTTTGATTTGTTATTCACACAGAATCTTCCCACCGGTTTCGTCTTTACTTCACTTTTGTTTAATGAGAATTTAGATTAGTGGAACGCACGCCAGCTAGATGCGTGGACAGTCCTATTTTACACTACCGGTTGGTTCATGGTGTTGAAATTGATATATAAATTTACCGAAACTTATCTTTTCCTCCATCTGTTTCAATTTTGAAGGTCCGCACCGTGTCGAGGCACCAGCTGGAGCTTCTCCGGGAGGCCGTCCACGACGTATGTTTTTTTTCATTTCCATTTCTCCAATATATTTTTTTTAGACTTCTCGGATCCCTTTCATGAAAGTGAAGTCCTGGTGCATTCAACTCTTGTCTTTCAGCACTTTACACTCTTTAGACTCATGTCGGATGGTAGACCTTAACCATGGACATCTAGAAATTCCACAACGACATGATGCCCACTTTAATTTGGTCGAGTTCCACCTGTCGACTAGAAAATTTTCTTTTGGGACTGATTTTCCTTCAACCATACGTGCAGGACATGGAAAAGAATGCGAGGCCGCGTCAGGAGGTGAACAGCAGAGATGTCAGCATGTTCCGGCCTTTTGAGCAGAATAGACATTGATTATTCACTAGGGTTGATTATCCGCATAATTAATTTGTTGTTACAGCTATTGTATATGTACATGGTTATACAAAATTTTGTAATTCTTTCTACTCATATTAGATGCCTTGTATCCGGCCACTGAATAATAAAGGAGCACGTCCCATCTAGATATATATCGTGAAGATAATTGTTGTGGGGTACTACCCATAAGTCATCCAGCAGCCACTGCCCACTGCCTCTAAAAATGAAACAGCCGGCAAGGCTGTTGATTATGGTTGAGTACTGGGGCCCGAAATATATGTAGGACCATCCAGCTGCTACTAGCCATCACGTGTTGTCTCCTTGAAGAATTATGCCGGCAAGAGTTTAGCTCAAGAAATTAAGGCTAAGTTCGAATATCCCTGAATGTTACCAAGAAGATTTTTATTCCTGAAACCATTTGGCTATTGTTTTTGAGACTTTTTACGGTGCATCGTACTACTTGAAATAATGGGTAGTATATAACTGATCCGATGGTCATTATTGATCCTCGATTTTTTTCTCCCTAGGACATTTTGGTAATTGGCTGTTAAGGTAGATTTCTCTTTTCTTACTGTAATGTTAATTGTAACATCGGTATAATCAGATCTATGAAGAAAGAATTGTGCTTCATCTTAGTTCATAGGCATGCACTTCATTCTCAAGCAGTTCATCAGCCGCCCAAACAGTCCGGTGACCATCTCAGTCGCACAGGGCTGCTCCTTTTCCCAGCCTCCGGTTGCCGCCCCAAGATCTTTGACGGTGCAGCCGCTCTGCTCTGCCCGTTGTATGTCACTCTTTCGTATGATCTTTGGACGGTGCCCGAGATCGGTTCCTCCACAACTCATCTCTGATTAGGATCGCAGTGTCCTCCTCCTTTCCAAATGAGCCCGCTTGTATGTCTCAACTCTGCTCTTCATGCTCAAGCAGTTCATGCGATGTCGACCTCACTACACTAGTGGACATCACTGGTACGATGATGATGCGAGATCAGACTTGTCCGCCATGTGCCATGGACGCAGGCATGAATTTATTCAACAGTTTAATCTCGTGAAAAAGAGCATCCAATGTAATTATTGCTTGCCCTTTTCAGAAGCTGGCGATCTGAAAACTGTATGTGAATACTAACCAGTTTGGAGAATAATGAGGAACGGAGGTTGGTGAGCGACCAATGGGTTGGAAGTTTATGTTGATTCTGATTGAAAGGACTGCTTTGGGTAATCACTAGTGACGCTGAATGGCTTTAGTCAGACAACATAACATGGGTCAAATTACCTGTCCATGGGAGTTTAGGGGTCTATGATTGAAAAGTACCAAAAGGTTAGGTGAAACCGGATCTATCCCCTTCAAGAATAGTGTATTAGAATGAGTGTGAACGGCTGAGGTAAAGATATCGAGAAGTTACCGACTTGTCTAATCTCCCCGTACCATTGACAATGTTTTGTGTTGTCTTTCGCGTTGAATGCTATGTTTTGTCTCAGGTAGTCAGCTTCGTCAGAATTCTTTCTGGTTTGACCAGGATCTTTTCTGGTTTATATGCATATAAACAGTTTTCTAAGGTGGACAATTTCGAACAAGATTTTTTTTCCTACCAGGCAGTCTGGTTTTCTGGTCCTTGCATGGGAGGGGGTTGGGGTCAAAGGTATCACCACAGCCAGCGCCGATAGTAACTAGAGTGACAACCAAGAGCCATGAGTTTGCAGGCATGTTGTGCGAGTCTTGTTGATCGAAAACTAAGCAAGTATCTCATGTGCTAAAACTAGAGACATGTGCGGTTGTACATGCCTATAATATAATGTAGTGAGTGTGAAAATTATAGTATAGATGAATATTGTGTTATTGTGTTGTTGTATGTTGTATTGATCTGACCCATGTATGGGGTATATATAGAGGTACAATGGAGGGAGAGAGACTTGGAGTAGAGGACAAGTTAAACCTATCTTATCTCTATCTCTTATCTCTATCTTAAACGTAAATATACTTCTAACATTCCCCCTCAGTCGTAGCGGGAGTGAAACGGACGATTGCGACTGGATTCGAAGTGCTTGCGTCGTCTTCTCCGCTTCACCGTCATCACCTGCATCTCTGATGGGTCGACACCTGGGGCGGTGACTGCGTCCCCTTCCGGTGCCTTCAATGTCTCTCCTCTATTCCCTCCCGCAGTCACAGCGGGAGAGGAGTGGACGCTAGTGACGACTCAGACGCTGTTGACTGGAGTTGTTGCCGATGAGTTGTTGTAGACGTAGCCCTGTATGTCAATGTAGAGGTAGCCGATCACGTTGATGTAGCCATGGTCGATGTAGTCGTGGTCGATGGTGGAGTCGTCGTGGATGATGAAGCCGCACAAAGCCGGAGGCGCAAAAAAAATTGCGCTATGACGGAGCTGCAGACGTGGACAATGCACCTTGCGGATGTCAGAGGGTGCTGTCGGCGACGAGTCCGCCGGTTTTGCCAAGACCGGAGGAAGCCCATCGAGCACACATCGGTTTTGCCAGAACCGTGTGGCCGTGTAGGGTCGTCACTGAAGTGACGCCGTGTCGATGCAGTCATGCTGTCGTGGATGACGCGGTCGATGCCGTCGTCGTGGTCGCGTCTTGCAGAAAAGTCTGTCAGAGGACGCTAGGTGTCCATCTTGTGGACAAGGTAGCGGCGGTGTGTTGAAGAAGATGTTGGTGAAGACCACGTTGATGAAGACCTTGACGATGTAGTGTCGGCGATGGCGTCGCAGCGGCGTGTCGGCGATGATGTGTCGCTTGGAGGCGTCCCTCGTGGCGACGGGGTGTCGATGCCGTGTCGATGCCGGAGAAGTCGATGAAGATTGCATCTCATTTCACACCGGCCTGGCGTGTGAACAGTGCATGTGGAGGTCGCTTCTCGTAGTTGTGGTCGATGAAGTATGTTGGCTCGTAGCTGGGCTAGTCGTATAGCTTGATGAAGTGATTCGGCCTGGTGCAGATGGGTCGGTGCAGTCGCTTGGTTCGAAGATGGAGCGCTTGACGTAGATCTGTGCAGGTGCAGCCGGTTGGTGTAGATGACCCGCTCCCCGCTGGCGCGGGCATGCCGGACTTGCGACCGTAGCCTCGTAGGAGTCGCGTCCCGTGGAGATGCCGAAACCGTCTCGTAGCGGGTGCGTGTCGTCGAAGGATGCGTAGCCGGATCCGAAGGGAGGCCCTGTAGTCGATGCACGGCCCGCTAGCGCTCGCCTCTCGGCAGACATGGAGTTTGCGGCCGTGGTGACGCTGATGTTTCCCGTACGCATGCATCTTTTAGTTTCCTGGTGCATGCGTGTACGGGCCTTGTGCCTCCTCGTTGCTGCTAGCCAGGTGTCGCCGGATCAAAGCCGCCCGGAGTTGCGCCCGTGCCCAAGATGCCGCGTTCACGGCTCCGCGGGACGACGCTCCGAGCCGATCGGTGTGGATTTCACTCTCATGGTGTTCATGCACATGTACGCGTGCGGCTGTGGGCGCACGCCAACGGAGCGGCTGCCCTGTGTGCCCGCTCGTTCGGCCGGCCGGGGCTGCTCCGTCCAGCATCCAGGTGGGACGCGTTGCGTGAAGGTCTGTGCCGCACGTTGCTGGCGCTGGAGACATCAGATTCTGCGGGAGTCGATGGAGTTCTAGATGCCGATATCTGCACTGATTTTCACCGGAGATTCGAGGGTCGTGAGGATCTAATCTATGGATTTTATTTGTGGCTAACTGGATCTAATCTATGAATTGAAATTTTTCGAAATTGGAATCTAATCTAGTCGACGATCCAATTTTTGATCGAGACCGGGTGCCGCGCCCCCGGGGAGAGGAGATTGATCTCCCCGGGGGCGGTGCGCTGCGTAAGTGGTGGAAGGTCCTAGGATCGGCGTCGTTGGACAAACCGCTCTAATACCATGTGAAAATTATAGTATAGATGAATATTGTGTTATTGTGTTGTTGTATGTTGTATTGATCTGACCCATGTATGGGGTATATATAGAGGTACAATGGAGGGAGAGAGACTTGGAGTAGAGGACAAGTTAAACCTATCTTATCTCTATCTCTTATCTCTATCTTAAACGTAAATATACTTCTAACAGTGAGCTACAGAAGCACACGTACAAATCAACAACAGACTTATGTGTACAACCATACATCCGATAAATGAAATAAATAAAGTGAGCTCCCAAAATCTTCACATCCACAATAGACGTCTGCATACATGCCTATAAATGCAAGGACCTGAGCTATCGGACCACCTTCACATCAAATTGTTTGTCCATAAATTTAGTTGCATTCTTATTTGCTTATGCCCAGTTCCTCTAGTGATGATTAACTTAGATCATCCATCTGTTAAAGAATTATAGACCATTTCTCATATAAATTAGTTACATAGGGTTGAGAGGTATGGGGGGTAATTCTACAACAATCAGGCTGATAAGTGGAAGCAATTATTTCCATCGACCTTTTTCATAGAAGACGGATGGGCCTATCGCGCTTACGTGATCAACCGTCATGCCGCGAATCTGTAGTGTTGATTGGCAATTTGGTCTCATGGTATCCACGCATGTCCAGGTTGTGGTGTGATTTTCTAGATTTGTAGTTGTCGTAACACACCAATATGTTATGATTAGCCTTGTGCTTAATTGTTAGACTGGTTTTGGGCTAAGCAAGTGATCCTAAGAGACATAATATAGAGAGGCCATCTTTTAAACAGTTGATTGATATTTTTTCTCTTACTTCAGTCACTTCATTTGCATGCTAGATGTTTTCCTCTAACAGCCTAAAACCATATCTTCGTATTTAGATTTTGCAGCCTGAATTGTTTAACAGGTCTCGTCATATTGATCATTGTCATCTTAACACATCTAATATTACCAATGATATACCAGGTGGGGAGGAATATGCTTACAAAAGTCTATTCTCACCTCACCCAAGTAGGTATGCATGCGCCTGACACAAAAATCCAGGGTCTACAAGGGTGACGATAGAAGCACTCTAGCTAGGTAGGGCCGGGGGGCATGGCAAAGTATTATGTGATTCCGACACTCACATGATACCATGATAAGAGCAGTTAAACTAAATGACGATCAGCCTACAAAGCCTCACTTGCCTTGAAAGCTCCAATTGTGCTCCCTTCCTCCCTCGACTCTGCGCGCCCCTCCCTCGATGTCGCGCCCCCTCCCTCGCCGTCGAATGACACTGACCCTGATACCGCGCGCCCCTTCCTCGTTGTCGCCCCCACTCCCTCGCCGTCGCCCGACACTGATCTCGGTACCGCGCACCCGAGCGCCGACCCCGACACCTCGCGTCCCCCTCCCTCGCCGTCGCGCCCCTTCCCTCGTCGGCTCCGACCTCCTCCTCCTCCTCCCTACCTCCACCGACGCCCAAGGTGACCACGCATTCACCCTCCTCCTCCTCCCCCCCTACTTCTGCCTAGGTAGGGTTCCTAGGGTTAATCAAATTTTAGGGTTCATCAACTTAGCTAGGGTTCATCAAATGTTTAAGTAGTTTTAGATGCGTAAGTATTTATATAGTTGTTGTGCACCCAATGTAGTTAACTAAATATATTTTTAGGACAAATTTATATATGCTTAAGTAGTTTAGTAAATATATTTTAGGGTTGTTTAGTTGCTTAAGTAGTTGTGTAGTTGTTGTGCACACAATGTATATATGCTTAAGTAGTTGTATAATTCCTAGGGTTCATCCAATGTAGAAAAATCATTTTAGACAAAAAAAAATTATCAATGTTATAAGAAACCACCACCATCAACGACGAAAACATAAGGAAGAGACCAAATATGGAGCACTTCCTCCTGACGCGGTTGCACCAGAGATTCCTATTCCCCGGCCGAGATGAAACCAAATCACAATGGCTAGACAAAGGAAATGAAGAAGATAAACAACAGAGCCATGGCAAGTTTGGCGGCGCGCTGTCCGCCTGGAAAGTAAGGGTGAAAAAAGCGATCACCAAAAATGAACCCAACTCTGAGATTGTTAAGAAAAATACGACAATTATAGATTAGCAGTTCGAAATATTTAGGCGGCTTCCTTTGCCCAAGTTGCCAAGGAAAAGCTAGAGTACATGAAGAAGCTTCAGGAAAGGAACATGGGGTACTACCCCCTCGGAAACCATGGTTACTTAGGAAAGAGGCACATAAGGGCCAAGGAGGACGCGGAACGTGAAAGCCTGGGGACCCCAGACCCCTTGGCGGAGTTTACCGTCCCACAAGGGCATGACTTCATCAGGGCCCCGTAAACTTGGGACCCAATAATTAAGGATTTCGAAACGACATGCCCACGAGGCAGTTCATGAGACTGCTGGTAGTTATTAATTTACCACCTTATTTTAGCTTCTTATAAATTCGACAACATGTTTAGTCGCGTTTGTAAATGATCCATATTAATTTTGCAGAAAGAGTAGCACATGCTTGCGGCCGAAAGCGACTCGTCGTCTGAATCGTCGGCGAGGCCCAAGCGGGACACCCCTTTCAGCCGGGCCTTGAACATAATGAAATGACACCCGTTTGACACACATCCGTCGTTTGGACGTGTGCACGCTATCGAAGACGGCGCCACATGGAAGTAGTACTACCATGAGGACGCCGAGGAGAGAAAGCAAAGATGAAATTACACAAAATGAACATCGATAAGAAGGTCGATATTTTGAATGATATGACAACTGCTGAGACCAAAGAAGCGGTACGACCTGAGTTGGTGAGAGAGCCAGTCAAAGCAGTGGTAGCTACCTGCACAGAGGTATTTGTAGCTTCGATTGGTGCCTTTATTTCGGTTGTTATCGATTGGACGGAGCAATATCCACATAAAGAGGCAACAAACTTTCCCCTTCCAAGCTTGGTCCGGAGCAACTCGGTGAGCATCGCACCCGCACCTGCTCACGCAACCGCACCTGCTCATAGCAGCCCGTCCTCTGTCTCAGGTGGGCACGGTGGGGCTTCGTGTTTGGCTGAGCTTGACACCCTCACGGTAACTGATGACCCATAAGTATAGGGCATCAATCGTAGTCCTTTCGATAAGTAAGAATGTCGAACCAAACAAGGATTAGAAGGAAATGAAAAGCGGTTTTTAGAAAGGTAATTTTTGCAAGCACTGAAATCCTCGGCTAGAGGTTGTTTATAGCAAGATAATTTGTAACGGACAAGTAATAGCAACGGTAAATAAAGTATAGTAGGTAGCCCAATTCTTTGGTGGCCAATGAGTGGACAAAACGGTCTCTTATAATAAGCAAAGCGTTCTTGAGGGCACACGGGAATTTCATGTAGTCACTTTCATCATGATAGTTTGATTCGCGTTCGCTACTTTGATAATTCGATATGTGGGTGGATCGGTGCTTGGGTGTTGTTCTTACTTGAACAAACCTCCCACTTATGATTAACCCCCTCGCAAGCATCCGCAACTACGAGAGAAGAATTAAGATAGAATCTAACCATAGCATTAAACATATGGAACCAAATCATTCCCTAATGGAATAGCGCATGAACTAGGGTTTAAGCTTCCGTCACTCTAGCAACCCATCATCTAATAACTACTCCACAATGCATTCCTTTAAGCCCAGAGATGGTGAAGTATCATGTAGTCGACGTTCATATAACACCACTAAGGGAATCACAACATACATATCATCAAAATATCGAATGAATACCAAATTCACACGATTACTTGCACTAGTGCAAAACCTGGATTTAGCACCGGTTCGTAAGGCCCTTTAGTGTCGGTTCGGCAACCGACACTAAAGTTCGGGGACTAAATCCCCCCCCCCCATTTACTACCGTTTCAACACGAACCGCCACTAAAGGGCCATCACGTGGCACGAGCCCACGCCGGGGCGGGGAGACCTTTACACTAGTAGAAAAAGGCCCATTTGTCCCGGTTCCAGAGGCCCATTTGTCCCGGTTCGCCCACGAACCGCAACAGATGGGGCTCCACATGCCCGCTGCAGCTTGCCTAGGAAGGAGGGCCTTTTGTCCCGGTTGGTAGCACCAACCGCACCAACCGGGACCAAAACGCATCCATGCGTCAGCAGTTCAGTGGCTGGGGTTTTGTTTTTTTTAGGGTGGGGGGTGGGGGGTTTTGGGGGTTTTGTAGGATTAATTTAGGGGTTTCATATGTTGTGTTAGCTAGCTAATAGAGAGAAGTGTCATCTCTTATCTCCTTGATGTGAGTACAGTGTGCTACCTCTGTAGAGAGTGTGTGTCTTAATCTATCGATAGCCGTGCCCGCGGATAAGGGCCTAGTTCGTGTCGGTCAGACTATGAGTCAACAGTAATAATAAAAATGTGCTTAATAATAACAACCCTGGTTCAATGATGAGTTAAGTTGGTTGTGATCGCCGGAAAGATCACCGTTTGAGACCAAGTGTTGGTCATGGTTGTGATCGCCGGAATGATCACCGTGGTATCGAGGATATCGAGTTGTTGGATATTCGTGATGTTATGCGAGAATCGCGGGTGAAGGTCAAGCCCCTTGTGGTCATTTAATGATTACTACGGTACTGTTTATACCAAGCTTGATTTAATCCTGAGATGACCGTGTGATGTCCGAGGTTGGTATGTGATGCATGCAATGGTTATGAGGTGACCCGAGCTGTATAGGTGGTGCATATAGTGTCATTGTTGGGGATCGTAGCAGAAATCAAAAAAATTCTACGCATCACCAAGATCAATATATGGAGTAATCTAGCAACGAGGGAGAGGGGAGTGCTTCTACATACCCTTGTAGATCGCTATGTGGAAGCGTTGCAAGAACGCAGATGAAGGAGTCGAACTCGTAGCGATTCAGATCGTGGTTGATTCCGATCTAAGCGCCGAACAACGGCGCCTCCGCGTTCAACACACGTGCAGCCTGGTGACGTCTCCCACGCCTTGATACAGCAATGAGAGAGGGAGAGGTTGGGGAAGACTCCGTCCAGCAGCAGCAGGACGGCGTGGTTGTGGTGGAGGAGCGCAGGACTCCAGCAGGGCTTCGCCAAGCCCTACGAGAGACGATGAGGGAGAGAGGTAGGGCTGCGCCAAGAGAGAGAGGTCAAACCGTGTGTTGGGCAGCCCCAAACCTCAAGTATATATATAGGGGGAAGGGAGGGGCTGCACCCCCACCTAGGTTTCCACCCCTAGGGGCGGCGGCCAGCCCTAGATTCCATCTATACAATTGGCTTTCGGGCGTCTGTTCTGAGTTTTTTGATTTGAGTTGCAGAAGTGCCCCGAAAAAATTATTTACTACCTGCTGGTCTGTTTTTCACAGATTCTGTCCTGTTTTGCCTTTTCTTCGTTTTGCAAACCATGAGCTTGCTTTTTCTTTGCAAAAACCTTTTGGCAATCTTGAGAAACAGTAGATCTTCAAGATTATCTTTATTTCCAGCAAGGAAAAAATAATTTTATTGTGGGTACTAACCTCGCTAATCAGATTACGATGAGTTATGTATGAAGGGAGTTTTCAAGTGTGCGAGGGAAGATGATAAAAAGATTCAGGAGGGTCAAACGCTCAAGCTTGGGGATGCCCCCGTGCACCCCCAAGAAATATTCAAGAAGACTCAAGCGTCTAAGCTTGGGGATGCCCCCGTGCATCCCCTTCTCCATCAACAATTATCAGTTCGTCTTTCGTTCCACTATATTTTAATCACTTCATGCGTTATGTGCTATGCTAGGAGCGTCTTGCTTTTAGTTTTCTTTTTAGTTTTTTTAGCTTTGCTTGCTGTTCATAATGAGTTAAAACCCAACTTTCTTTGTGTGGGAGATAAACACGCTCCACTTCAACCTAGAACACAACATATGATTTTCATGCTTATCTTTGATGTGTGTGTTCTTTGTCTTTCCATAGCTACTGTCATGTTTAGCTCTTAGTTTTCATGCTTTCCTTTTTAAAGAGCTTTTGTTTAGTTGGTTGTTGAACTCTCTTGAGTTTTCATGTTTATCTTGTTAAGAGAGTTTGTCTGTTGCACTGAGTTGTGTGTCTTAACTTAAAGTAGGTAATTGAGGTTGCTATTTAATTTTAGTAGTAACTTGGAATAGTTTTGAGGTATTGCCATGAGTGATGTCTGAAGTTTTGGTGTCAAGAGCTTTAGCCTATTAGTGATAGATGTCGTATTTTGGGCAATCCGTGTTTATTTTCGAAAACCTACAAAATAGTTGAGAACTTTAGCTACTAAATGGATCACTAATCTTTGGAGGGATCGAATATTAGAGTACACTCACGTATCATGAGTCGAGGATGCGCAAGGATAACCAAATCCCCATACACTCCTCCTCGGGGTACTTGTCTCTTTGAGAACCTCCTAATTAGATTGAGAGTTACCGATAATAAGTGCATGAGTTCTTCGGACTAATGTGAGTATTCGAAGGTTGACACTTCCACCTAACCATATTTTTCTAGCCTCTTCGGTACTGTGCATTGCCCTTTCTCACCTCGAGAGTTGGCGCATACTTCGCCGGTGCATCCAAATCCTTGGCACGATACGCTCTGTCATCATAAGCCTCATTATATCCTTCCTCAAAACAGCCACCATACCTACCTATTAAGGCATTTCCATAGCCTTTCCGAGATACATTGCCATGCAACATCCATCTTCTCATGACTTGATCTTCATGTCATACATGCTATTTGCTTGATCGATGAGCCGCATGCTAGTTGGGCCTTGCCCTAATCATTGCTACATGACGCGCTAGTATCATTGCATATCCTGCTACACTGGCAGAGGCATACATTTGCATACATCATGATAGTTTCATTTTCTTTATGTTGAGTACTTTTGTAAAGTGTGAAAGATCTTCTATACTTCTTGTAATACATAGAGTGTTGCCCCTAAAGTGAGGGAAAGATCCCAAAGAGGACAAATCAAAAGATCCCAAAGAGGACAAAATCAAAAGATCCCAAAGAGGACAAATGAGAGATAAATAGAAAGAGCCATTGAGGCCACAAAAAATAAAAAAAAAGAGAAAAAGAAATAAAAAGAGAGAAGGGGGCACACTACTCATTCATGCATATAGCTATGTGGGGACCTTTACACTATAGAACTTGGCTTGTATATTCCAATGATGAGCCTCCTCAAAAGAGCTCTAGGTCTTCTTGAGCAAGCAAGTTGGATGCACCCCCACTAGTTCCAGTGGAGAGCTTACCTTAGCTCATATGTGCATCCGTTGCATGGCAATCCCTACTCCTCGCATCATATCTATCATTTGGCTTTCTCTCGCCGATGATTGTCCTCATTGATGTGAGCCTTTCACACCTTTTTTGTCTTCCCCCTCTATCATTTTTCTCTCTTTGCCATCCTAAGTGTTGACTTTCTTGCTTACGCTCATCCATTGCATGAGTGCTCAAAATATTGAAAGGGAGTGGATCATTTTGACTTGTACCTGGCTGACGGTCTGGGGATGAGTCAAGATAAGATTCCAAAGAAGACCAAGTGTGAAACTTTAGTAGATTAAGTTCTTAACAATATAAAAACTATGTTTTACTCTCTCATGTATCCCTATCCCCTTTCTTGCACGCAAACACCATTTGGAGACATTCGAGTCACGGACAGCGAGAGCTCTTGCACCTTTACGTTCTTATGTTACTTGTTACAATGCTAATATAGACTCTTGCTTGTTATGACTTGAATTGAATTACATGCCTTGATTGCTTTACTTAAAATTTCTTATATGGTTGATAGCATGTCACCACAGAAATTATGCTTGTTATCATTTACCTACTCAAGGACGAGCAGGAATTAAGCTTGGGGATGTTGATACGTCCAAAACGTATCTATAATTTCTGCTTGCTCCATGCCTCTTTTGTGTGATATTGCTATGATATTTATGCACTTCCATAAACTTTTGACCATATTTGGACTAACCTATTAACTCAGTGCACCCCAGTGCCAGTTCCTGTTTTCTGTTGTTTTTCTATTTCAGGTTTCCCCCATATTAAAAGTGCCCTAAAAATTCCGGGAAAAATACAGGAAAAATCAGCGTGTCGGGAGCTTCCGGAAAAACCAAGGCAAGGCCAGAGGGGAGCCGGGGGTGGCCCAGGCGGCCACCCGGCGCGGCCCCACCCCTGGCCGCGCCAGGGGGGCGCCTGGGGCCCCACCTCCGCCTCTGGTGACCCCCTTTGGCATATATATTGCACGCGTCCCGAAACCCTAAAGGACGGAACCCTTTTTCGCGATCTCAACTTTGTTCCGCTGCCGCCGCGCTTCCAAGATCGGGAGCACCAGGAGAACTCTTCCCCGCACCCTGCCGGAGGGGAGAACCACC
The DNA here is from genome assembly GCA_902687465.1 of Secale cereale. Lineage (NCBI taxonomy): Eukaryota > Viridiplantae > Streptophyta > Magnoliopsida > Poales > Poaceae > Secale > Secale cereale. Next base: position 738,252,356 of record LR738712.1, read on the forward strand.
ACCGGGAGCTTCTCCACCACCATGGACGCTTCCCGGATGAGTTGTGAGTAGTCCCCCTTGGACCATGGGTCCATGACCAGTAGCTACGTGATGTTCTCCTCCCCTCTTTGTTCTTCATGGATTAGACCTTGTGAGTTGCCCTACATGATCGAGGCACATATGCAATCTTTATGCTGTTGCTATGCTGAGTTTGCTGGGATCCGATGGATTATGAGATTATGTTCAGATTGTGTGTGAGTAATATATTTGATTCACCTCTTTTATATTTATGTTCTTGAGTAATTCTTGCATGTTCTCCGTTGTTGTTTATTGCTTTGGCCAAGTAGTAGGTAGTAACTCCAAGAGGGAACGTTATGCTTGATTGTGGGTTCATGCCCCTCGATGACTAGTTTGAGTGACAGAAACATGAGTCTAGGGGATGTGATGTTGCCACAAGGGGGAAAACAACGGTGCTTGTACTTGCGGGTGCAAGGATTGTTTACTTTACGCAAAGTTCTTTTAATGCAGTTGTCTGTTGCTTTGAGTTTACACTTTGGGTGGGACTTGCAACTTAATACCAGCGAGATGTTCTGGATAGATATCTCAAGGTGGATGATTAGTAGTAGATGCAGATGGATTTCGGTCTACTTGCCTTGGCGTACCGCCCATGCTTTTGAGCCTCTACCTTTCTGTACAGCATAGTTAGCATTGGTTTGCGCACATAATCCTGTCAATTGCCCAGCTGTAATTTGTTTACCTCGCTTAGCTGTTTTATCGTCTTTTGGGAGAGAGACATCACTAGTGAACATCATGGGACCCCGGTCCATATTACCATCACTGATCACACCCGCTATTTACTTCTTGTTCTTATTTCCTAGTTGCAGTCATACCTATAACTATTATCTCTTGCGTTTGATCCTTTGTAAACGACAAGGCCGGAGGGATTGACAACCTCTCTGTACTCGTTGGGAGCAAAGTTATTTGTATCTGTGTGCAGGTCCTGTCAAGCAAAAGTTTCTGGCGCTATTGACACCTTCTTGTCGACCCTCGGAGTCTTACGGGATTCGATCCTTGGTATCTTTGCCAAGGGAAATTTGCCGCTGTGCTACATCTCAAACCTTCCACTTGGGGTAACCAACGAGGGGCGAAAAGCCATCAGGGCGCACGGCCTGCCCTGGTCTCCTCTCTCTCTCTATCCACTATGGCCCAATAAGGCCCATATACTTATCGAGGAGTTCCGGTAACCTCCCGGTACTCCCGTAAAATGCTGATTTCACCCGGAATTATTCTGATGTCCAAATATAGGCTTCCAATATATCGGTCTTTATGTCTCGACCATTTCAAGACTCCTCGTCATGTCCGTGATCATATTCGGGACTCCGAACTACCTTTGGTACATCAAAACTCATAAACTCATAATACCGATCGTCACCGAACGCTAAGCGTGCGGACCCTACGGGTTCGAGAACTATGTAGACATGACCGAGACTCATCTCCGATCAATTACCAACAGCGGAACCTGGATGCTCATATTGGTTCCTACATATTATACGAAGATCTTTATCGGTCAAACCGCATAACAATATACTTTGTTCCCCTTGCCATCGATATGTTACTTGCCCGAGATTCGATCGTCGGTATCTCAATACCTACTTCAACCTCGTTACCGGCAAGTCTCTTTACTCGTTCCGTAATGCATCATCTCGTGACTAACTCATTAGTCTTTTGCTTGCAAGGCTTATAGTGATGTGCATTACCGAGAGGGCCCAGAGATACCTCTCTGACAATCGGAGTGACAAATCCTATTCTCGATCTATGCCAACACCACAAACAGTTTCGGAGACACCTGTCGAGCATCTTTATAATCACCCAGTTATGTTGTGACGTTTGATAGCACACAAGGTGTTCCTCCGGTATTTGGGAGTTGCTTAATCTCATAGTCATAGGAACATGTATAAGTCATGAAGAAAGGAATAGCGATAAAACTAAACGATCAAGTGCTAAGCTAACGGAATGGGTCAAGTCAATCACATCATTCACCAATGATGTGATCCCGTTAATCAAATGACAACTCATGTCTATGGCTAGGAAACATAACCATATTTGATTCAACGAGCTAGTCAAGTAGAGGCATACTAGTGACACTTTGTTCGTCCATATTTTCACACATGTACTATGTTTCCGGTTAATACAATTCTAGCATGAATAATAAACATTTATCATGATATAAGGAAATATAAATAATAACTTTATTATTGCCTCTAGGGCATATTTCCTTCATATTTGTGTTGCCATCTTCGCAATTGGGGTACAACCCTTTTTTGTAATCCTCTAACATGCGATCGAATTTCAGCTTCTCCTTTTCACTTTCCCATTGTCTCCTTGCATCAACAATGACCCGGCGGAGATCATCACCGGGCACAATATCGTCTGGTTTCTCTTGATCTTCAGAAGCTTCCCCCGTTGCAGCATCACCGTATTCCGGGGGCACATTGTTGTCATCGTCCTCTTCTCCTTCGCTGTCTTCCATCATAACCCCTATTTCTCCGTGCTTGGTCCAAACATTATAGTGTGGCATGAAACCCTTATATAGAAGGTGGGTGTGAAGGGTTTTCGAGTCAGAGTAAGACCTCATATTCCCACAGCTAGGGCATGGACATCACATAAAACCACTCTGCTTGTTTGCCTCAGCCAGTTCGAGAAAATTATGCACGCCATTAATGTACTCGGAGGTGTGTTTGTCACCGTACATCCATTGTCGGTTCATCTGCGTGCATTTATATATAATTAAGTGCGTCAAAAACCATTACAGAACATCATGGATAGATAAGTGAACAACATATAGCTCTCCAGAGCATCTAATTAAACCATACATTGAAACTATTGAAAACATTTCAACGCAACAACAAATACGATCATAATCGCAACCAAGGTAACCATTGATCCAACAACATAATGATACTGAGCCTCGGTATGAATGGCATATTTTCTTTTTTTTTTCTTTTTTCTTTTTGAGGATAAAGAGCAAAATTACATTACTCTTGAGCCAACGAACAGTCAACACGTAGCACTGCTTTCAGGTCATCTGGGACAGTCGCCACCCACTGCATGTCGCCCATTCTCCTAGCTCTGGCCGCGAGGCAATGAGCCAAACTATTCTGTTTGCGGTTGGCATATATGACCTGATATCCTTTGAATTTCTGCAGCTCCTTCTTGATGTCATGTACCACTGAGAAACAGGCTGATCGATTACGTGAATCAGGTTGTAGTTCCTTCACCAGGAAAGAGCAGTCAGTCTCAGCGATGATATGTCCTCTGTACAGCGTCGACAACGTCTGCAGTCCAGAGAGCAGAGCACGAGCCTCGGCTTCCTCCACAGAAGAGCAGCGATCAATTCCTTTGGACAACGAGAAGAGAACGAATCCCCCGTGATCGCGAGCCACAGCGCCCACATGAGAAATCCCGTTGTCGGCAAAGAAAGAAGCATCAGTATTCAGTTTGACAGTTTCGCCGTATGGGGGGTACCACTGTTTTGCAGCACCTGAATCAGGTTCCTTGTCTTGTAACTTCTCCGCACCAGCATCAGTGACAGGACGTTGTTGCTCAGCCGAAGCAAGTACAGAATGCCCCCTGCCTTGTTTATCCTTTGGTTCTGAAAAAAACTTTCTGTTGTAGTTGATCAGTTCATCCTCATATTGCTGCAGAAAGTGTACCGATCTACTGATCAACTCCTTTCCCGTACTGTGGATGCAATCATCCCGCAGGAACCAACACCTCCACAACAGCAGCATAGTTTTGGTCCTCATGTCCGTATTGCAGGTTCCTAGGAGGGTCTGAAGCCAGTCCTCACCTGTGAACCTAAAGAGAGTCTCGCAAGGCAGATCCCAGACTTTCCGCATTTCACTTCTTAAGGCCTTGCTTTTCGTACAGGAAATTACCGCATGATATTCATCTTCCTCTCCATTGCCACAAATATTGCAGGTGTTGCCAACTTCTAGAGTACGTTTCCATTTGTTCATTTTGGTCGGTAAGGTATTTGTAGCTATTATCCACCCAAAAATCTTAATTTTTTCGGCAACCTTAGCTTTCCAAATGATATCCCAGATGCTACGGTCATCGCCTGAATTTGTGGAACTCGAAGCTGGCCTGTTTTCTTGGATTTGGAGCGATGCCGCCAGTCTGTACGCACTCCGGACAGTGAAGGTACCCGATTTCTCATAGTGCCACGCCACCGTGTCCTCCGCCTCAGATACTGGAATTTTGATATTGCATATCGCATCGGCATCAAAACTATAAAACAGTTGGTGGATCAACTCCGCGTTCCAACCGCTGCCGTCAGCATTCATCAATTGATTAACCCATCTTAATCTAGAACGCCGAATGAAATGTGCGGGTTTCAGACCTTCCTCGCGCGGGATCCATTGATCCCGTTGAATGTTGACCTTCCTTCCATTACCGATCCTCCAAACAAGGCCCGCCTTGAGAAGCTCAAGCCCATGTTCAATTCCGCGCCAAACCGGAGATGCATTCGTTGCAAACACTGTATCCAATAGCTCACCATACGGGTAGTACTTGGATTTAAGAACTTTTGCGCATAAGCTATCCGGCCTTTGAATCAACCTCCAGGCTTGTCGTGCGAGCAGAGCATGGCATCCATCTTTATCTTGTGATCATCGACGACATCCGCAACATGCAACTCCAATATCATCTTCTCCTCCTCAATTTTTTTATTTTTTCCTTCAAGCAATTGTTTTCTTCTTCAACTAAATTTAACCTCTTGATAATAAGGTCCATCTTAATCTTGTGATCATCAAGGACTTCTGCAACATGCAACTACAATTCCATCTTCTCCTCCTCAGTTTTTTCCAATTTTTTGTTCAAGTAATAGTTTTCCTTTTCAACTAAATTTAACCTCTCCACAAGAGGATTGGTTAGAATTTCCGATACAACTACCTCCTAGATAAAAACATCTATGTCACGTTGGTCGGCATAATTGTCATAAACACTAAAACAAATAGTTATAAATTAAAGATAATATACCACATTCGAATCATAGACAGGACGAGGGCCGACGTGGGCGGATACCAAAACCAGCGCACTATATAATAACAAGCAATAATAAAAGTAAGAAAATTATACAAATATGTATCTAAAGAAATAATAACAACCAATAATAAAAGTAAGAAAATCATAGACAGAACAAGAGGCTCACCACGGTGGTGCCGACGACGAGATCGGCGCGGGCGATCAACGGCGGTGAAGACGGGGACGGGACGTGACGGACCGCTAAACCTAGAGAAATTTCAGAGAAAATGGAGTTTGGAGGTCGAGCTTCGAGAGGAGAGAGCCTAACTAGCGTGGCTCGGGCATTTCATCGAACACCTCATGTGTATAGGAGGTGAGCTAGAGCACCACAAAGCTCTCCCCTGGCCGGCCAGAAAAAACAGAGCAGTGTGGACTGTTCTCTGCTGCAGCGTATATATAGGCAACTCATTGGTCCTGGTTCATGGCAGGAACCGGGAATAAAGGCCCCCATTCTGTCCCGGTTCCAGCCATGAACCGGGACCTATGGGTGTGGGTCACAAGCGAGGACCATTGGTCCCGGTTCGTGCCTGGAACCGGGACAAATGGGTACGGACGAACTGGGACAGATGCCCCACGTGGCCGGGATGGCCCCCTGGGCGCACGAACCGGGACGTATGCCCCCCATGGGTCCCGGTTCATGACAGAACCGGGACTAATGGGCTGGCCAGGCCCCAACCAAAGCCTTGTTTTCTACTAGTGTCTCCTCTAAAACCGGATGACGCCCACCTCATATTTGTCATGGCACCCTCTCTCCTTCACACCATACATCCACATAGACCGTCAATAAGAGTCCCCCGCCAAACACCCTGATCCCCTCCCCCTGTGGTCGTGTCAATCCGCCACCACCATCGAGGGAGACAAGGCGGGCACCGCCCGTGACGTCCCCCAAGCCAAAAAGGCATATCCAATGTCTCTAGAGTCATTGCCACGTTGCAACATACATGTGAATAACTTGCATTACCACAAAAGAAAAATATGATGTTCGATGTTGGGTATGCAACCAATACACGTTGTTGGGCATGCAACTCATACACCACCACCACCATGTTGACTAAAAAATATAACAACCGGTCGCTCATGCAATTTTCTGCAAAGGCATTTCTAATGAAATGCAATTTTCCACAATTCATAAAGTAGGGAGAAATTCTTACCCTCAGAGAGTCGTAACTGAACCCCAAACCCCGTCCACACCCTCATCTGCTGCATAATGGGAGGCTCGCATGTGTCGACATCATTTTTGATGGGATAAGTGGCCATCCCGCATCCTACATCCCACATAATATCATGTCAGTGACCTAAACTATTATACCAAAACGAAATACTACTACTTGACACTTCAATCTCTGGAGTAATATCTATATCATGTTTTCCCATAATCAATAGCTTGATCAAACGAAGCTTCCGCAAATTCCGAGTCACCCTATTTCTGTCTTAGTGAATCCCAATTCGATATTAAAAGTATACATATTCTAATAATTAAATACTCTCTCTATAAACTAATATAAGACCGTTTTACAGAGGGAGTAATTTTTAATACTTCCTCCATTTTTGTATACAAGGCCACTACCAAAATTACAATTTGCAACTATACAAGGCCACTAACATTAATCGAGGCAAAATTGATTGAATGCATGCAAGTGTAAGTAAGTTGGCTTCCATTCCCAACACTAATCAACCAACGAGGAGTAAGAGGGTTGGCTTGTTTTGCGCGGGAGAGAAAAACCACATTAATTAACACGACAAACAAGGTGACAAACTAGCTTCCAACATTGACTTAAACATTGCATTAATTTTTACCTTGGTACCTGTAATATGGGTTTGTGGCCTTGCATACAAAAATGGAGGGAGTAACAATTATGAAAAAGGGTGCCATTATTTCCTCTATATAGTTTCAATTGTAGCTGCTTTCATATTACACTATTTTTTATAAAATCCTTCAACATGCATGCTTGCAATTGAGGCGATTATCCTTCTTCAGCATATACTATGTTGTCCTCTTAAGAAAATATTATACATTTAAATTGGATTATAATGTTTACATATGCAACTAGAAGGACATAAGATGACACCAATTAATTAAAGAAATTGATTACTTTGGTTGTTAAAAGAAAATATATAAATGGCATTATTATGTTAAACCAACAAATTAACTAAATTCTTCCACCATTATTATGTTAAATCGTCAACTCAAGATAGACTATGATTGTGATGTAACAATGACTACCATAATGTACACACCCATAATATATTTCTAGTTAGGTCAGCCATACAATCCGTAACAACGTCTGCATAATCCTTCCATAAAAGGAGAAAACGTCAACTGAGTCCCCTTGGCGTTCATGACGCATGAGGATGTTGTTAGCACTGTTAGGATTTCGTGGTTTGGTACGATTATATTAGTCTTGATAGTATATATATAAAAATCCCATCTGATTGTCACACACGAGTGAGAGATTAGGAAACAACAAACACTTCCTCCTCAAATGTGGTAGTATAATCCCAAATGCCTCTCAAGCCTACACAACTCCTTCATATAAGATTTAAAGGGTACTTATCTTAAATATATGAACCATATTTTAGCATCATCACTAGATAAACTAGACAAAAATGAATTGGAATGTAACTATACCTATCCCTTTGGAGTCATTGTGAGTGAACTTCACTAGCTCACCCATTTACATTTATATGCTTTTGCGACAACATGCATCTCCAGATCAGCACGTCTGCCACCTTTTTCTCTAGTAGGGTAGGTTTGATATCTTCGCCTTTCCTGATGGCTGGACATTTAATGTGTCTTTGATATGAGAGGACACATATCAACCATAAAAACACATGATTACTATCCCGACAGTGTACATGTATCATGTTGTTTTTAGTTGCTAGGAGGTGTCCATATTATTACGACACACACTTAAATTTGGATTCAGATGCTAGTTTCAACTTGGATTGCATTCTTTACAGATGCATATCACATACTAAATTTCTCGCAGGTATTGTTGTTGCTACTAGAAAAAACATCAATAGGATATTCCAATGAGTTGAGATGGAGATTGACAATAACGACAATCTCATCGCCGGGATTGCTCCACAATTGAGACGTGTTTGTCGGAAGGGTAGTTTCATTCTAGATCCTCCCGACCCTGTCGCACCGTCACCCAGGGCGACGCCCGGGGGACCATCTCGTCCACGCTCTCCGACCTCCCATGGGGCAGATCCCTGTTGCCGTTGCCGCCGGCTATGGCCGCGGTGGTGGCGGCGCTTGACGGCATTAGGCCTAGGGTAGGAGAGTTGCGCCGGATCTCCCATGTGGTGGGTGGGGCGCCAAGTGCAAGGTGCCCTCGGGCGGCAGCCACGGCGGCGGCGGCAGCCAACGAACCCATGGATGGCGAGGTGCTTTGGTGGGATCATCCGCTATGCATTGGGAGGTGGCCATGGATCTGGCGTCCCGGCCTGATCCGTCGTGGTTCGGCTTTCGCCGGCTGGCAGCGCGTGATGCGGTCGGGGTGGGCGGACAGAGATCCTCAACCGGCTTTTCTACGACACCGCACGTCTTTATGGCGAGGGTGTACTCGGATCCAGTCAACGGCGAGACCGTGGTGGCACTACTTCTGATGAAAATCGTGCCGACTTCGGTCATGGGGGACGATGATGGCGTCTCTAATGTCATCTCCCTGTTGAGGCATCATCGTTGCAAGCTGCATCAACACAATCGGGATGTTCCGGGGGAAACCATAGATCTGGGTCTACCAGATCGAACGATGAAGGCACCTTCGGTGCCGTTTTCCCTCCCGGGGGCATCGTTTGGGAGCAGGAGCTGGCTGGGGGGGACACGAGGAGCAGCAGTGTTACATCTACCGCAAGGCCGACGACGGATACCGGCGGCATGGCGCTGTAGAGTTTCTGTGACAAGCCCGTGTGGATGGATACATGCAGGATGGTGGCATTGTCTGTGGCCACGGTGGCGTCGACAAAGGGCATGGCATGGTCGGTGCCTCAGTACTTGCTCTGGAGATGGAACAATGGAAGATGGCGGCGGCGACCTTTGAGACTGCGTCGGACCGGTGTGTGACAAAGTCGCAGTATATGACTGGGCTAGGGCATCCGACTTTAGATATTAGGTTGTCTGTTTGGTATTAGGCTCGAATATTTGGCACCCATTTATCAAGGGGATATGAGTAGCGACAGGTGTCACCACGATAGTGGTTTCTGGCTTATTGATGTACTACTTTGTAAGGTCATTATGAATAATTAATAAAATTGATGCATGCATGGCCCAGATGCAGAGGCCAGGGGTATATCCTCCTTTCAAAAACCGAAATATCGTAGGAAATAAGTTGCTGGTCATTAAATGACCATCTGAGGAAAGAGAATGTTCACGGGAGTAGATACCCCTAGAACATCCGGATAGGTTGTGGCGACATTTGCACTAAAGCAATGTCCCGCACGCATCCAACGGATAAAAACGGCCTGATCGAGATACTGGACGGCCGAAAAGACTGATGGCATGTGAGGGCTGGTTTTAGATTCAGTTTTTACTATCCTAAATGCGGAGGCCTTCAATATTTTTATTTATTAACCTTCAAAAAGAAGATGATATTGTACAATTCTCTGGATGTTCCAAAACATACATGAGAACATAGACAAACTAGCAGCTGGAAGGCAATGTGAAGTTATCTTTGAATTTTACAAGATCCAATTTCCCATGCACTTGTAGAAATAGATATAAAAATTTGACAAATTGTTCAGGTTAACAAAGTTTCTTCCCTTATAAACCACAGTGCCCAAAAAAACACTGCGGTTAATCCCAACATGTGTGAATACTAAATATTTTGGAGAATAACCCGAGTCTCCGAAAAAAACCAGGGTTGGTGAGCGACAGAGGGGTTGAAAGTTCAGAGTGACTGACTGATTAAAAAACCTGTCTAGGGTAACCAGTGACCCCGAATGTTTTTAGACAACGTTGGTCAAATTACATGTCCATGGGGCGTTCAGTGTTCCATGGTTGAAAAGTACAAATTGTTTGGTGAACCCTGCTGTATTCCCTGCAAAGGATGCTAAAATGAGTGTGAACTCCCATGGTAAACATCATGGGAAGCTAGTAAATTTTCTCTGTAGAAGCTTCTCCTCGTCTTCGTCACCCTCTGTCGTTTTGTGCTGTGTCTGACCACTGTGCATGGCTTTGGTGTTGACTAGCGAGAGAGAAGACATGTGTCGTAAGGACTGAGGTCAGGAAGAGGGCGGAATACAAAATGCATGACAAGCTCTTTTGGGGCGGCTCTTTTTACTTTCTACTCAAAATCGAGGACGGTTTTGCTTCAAAGAGGAGAGGATGATATGGTCATAACTAATAGGCATGCTAATTATTGCATCGGCAGAGATCTTGTTGGGATGGAAGAAAGAAAAGAAAAGGACGTGGCACATGCAAATTCTGGAAGAGACATGCTACATGCAAATCAGTATGAGGACGTAGCCTCACATGCGGTATGGAAAAATAATACTCCTTATTTATGTGCTAATGCGGCATGGAGATCAGTCAAGCATCCTTTTTGTTTCAAAGGAATGCACGTACATGCTTTTTGGGATGAAAGGAAGGAGATCAAGATGTTATCTATCTTTCTGTTTTTACCAAGGAAAGAGAAGGATCAATCTTACACGTGTTCTATATGGGATTTGTTATGTTTAAAGGCTGTTGGGTGGGGGCCACCTACACGCATATTGCACGAGAAGGCATGCCACAACCAAAATAAGGAGACTAGTTTGTTATCAGGTTGCCGAATATTTAATTAGTTAATTCTTTGTTAGTTAGGATAAAAGTAAGAGTCCACGTGAGTTTAGGTTTGTTTCTAGGCCGGCTACTACTATAAAGCCAAGTTATGCGTCCCATGTAATGGCAGGTTATTTTTATTATGAAATAGACACGATGTGTTTTTCAGGGTAGACACCCGTATCAAGTTTTGGAGAGATCTTTAGAAAACCTCTGTGTTGCGATTTCTCTTCGTGGAAATTGTTTTGCGCGTGAGTACTTTCGTCGAGATTGGTTTTCTCGTGCTGGGCCGCAAGGTTCAAACCCTCTACTTCGTGTACATCGCGTGCGCGAGCGAGAGGTTGCTACTGCTGGTGGTGGAGTGTCGTGAAAGATCGGGCCGCAACAATTAGATCGGATCTCATCATCGGGGTTCGGTCGATATCAGGTGCCTGATATGGACCGAACCTCGCGGCGAGATCCGATCTGTTGTTACGGCCCGATCTTTCACGACACTCAACCACCAGCAGTAGAAACCTCTCGCACGCGCACGCGATGTACACGAAGTAGAGGGTTTGAACCTTGCGGCTCAACACGAGAAAACCAATCTCGACGAAGGTACTCACGCGCAAAACAATTTCCACGGAGAGAAATCGCAACACAGATGTTTTCTAAAGATCCCTCTAAAACTTGATACGGGTGTCTACCCTGAAAAACACATCGTGTCTATTTCATAAAAAATAACCTGCGTCTCACATGGATGCACCTGGCTTTATATAATAGCCGACTAAACCTAGATTTAGGAAACAAGAAAACACCTATGCGTAAACAAACTGGACAACTCTATATTTGCCTTTTACATCTCGGCAGAATTTTATTATATAAACTAAAATCTGGTACGCCATGTTGATCTTATTTGATGTAGGTGGACCCCAGCCCAAGTCGCACAAACACAAAGAGAACCTATCACGTAACAATTTACAAGTCTTTCCTGGTGCAAACTCTTTACATGCCAAAAATAGAAATAGAATACAACGACTGCTGCTCCTCCTTTTCCGTTTGAACGAACGTGATGATATCTTCTCGTAATACTCAAACTGAAATCCTTCCAAATTATCTCCATCGACGTGTCTGGCCATGTTAGCTCCACCATCGTAACTTAAGGCTTCAAGTTTCTTATGCATGCGTGGCTGTACGCACATGTACCTCTCCTCATGTAATACGTGCACGTCCCACATCTTATTTTCCTCTTTCTTAAACGAGTGCGTCTCTGCCAATACCATAGTATGCATGCATGTAACTTCAACTAATTCTGCAATCTTTTTTGTGTACTGTTTATGAACGGCAGTATCGTTTGGCACATATACATCCTTAACGGTAACTAATGGAACAACGGTAACTTGATCCTGGTGGGTAGCTTGTACGTCGTCGTTGCCATTGGTTCGACTACAATTGAAACTGGTCGTCGTTGCCATTGGTTCGACTACAATTGAAACTGGTCGTATCAGAGGCAACATGCGTCCGTCACGCGATCTTCGCCTTGCCATGCTTCTCCTCTTCTCGGCATCCGTCCTCCTCTCGGCCGTCCCGGCGGCCAGAGCCCAGCAGGAAACAGACCATGAGGAGGAGTTCAGCTACTCGCTGGACGCGGAGAACGGGCCAGCGCACTGGGGCGACATCAAGGAGGAGTGGTCCGCGTGCGGCAAGGGCAACATGCAGTCGCCCATCGACCTCGCCAGCCCCCGCGTCTCCCTCGTGCGTGGCCTCGGCTACCTCAAGCATTCCTACGTCCCCGCCAACGCCACCATCGTCAACCGCGGCCACGACATCATGCTCCAGTTCGAGGGCGACGCCGGGAGCGTCTCAATCGACGGCACGCCCTACTTCCTCCGGCAGCTGCACTGGCACTCGCCCACCGAGCACAGCGTCAACGGACGCCGGTACGACATGGAGCTCCACATGTTCCACGAGAGCGCCCAGGGCAAGGCCGCCGTCATCGGCGTCTTCTACCAGATCGGCGCCCACGACGCCTTCCTGCACAAGGTGCCTGTCTTCTCTTTCTTGCTTTCTTTAGTTAATTACCAACCAACAAACCAGGCTTAATTAAGCTTGATGATTAACTAAAGCCAACACGATAAGATGGGACTTACGCCTTAATTATGATTAACTAACGGCAACATGCAAAGCTGCAAGATGCACTTAATAATTGGCAGGTCATGCATGGGGCTAACTCTAATCTTGTACGAACGCAGCTGGAGCCATACCTGGAGATGATAACGGATCGCAAGGACAGGGAGGAGAAGATGGGGTTGATGGACCCGAGGGGCGCCAGAGGCAAGGCGAGCGTGTACTACCGCTACGTGGGCTCTCTCACCACCCCTCCCTGTGCAGAAGGGGTCATCTGGACCATCGTCAAGAGGGTACGTCCCGTTTCATTCATTCACGGTCACTAACCAACTACCAACTAACAACTATCAGTAAAATATTTCATTTCTGGATTCGACCATATCACGTGCACACATGATGACACACATGTCAAGTAAAATAATTCATTTCTGGAACTTAGCAGTTGGCAAGAAGCTGCCAGTGCGTTCTATGTATACAAATCATTGGTTCTATGTACGTCCCGTTTCATTCATTCACGGTCACTAACACAACTACCAACTAACAGCTCAGTGAAATATTTCATTTATGGACTGTCAAATAAAAGAATTCATTTCTGGAACTTAGCAGTTGGCATGGAGCTGCTTTGTACAGATCCTTTGATTTGTTATTCACACAGAATCTTCCCACCGGTTTCGTCTTTACTTCACTTTTGTTTGATGGGAAATTGCGAATTTAGATCAGTGGAACGCACGCCAGCTAGATGCGTGCACAGTCCTATTATACACTGCATGGTTGGTGCATGGTGCTGAAATTGATATATAAATTTGCCAAAACTTATATTTTCCTCTATCCATTTCAATTTGCAGGTCCGCACCGTGTCGAGGCACCAGCTGGAGCTTCTCCGGGAGGCCGTCCACGACGTAAGTGTTTTTCTTCTCTTACGTGTCTCCAATTGTTTTTATGAAAGCAGAGTCTTGGTATTCTCTTGGTGCATTCAAATCTTGTGTTTGAGCACTTTACAGTCTTCAGACTCCTGTCAAACGGTAGACCTTAACCATTGGGCAACATCTAGGAATTTAACAAATGACATGAAAGCTACCTTTAATTTGGTCGATCTCCACACATGCACTAGAAATTTTTTGCGCTGATTTTCCTTCAACCCTACATGCAGGACATAGAGAAGAACGCGAGGCCGCGTCAGGAGGCGAACAGCAGAGATATCAGCATGTTCCGGCCTTTTGAGCAAAATAGACATTGATTATTAGCCAGGGTCGATTCTCCGCTTAGTCAGTTTGCTGTTACAGCTATTATATATGTACATGGTTATAGCAATTTTTGTAATTCTTTGTACCCATATTAGATGCCTTGCATCCGGTCACTGAATAATAAAGGAGCACGTCCAGTTCATGTCCACGCATGTGTTTTGATGCTGTGATCTACTCCATGGCTCATCCAGCTGCCGCACTGCCATTATAAATTAAAGAGCCAGCAGGGATTTTGATTATGGTTGAGTACCGGCGCTCCGAAATATATATAGGACCATCCAGCTGCTGCTAGCCATCTGGTGTTGTCTCCTTGAAGAATTATGCCTGGAATATATAATTTAGCTCAAGAAATTAAGGTTATGTATGAATATTCCTGAATGCTACCAACTTATTCCTGAATCCATTTGGCTACTGTTTTTATAAGTATCCGGTCAATGTGAGCGTGGCTCATAAAATAATCAAGCGGGCTGTCGACCTGACCAGGCTAGAGGATTTCACTGGTACGATGATGATGCGAGATCAGACTTATCCGCCATGTGGCATGGACGCCAGCATGAATTTGTTAAACTCTCGCAACAGTTCTGTTATGACCGGGTAGACTTATGCCCGTAGGAGGTCCACGGGACAGGTTTAGTTAGGGACTTAGCCCACAAGTTATCTTATTTTACTCACATCGTGGTTATATAAACAAGCTGTAAAACTCATTTGAGAATTAAGCAATAAGCCTATTCTATTGCCCGGCTCCCAGAGGAGCCGGAACCCTAACCCTAGCCACCTCCTCTCTCCACCGCCGCCATCCTCCCACGCGCACGAAGGCGCCCAGCCGCCGGCGACCGCGTGCCTCGCCGCGCCCAACTCCCTCCTTCCCCTACAGTCTCCGCCCTAGACCCGGCAGAACCCTAGCTCCTAACACCTTGATATCAAGTAGCTCAGTTTCGATCTTGTCTTCGCCGCCGCCCATCCCGTCGCTTCCGCTGAGAACCGTCACCACCGCGCCGCTGGCTTCTCCACCGTGATTGACTGATTGAAAGACATACCTGTGTTATGGTAATCATGAGTAACACCCAATGGCTTTGCTTAGACAACATAACATGCGTCAAATTACTCATTCATGGGGATTTGGGGTGCTATGATTGAAAAGTGTATTACCTTCAAGAAACCGGATGCATCACCTTCAAGAAAAGTGTATTAGAATGGGTGTGAATGGATCAGGTAAAGACACTGCGAAGTTACCAACTTATCTCATCTCCCCGCATCACTGACAGTGTTCTGTGTTGTCTTACCATTATGTGTTTGCTTTTCACTTTGAATGGTATGTTCTGTCTCAGGTAGTCAACTTTGTCACACTTCTTTTTGGTTCGGCAAAGCTCGTGTTTGGTTTAAATGCATAAACTGTTTTCTAAGCTAAAAAATGCCACAAATGATTTATTTTTTCTGTGAGATAGTCTGGATTTCTGGTCCTTGCATGGGAGAGGGTTGGGGTCGAAGGTATTGTCACTTCCAGTGCCGATAGTAACTAGAGTGGCCACTAAGAGCCATGAGTTTGCGGGCAAGTTGTGCATGTCTTGTTGGTCAAAAACTAAGCAAGTATGTCATGTGCTAAAACTAGAGACGTGTACATGCTTACTAGTGTTTGGGGTGCGCCAATGGCGCGCCGCCTGAGAGGTTGTTTGGGCGGTGCCAGGTTGGGTACACGCCCTTTTCAGGGTTCTTTCTCTGCTTTCTGAGTGGCATATGAACATGCAAACGATGAGAGATTGAAGTGCGAAATATGTTAACTACAGTAAAGCATCACATGTTTGCATAACTCGATTCCATCCATAAAAATATACTCCGCTACATGACTCCACACGACTCCGCTACACTCTGCTCTACATGGAGGCATATGAGTAGAAGCAAGCCTAAAGGACATGCTTACATTGGGCCTGACCTACACGACTCCAGAAGGCCACTAACTCCGACGGCACGAAGATGCCTGCACGGCAAGGCTGGAAAATCTTACACTGCGCGCAAGGCTGATACTGATGGAGGGCGACATGGCCGACCTCTGCAAACGCCCCATCCCCATTGAGAACGCCGCCTCTCTTTTGCGTTGTCGTCTCCCATTCCCTCATCTCTTTACCATGAGCCCCATACCCTGCACGCAAGGCTGTCGAGGATGCCGCCGCTGTAGACATCTATATGGCAACACTGGAAAGTATGAACATAAGTAATCCTGATGAGTGAGAAGCTGTCCCAACATTGTGTTCTCCTCTATAGTAGCATGATCAAGTAGTATGATCAGCGTCAAGAAAGAAAAATGTTTTTGAATTATGCCGTGGGTCTTAAGAAAACTATGTGAAAGAACGTAGTAAGAACTGTATATATAGATACTGATGTAACTTTTCTCATTTTAAATCTTTTCCTTTAGGGTCTGTTAATCTAGAGAGGATATGTATGCTTCTCTTCTATAGCATTGTTCAATCAATTATAAAAGCTAAATGTGATTTAGATTTAGGAGAGCCTGCACCTCCTAAAGGTGAACAAACAGAACAAAACATGACAAGGGGAAGAGGCTGAGGAGAGCCTTCCGTTGCCTGGCAGCCGGAGTCTAACTAACGGAGTCTAACTAACGCCATGAACAACAAATAAATCTTGGCATGCCCAATTATAGGTCTAAATCTTGGCATACCAAATAATCATGTGACGTTGAAATTTTCATCATCTAGATAAAAGGGGAGATAAATATACCATTTGAGCATCCTTTTTGTGTTAGTTTGCATCCTCCCATCATCCTTTTCGATTTGAAATTGATCCTGAAATAACAAAAAAAAAAGCATAAAGAAAAATTTGAATGATTGAAGTGTAAAGAAATCGTAAGCAGCATGGGTGTTTAAGTTATGTTCTGTACCAGATGGTATCTTCGCCAAACAAATGACGGAGAGGTTCAGTTGTTTTCATCATAACAAGTTGTACACTATGTAAATACTGATAAGTTAGTGGGGTTGGTAGCTGTCTAAGATCAAAGCAACATACCATGCATAATGAGTTATGTCGTCTTCTTTTTATGTTTCCCGTAAAACAAGATCACACTCTAAATCAAGAACACAACTAACCTGTCACCAAATTAAGTCACCAAATTTGCATAATCCATCATCCATTTTCAGAGAACAAAACCAACAGTCAAATTCCTATAGGCAAAGATGAGGCCATAAGAATTTAAGATGAACATACAAGCACTAAAGTATATGGGACGTCCTTCAGAATTTCAGTCAACCTATTATAGGAACCTGATCAAATTTATTCTCCAAAAAAGGACAAGCAAAGAAGTACCAAGGTGTTTGGCATAGATCTTGAGGGTCTTGGTCTGTCGCATGACGATCCGGACCATGGCAGTCTTCATGTGCTTGAGCAGCTTGACGGTACCCATGTACAGCTTTGCTTTCCTATGGACACAAGAAGAAACACCAAAGCAGGCGTGTCATACTTAGATAAAAAGAACAAAACAAAGAACAGTTCGGGTACTCACAGTGGCACGAAGTTGTAGCTGGTGTCGGTGCCATACCTGTCCCCCTTCATGCTGGGGGCGTGGAGCTTGTGAGAGGTCGCATTGGCGTGGAGGAACTTGGGGTGCAGGCGGGTGCGGTCGAGGTTCCCTGTCTCCAGCGCATATGAGACCAAGCAAAAAAACTAAATGACAGGCAGAGGTGCATAATTTCAGAAAACATGTACGAGCTGTGAAAGACAGATTTTTTGACACATTATGCAGCAGAATCTAGGACCAAGTTTTTCCCTCTTCTTTAGACAAAAAAAAGACAATCATAAATAATGAAATAGTCCAAGAAATAGCTCAAGGACTTCACTTGGATTAGTATGGTTCAGCATGAAGCGAACATACAAAGAAAACGTGATACATGCACCACTGCAGAAAATTCAAAAACAATGGCCAGTGGAAACAAAAAAATATTGTTGGTCGTGAGCAGATTTACGTTAGAAGATAAGGACCAACCTCATAGTTAAGGGATCCACAATTTGACCCGCAGCTGCACATGTAGTGCCAGATTTTCAAGCTACTGTTCAAGATCATGAGCAGTTGCTTGGCGAGGAAGTCGATCAGTCGAGGACCTCTTTTTTAAATGGGATAAAGGAAATTTATGCCGCCGACGATGTCCGCTCCTTTAGTTATGTATACTATTATATCAAGGTTACAAAGCATATCTATTTTACAGGTCTGGACAGCTTCAAACTGAAACCAAAAGTGATTTTAGGAAAGAGTAATATCGTGACCAAACATGTAATGAAGAGAAATCTAATGTGCCGGTTCACTTGAACCCTATCTGAATTTCACTCTTCTGCTACCATAGGGGATCAGAAAAATTACCATGAAGATGCTCTTTCAGAATCCCATCCATCATGGACTCATAGACCAGGATGTTTCTCCCATCTTCATGGCAGCATCCTAGCAAGGATACCTGAACAAATTAACAATTTGTTGGTGTTGAGAATAATTTAACATACCATATTCATTTTCTCGGCAAATTAAACCAACCTTCCTTGTTTGGAAACTGCTTCTTCCCCTGGGAATCATTCGTTGGCACTTTCATCTCAGTGAGCCATTGAAGTGTCAATCTGAATTTAAAAGGGGATTCAAGACCAAAAACATGTTGCTCATCTACCTGCAAGCAATTCATCAAGATCAATATATAGTCTTATAATTCTAGAATAAATACTGTACTTCTAATAGTAGAAATAATGCATAAATGTAGACAAGGTCTTGCTGGGCTGCAAAAATACTAACCAAAGAAGTGGCAGACTGGAAAATTAAGCATCTCTCTTATTTTCCTCATCACTATGAGCCCTAGGAAACAGAGAGCACAAGGGAGCACTAACCCGTGAGATGTCTCACATGTACTGGTGCCGGCCTTTTCTCCATGAACCGACGTGGTGGCCACTTATCTGGCCGGAGAAGTGCCTCCTCCTCTGGCCGCCATGGAAGGGCAGAACTTCCTCCTCTTGCCTCTGTGACGGCGACGGCCATAGCTGGATCCCTGAAGACGACCACACACGAACACAGACGGTGAAGGAGAATGGGGAGCAGATTGGTGGCGGCAACAGCGACCTTCAGGTGACGGTGGAGGAGGGGAGCACGGCGACAACCCATGACGACGGAGCGGGCTCACGGCGGCGACCAGCCCTGCTCGAGTCACGTGGAGAGGGGATTGGGTAGCCGCCAGGGAGGAAGTTGCGTGGGAAAAGGAAGGAAAGGAAAGGACGCTACCTCTCTCACTATGGGGCCATCTAGGGACCAGTGAAACGTTTATCTAACCATCGCTTTCTATCGTACAGTAAAAATCACCAGGGGATCGACTCAGCAAGCGCCATTTACGCGACCCTTAAATTACAAATACTATATGTACATATTTTAACATTTTTATGAAATTATCGATGAGGTGCACATAAACCATTCCAAATATACTGCATAAACCAGAAGCTTGATTTTATGACAAATAGACAAATAACACAAACCTGATGCCTGTGTTTGGCTCCCTTCAAGTACAGAAGAGTGGAGCAATCCATATTTTCTGATAGGTGCAGGGTAGGGAGAAAATGTGTGCAAGGTACAATGACATCTTTCAGCAATGATACTTGCCTGCAGATTTTGAATCAAGTTTGTACCACCCGCCAAAATCAACCACCAGTAGAATTGCTAGCAATCTCCATCCGCAGATGCCACATTGCTATAGGGTCTGTCAAAGAATTCCTCAGTATTTAACATGACCAGAGCATCTAAAAGGAAAAATAAGTTGCTAGCAAATCAATCTTCACCAAGACATAAACAGTACTGCTAGGCAAATCAATTCAGATTGACCTTCACGCGCATCCTTAAACACGCCCAACCTCCGTTACTCGGTGATAAAGAGGCACATTGTTATCCTCCTTTTCTAAAAAACAAAGGGTACTTAGAGAACATCCTATTTTTCTTAATAAAATTAGCAGTCAGTTCATTGACGACTCTGCAATGCTTGAGCATGACTAAAAATTCAAAAGCGAGGCTCCCCAATTCTGCGACGTGGTGTGAACAGCATGCTAAGCGAAAGGGAGACGGAGAGAGAGTGAACCGAATCGGCAGTGACGATGGCGACATCGAAGTTAGAGGTGCGGTAGTAGATGTGGCAGGGGTTGCGGCGTTGCACGTGATGCCCTCGGCATCACGGCGGGGTCGGCCCGCGCGTCGGCATAGAGGACGACGACGAGCTCCTGGACGCCACGGCTGTGAAGACGGTAACAAGAATGGAGGCGACGCTGCATCGACCGCCGCGCATGAAGAGGTGTTCGGAGCTCGGGGAGGAACCGATGGCCAATATTGCGCAGTTTTATAGTCATCAGCATCTCTACCTACAGAGGCATGGTGTTTAGAGAGAGAGGGCACACCCAGCAGCAGTCGCAAAAGGCTTGGCGTCAAGCATGCACCACCTGCCGCAACGACACCTAACCCTCGGAGGCAGATGGAATCGCTGGTCTCGTACAGAGGTACAGTCGAATTGGTCACTCGATCCAGCTTTTGTCTATGGATTGAAACGGGGTGTGACAGATCGGTGGTCTCTGTCCAGACCAAACTAAGCCGATCTAGTATAATTGCTAAAGCCCACACTAGACCAAATTACCACAGGTGCTCAGCCCATTTAACCCAACCCAAAGCAAACTAACGAAAAAACTGAACTGAACCTTTAGTTTGAGTCCAAACCAATTTCAGGTCTAATGACAGGCATAGTGAAGAACTTCACACTGGTAAAGCACAAGGACAACAAGATTTCCAATAAAAGTTAACAGGCACATAAGACCAAGAAATGTTTAGAAGCATTAGAATTTAGCTCATATGGATTTAGTAAACAAATTACCTCTGATTTTGGAGAGAAAATCAAGGAGAGGAGGGATATATAGCCCCTGACTTCCCAGTAGCATGTCCCTTTCAGCTCCTACAGGAGAAAATCAATCACAAGATCAGCACACCATGCCGGCAGTTCACACCACACAGCTAACACGCACGCACGCCTCCAGCAGCACGAACACCACACGCACGCACGCAGCCCACTCACAGCATCGACGCCCGCGCGCTGTGTGCCCTCAGCTGCGTTTGGCCGTCTGCACCGCGCCCAGCTCGACTGCCGCCGCTGCCAAGATTTCCAGAAGTTTCTATTGGGGTGGGGTGGGGGGGGATGGGGATGTGAAGGAGAGAAGGCCGCCGTGCACTGACCTTCGATTTGTAGCCACCCCTCGATTTGGGGCGGCCGGATCGATCCGCTGCCTCCCACGCCAAGGCCATCGTGCACTGACCTTCGATTTGTAGCCGCCCCTCGATTTGGGGCGGCCGGATCGATCCGCTGCCTCCTACGCCAAGGCAGACCACAGATCGAACCGTCGTCGACCTTCTCCTCCCACAAGGCGCGACGACGTTGGTGTGGGAGAGCGCGGCCCGTTCCTCTTCCGTTGGCGACGCTAGCGGCGGCGGGGCTGTATGCCTGGGAGAGGAAACGAGAGAGGGAGAGGGAGGTCGCGTGAGTGGGCTGCCTTCCTGGAGAATTTACCTTGTGGTCCCAATCCTTGCGACAGTAAAATCTCCCAACGTGGCATAGCTCAACGAGCGCCCTTTGCGCGACGCTGAAAGGGTTAAATGAATAAAATGTGTGCAAGTGTGCAACAATACATCTGATAAATGTAATAAATGAAGTGAGCTGCCAAACGATCTTCACATCAAAAATAGACGTAAGCAACCATGCATACATGCCTATAAATGCATGGAACTGGGCTACCGGACCACCTTCACATCAAATTCTTAGTTGATAAATTTAGTTGCATTCATATTCACTTATGCCCAGTTCCTCTAGATCTAGTGATGATGTACATGCATCTGTTAAAGAATTATAGACTGTGTCTTATATAAAAGAGTTGCATAGCGATTTGTGCCAAAAAAAAGAGTTGCATAGGGTTGAGAGGTATAGGGGATGATTCTAAGACAACCAGACCGATAAGTGCAACAAATTATCTCCACCGACCTGTTTCATAGAAGCCAGATGGTCCTATCGCGCTTAGGTGATCAACCATCATGTCACAACCCTGTTGTCCCGTATAGCAATTTGGTCTCATGGTGCCCTCGATCCCACGTCCAGGACGTGGGTTGATTTTCTACTTTTGTAGGTGTCGTAAGACATCAGTATGTCCTGATTATCCTTGTGCTTATCTTTGGACTCCGCCTTTTGGGCTAAGCAAGTGAGCCTAAGAGACATAACAATAATATAATATAGAGAGGTCGCCTTTTATATAATAGATTGATGTTTTTTCTCTTACTTGAGTCACTTCATTTGCATCCTGGATGTTTTCCTCCAACGGCCTATAACCATATCTTCGTATCTAGATTTTCCAACCTGAATAGCTTAATGGGTCTCATATCAATCATTGTGATCATAACCCAGCTAATATTATCAATGATATACCAGGTCGGCAGGAATATGCTTACAACAATCTATTCTCACCTCCCCCAAGTAGGTATCCATGCGCCTAACAAATTATTTCAGGGCTTTCTCTGGAAGAGTGACTATAGAAACACTCTAGCAAGGTAGGGCACCAGGCCCGCGTCGCCCCGCTAGCGCGGCTCGGGTGGAACCCTAACCTTCCCCCCCTCCCCGCCGCCTCAACCAACTTCTCCCTCCCCTCCGCCGCCGTTGGAGGAGGTCTCCGGGCAAAGCCCCAGGTGGCTGACGGTGGCGCCAGAGACCCCTTCCCTCCCACGATGCATTGGGTGAGGCGGGTCACCCGGGGCACAAGGGCCCTCCTCCCTGATCTGAGTCGTCGTGGCGGCGCGACCGATTTGAGTCTGCTGCCTGCGCAGTGGTGGCGTGGTGATGGGAGGAGGCGGCGGAGCTGCAGGCTTCGTGGAAGATCTGGTGGTGCCGGCTGCTCGGTGGGCTTGCATGGTCATGGCGGCGGAGGTCGCAATGGCCGGCGGCTTGGCCGGTCGGCAGCAGCGGCGGCAGAACATGGCCGGTGGCACCGGCGATGTTATGTCTGGATCCCGGGGCGGCGTCCTTGGATGGTGGCGGGTGGTGAAGCTAGGCCTTCTCGCGATGGCATGGCGTGGTGCAGTCCCTGTCCAAGGCGGATCTGTGACGGCGATGTGACCTATGGATTGGTTCGGATCAGAGACGGTGACGAGCGCGCGGGATCCTTCTTGGCGGCTCTTGCGGCTTGGTGAGGCAAGGTGGGAGCCCTGCTCCTAGGCTCCAGTGGTGGCACACTCAGGCAGTGGCCGGTGCGCCAGGCCTCCTACGGTGGCACTACTGTTGCGGATGGTCTCCGGATCTAGGCGGCTAGATCTGGGGCTTTGAAGGTGGTCGAGACGGTGCACAAGTTGTCGGTGGAGTACTCGGGACAGATCCGGGTGAAAACCTGCTCTGCGGTCCATGGCCGGAGCCGGTGATGACGATGCATGTATCATCGTTTCCTTCATGAAGGCATCATCAAGGTGAAGCTCCCAACTCCACTCAAAACCTCCGGGGGAAACACTAGTAGAAAATAGGGCTTTGGTTTGGGCCTGGCAAGCCCATTAGTCCCGGTTCACTCATGAACCGGGACCCATGGGGGCATATGTCCCGGTTCGTGTGCCGAGGGGGCCGGCCGGGCCTCGTGGGGCATCTGTCCCGATTGGTTAGGACCCATTTGTCCCGGTTCCAGGCACGAACCGGGACCAATGGGCCTCGCTCCTGGCCCACACCCATTGGTCCCGGTTCCTGTCTAGAACTGGGACAAATGGGTGGCCTTTAGACCCGCTTCCTGATACGAACCGGGACCAATGAGTTTCCTATATATAACCCCTCGCCCACCACTTCCACTGCTCTGTTTTTTCTGGCCGGCCGGGGGGGGGGGGAGCTTTGTGGTGCTCTAGCTAGCTCATCTCCTATGCACATGAGGTGTTCGATGAAATGCCCGAGCCACACTAGTTAAGCTTTTCTCCTCTCGAAGCTTGAACTCAAAGCTCCATTTTCTCCGAGATTTGTCTAGGTTTAGCGGTCTGTCACGTCCCGTCCCCGTCTTCACCGCCGTCGATCGCCCCCGCCGATCTCGTCACTGGCACCACCGTGGTGAGCCTCTTGTTATGTCCATGCTTTTCTTACTTTTATTATTGCTTGTTATTATTGCTTTAGATAGATATTTGTCTAATTTTCATACGTTTATTACCTTGTTATTATATAGTGCGATGGTTTTGATATCCGCCCACGTCGGCCCTCGTCCTGTCTACGGTTTGGATGTGGTATATTATCTTTAATTTATAACTATTTGTTTAGTGTTTATGACAATTATGCCGACCAACATGACATAGATGTTTTTATATGTCTAGGAGATAGTTGAACCAGAAATTCTAACCGACCCTCTTGTGGAGAGGTTAAATTTAGTTGAAAAGGAAAACATTTCCTTGAAGAAAAAATTGGAAAAAACGGAGGAGGAGAAGATGGAATTGGAGTTGCATGTTGCGGAAGTCGTCGATGATCACAAGATCAAGATGGACCCTATTGTCAAGAGGTTAAATTTAGTTGAAGAAGAAAACAAGTACTTGAAGGAAAAACTAAACAAATTGAGGAGGAGAAGATGATATTGTAGTTTCATGTTGCGGATATCGTTGATGATCACAAGATCAAGATGGATGTCATGCGCTTGAAGATTAGAAAGATTAGAAAATATGCCATTCATACCGAGGCTTGGTATCATTATGCCGTTGGATCAATTGTTACCTTGGTTGCGATAATGATCACATTTGTTGTTGCGTTGAAATGGTCTACATAGTTTCAATGTATGGTTTAATTATATGCTCTAGAGATATGCATGTACTTTGAATGGCATGTGATGATGAACTTATATTAATTTGATCACTTATCTATCCATGATGTTCTGTAATGGTTTTTGACACGCTTAATTATATATCGTGGGAGTGGAGGGCAAGACAGACATTCAGGCTCTTATAGATTTTCAATTTCAGGGTCCTTATAGCTCAAAAAAAATCAGTAAATGCATGAAAAATAGCAAATGAAGTCAGAAATGGTTGAAAATTGATGATGATGCTTTGAATGGTGCATTTTGAACATAGACAAAGTCTGTAGTTCAAATAAGTTCAAAAAATGAAATCCCTTTGTAACAGACGAGTTTTCGTCTGAAATCCTGATACCTCGAAAGAGATTGTCCGTTTTGTACACGAAGTGCATCCAGTTTTTGTCGTAACCCTCTCTACTTTTTTGCACATGCTATGTGGGTGAAATGATGATACCATGCCAACTTTCAACCATTTCAGAGTTTATTTGAAATGCTTTTCAATTTCAGGCTCATTTAGCTCAAAAAATTCAGTAAATGCATGAAAAATAGCAAATGAAGTCAGAAATTGTTGAAAATTGATGATGTGGCTTTGAATGGTGCATTTTGAAGAAAGAAAAAGTCTGTAGTTCAAATAAGTTCAAAAAAATGAAATCCCTTTGTAACAAACGAGTTTTCGTCTAAAACCCTGATACCTCGAAAGAGATTGTCCGTTTTGTACACGAAGTGCATACAGTTTTTGCCGTAAACCTCTTTACTTTTTTGCACATGCTATGTGGGTGAAATGATGATACCATGCCAACTTTCAACCTTTTCAGGGTTCATTGGAAATGCTTTTAAATTTCAGGGTCATTTAGCTCAAAAAATTTAGTAAATGCATGAAAAATAGCAAATGAAGTCAGAAATGGTTGAAAATTGATGATGTGGCTTCGAATGATGCATTTTGAATACATAAAAAGTCTGTAGTTCAAATAAGTTCAAAAATATGAAATCCCTTTGTAACAGACGAGTTTTCGTCTCAAACCCTGATACCTCGAAAGAGATTGTCCTTTTAGTACACGAAGTGCATCCAGTTTTTGCCGTAACCCTCTCAACTTTTTTGCACCTGCTATGTGGGTGAAGTGGATACCATGCCAACTTTCAACCTTTTCAGAGTTCATTTGAAATGCTTTTCAGTTTCAGGGTCATTTAGCTCAAAAAATTCAGTAAATGCATGAAAAATAGCAAATGAAGTCAGAAATGGTTGAAATTGATGATGTGGCTTTGAATGGTGCATTTTGAACACAGAAATAGTCTGTAGTTCAAATAAGTTCAAAAAAATGAAATCCGTTTGTAACAAACGAGTTTTCGTCTGAAACCTTATACATCGAAAGAGATTGTCTGTTTTGTACACGAAGTGCATCCAGTTTTTGCCGTAACCCTCTTTACTTTTTTGGACATGCTATGTGGGTGAAATGATGATACCATGCCAACTTTCAATCTTTTCAGAGTTCATTTGAAATGCTTTTCAATTTCAGGGTCATTTAGCTCAAAGAATGAACTAATATAAAAAACAATGAACTGGAAGACTTTTATGAAACTATAATAGCAAAAATAATAAACTAAAAGAATGAACTAGAAAACTTTAATGAAACTCTAATAGAAAAGAGAATGAACTAGAAAACTTTAATGAAACTCTAATAGCTAAAGGAATCAACCAAAAAGCTTTCATAATTAAACCTCAATTATTATTGAAACTAAAATTATATAAAATTTATGCAACTAAAATTATCAATGTATTTCCTGTTCGAAACATTAAAAGCAAATAGAATTTTCATAATATAAATAAAAAACGCAAAATATAATAAAATAAATAGGTAGAATAAAAATAAAATAAATAAGTAGAAACAAAATAAACTTTAATAAAGTAAAATAAATAAACTTTAATAATATAAATAAAAATAGCAACATTAAGTATTCTTTTGATAGTAGAAACAAAATTTAAAAAATAAAGCAACAAATAAAAAATGGAATAAAATAAAAAAATGCCACGTACTGGGCCACCACGGCTTGAATACGACTAGAAACCCACCTGTGGGCCAGGATTCAGGCCCGCGGAAGGTCCTGTAGGCCCACAGTCAGATGCAGTGTGATTATGCCCGTATGCCTGCATTACAGAGGAGCTCGAATACTTATAAACTGATCGCGACGTCTCTCAGCTAGCGAGATGGGACTAAACTCCCACCGCACGGCGGCTGTGCGAGGTAATTGGTCCCGGTTAGTCCCAGAATCCGGGACTAAAGGTCGGCATTGGTACTGGTTCGTGAAACAAACCGGGACCAATCCCCACCATTATTCCCGGTTGGTGCCACCAACCGGTACCAATGGCCACTTTTTTCCCGCCCTTTGGGTTGCTGAAAACTGGCCATTTGTCCCGGTTGGTGCCACGAACCGGGACCAATGGGTCCATTAGTCCCGGTTGGTGCCACGAACCGGACCAGTTCTTTTGCTATATAAGCAACACTTGGGAATTTTTTTAGATTTCTATCATCAGTTCGCCCCCGACGCCGCCAGGCTGCTCGCCGTTGTCGCCGTCGCCGCCTCTGCCCCGACCTCGCCATCGACGCCCTCTGCCCCGACCTCGCTGTCGCCACCCTCTGCCCCGACCTCGCCGTCGTCGCCCTCTTGCCCCAACCTCGCCGTCGCCGCCCAGCAGTGAGCACTCCGGCCTCCTTCCCCCCTGCCGTCGCACCTGCCTGCTCTGCTCCTCTGCGCGCCGCCGCCCCTGCCGCACACCACCGCCACCGCCCCGGCCTGCTCTGCTCTGCT
>LR738712.1:738280566-738297532 GCA_902687465.1 Secale cereale
TTTATAGTTTTAGTTATAGAATGTAGTTTTTTTAGTTAGAACTAGTTCATTTTTATTTATATTAAGTGCTTATTAGTTGAACTAGTTGAATTAATAGAACTAGTTTAATTTTAGTAAAACTAGTTTATTTTTAGTAAGAACTAGTTCATTTTTGTTTATAGTAAGTGCTTATTAGTTGAACTAGTTGAATTAATAGAACTAGTTTATTTTTAATAAAACTAGTTTAATTTTAGTAAAACTAGTCTATTTTTAGTAAGAACTAGTTCATTTTTATTTATAGTAAGTGCTTCTTAGTTGAACTAGTTGAATTAATACAACTAGTTTAGTCTCTTAGTTCAAGCAATTATTCTCGCATTGACGTCGATGATGCCTATCCCGCATCATCGTCGTCGACTCAACGGAGGCCTGCTTGATCAGATGGTTCATGTTCGGGACTGGGCTCCACCGGGCTGGTATTGGGAGGTGCTTCCTGGCCGCAACTTGGTGAGGAGCCAACCCGTTGTTGACCCGAACCTTTTTTCGTGCCGGGCGCGCGCGCCAGTGACGGTGCTGAGGCGTGAGGACCCCGCGGAGGTTGTACGTCACCGTGTCAGCGAGGAGGACGAACACGTCCGTCGCTACATGGTTGCGTTGGAGGGCAGGTTTGACAATGCAAGGCAGGTTCATCAGGGATCTCACTCGAGCTATGATCATGTGATGGTTCCTTCTCTTTGGGTGTCCACCGCCGCGCCGATACCCGTCGTTCACTAGGGTTTTAGCTGTATTAATTAATTAGTGATGCTATATGTATGATACTATTCGAGATGTATTAGTGATAATATTCGACGATGTACGGATGCAAGAGATGATTTAGTTTTGCTTATTGAATGCTCAAACTGGAGTCCAACCAAATCTCCATGTCAATATGAGTCCTATAATTAAGATATTTTGAAATGTTTTTGTTTATATTTTCAACCATTGAATTTTGGCATGACTTGTGCTACAATATGTAGGAAATGTCGTCGTCTGACGATGATGATAAGATCCCAGCGTGCGACTGGTGTGGCGACGACCGGGGTCAGTGCGAAAGGCCACACCTGGTAGACGATCGATGCTTCAGTGTTATGCTCGATGACGCTTTCGATTTTGAGACGGTATGCAACACGACAAGTCTTGTTTGGTAATTAAGCATGACTCATGCCTTCTTTTTAACGTGTAATTTTCGTCTTTTACAATTCGACTAGCTTATCCCATACCATGCAAGACGCTATGTCTTGGAGCATCTGGATTTCGAAGATCATGAAAGTATGGAAACAAAGCAAATCCATCTCAGGACCCATCATGATTATGATTTTCTTGTAAAGCTATAGAATTCGGAGAGCGTAACCCATTTTGGTTGCTCGAACTGGAGAGCACTGTGCAAGGCATATGAGTTTCAAGAGGGTATGTATGTCACCTTTGACCTTGGTGATGATGACGATGGCATGTGGGTCCTTGTTGATACACTTTCAGTTCTACCTCTATGTGAGTTTCTCAAACATATTTATTAAGTAATTTATATTGTGTCTTTCAAATAATTGAAAGCTTATTTCCATTAACATCTTATTTCCATTCCTCAAGAAATGTACGGAAGATGGTAGACAGAATCCACTACACAGATGGTGCGGAATTAACTTGTCAGAAGAAAAATCATATTGTCTCGTTACTTTCTTATTTTGAGTTTTACAATACTTATGCTAAAACTCCTGCACATTATGGTCAGTACGTGCCACTAGTGCACGTGTTGAACTACGGTAACAGCCATAGAGATGCCATGGTAAGATTTGTGGTCGATCATCTTTTGCATAAATTCTTCTAAAACTAAACTACATTACTAACTACGAAGTTATTACTATCACTACAAGAAATATGTAAACTTATGACCTTCTGTCAGTGACCCTGGAAGAATTGGTCATAAATTTATGACCATTTTAGACCAATTGGTCAAAAGCTGTCTGGGGGGCTCTAAACCCTAAACCATAACGACCATTTTGGTCGGAAAGGTCATAATTTCATTAGAGGAATGGTCGTAAAGCTGGTAGCACTGTCCACTGCCTCATGCCTAGCTGATAACGACCAATATAAAATGGTCACTACACTTGAGTTTGTATGAATTAGGATGATTAGGCAGCCACCTCGCTTATGTGTCACTATCTAGGTGTCTTTTTTTGCTTGAGTTTTAATATTCAATAGACAGACAGGGCACACACTGACAGGCGGGACCCATTTGACAGGTGGGGCCGAGCGCTTAATTCGCCCAAAAAAGATGCACGAGGCGGGACTCGAACCCACGACCTCACGCTTGGTTTGCTCGCATGCTACCGCTGGGCTGGAGAGGGATAGTTGCTCACATCTGGGAGTTTATCTATACATTATATAGAACTACGGCTCTCTCATATCATTGACAAGTGGGACCTTCCGACCAGGTGGCATCGAACAGAGCAACGATTAGCAACACTAACAGGCGGGACCCATTGGACAGGTGGGTGAGCGAGCGTTTAATTCCCTAAAAAATATGCGCTAGCGGGGACTCGAACCCACGACCTCGCGCTGGGTTCGCTCGTTCGGTACCGCTGGGCTAGAGAGAGATTGTTGCTAATGTGTGGGTAGTTTTCCATATAGTGTATAAAACCACGGCTCTCACGTATCAGTGACAAGTGGGACCTTCCGACCAGGTGGCGGCGGGTGGCATCCAACAGAGCAACACTTAGCGTTTTTCTAGGTCTTCGGACCAGGTGGCGGCGGGCGGCGGCGGAAGCAACCAGCAGGGGACGCTCGCCTTGCCCATTACCTCGCCGCAGGTGACCTCGCCCACGGCCTCGCGGCGGAAGCAACCAGCAGGGGGCCGAGGTGGGGGCGGGGCCGGCAGCGGAGGTAACCAGCAGGGGGCGGAGGCGAGGCAGGGCGTGGAGGCAGGGGCCAGTAGGGGCGTGGGCGACCGACGGTGGTGGGGGCTCGCCGAGCATGGGGGACTCGCCGCCGCCGCAAGCACACCTCCCGGCATGCACCCCTCACCTCTTCCCCCCTCTCATCTCTCGTCACCCGAGCATGTTCTTCAGGCCTTGTTCGGTTAGGATTTCAGTGGGAGATGGATTTCAGTCAGATGTTCTTCAGCATAGATGAATTTTGTTGATGCACTGTTAGTAGTTAGGAGATAACTTGCTTGTTTGGTAGATATTGCATAGATGAATTTTCTTGATGTACTGCTAGGAATTGTTCAGCTTGTTTGTTAAGAATTCTTCATGCCTTGTTCGGTTAAGATTTGGGAGGGGGGATTTGAGCTAGATGGCCTCAGTTGTTCTTTAATTGTTTGTCTAAAGATTTTTAGGATCATAGTAATTGTAATTGATAGAAACAACATAGTATTTGTTAGGATCTAGCTAGCTTGGTCTTCCCAGAAACATGATCCTTCTGAAATTTCAGTGTTGGTTTATTTTGAATTAGCCTTCTCTGCAACAAAAATTCATGCCAATTTCAGTGCTGGTTTGATTTATAGTTTGGTTTGTTTCAGTGCTGTGGTTAGGCAATTAGCACATAAAATTTTCTGGAATTTTAGCTTCCATTACTTCCATCCATTATCATTAATTAATGTTGATGCACTTAGATTGATTTGCTAAGTTGCAACAATTTGTTGCCTTTGGCATATGGACAGAAGCTGGATTAGAAAAGGAGTTAGAAAGTTTTCGAAAGAACATATGAAAGGAGTTGATGATTTCATGGCATTTGTTCGGGCAAATTTTGCCAACGAAGCTCACATTCTTTGCCCATGTTGTGAATGCCTCAACCGTCCAAGAATGGCTCAAGGAAGAGTGGAAGATCATCTGCTTCTTAATGGGATGTCTAGAACATATGATAGATGGATATATCATGGAGAACCTTTAGACACACAACCTCAACATTTTGAAGCCGATACAGAGGCCACTCATATGATGGGTGGTGGTGATGCTGGCATTGATTTCATGGAAAAGGTTTTGCGAGATAATGCTGTTTTGAAGGAAGAGGATGGGCATGAAGATGATAGGATTCCTGACCTATTGAAGGATTTGTACGATGTTGAAGATCGTGCTGATGGATAGAAATCGTTGTTTGCTGAGGTGTTAGAGGAGGCGAAGCGCGCAGCTCATGAAGGGGGTAAAATTTTCAAGATTTACCTTCACCGTGAAGTTACTCCACATCAAGTCTTTCTACCGGATTAGCAATGGCGCATTCAACGCAATACTCCGTCTTTTGAGCTTGCAATTCCCTGATAGTTGTGTTCCCAGATCTTATGCTGAAGCATTGAGCATAATCCGTAGGCTGGGGTTAGGTTATGTATCAATACATGTGTGCCCAAATAATTGTGTCTTACTTCGGAAGGATTTAGCAAAGCATGACAACTGTCCAAAATGCAATGCATCTAGGTGGAAAGATGCTGATGGGAAGAAGTCAATACCTGATAAGGTACTGAGGCACTTTCCCTTGATACCAAGGCTGCAGCGGGTGTTCATCTCGAAGAAATCATCGCGTGAGGTACAGTGGCACAAGCTGAAGCGGCAACCTATGGACAATGAGCTGAGCCATCCAGCGGATGGAGAGGCATGTAAAGAGTTTGACCGTATACATTTAGATTTTGCTGCAGATCCAAGGAACATAAAACTTGGCATTGCCACAGATGGGTTTAATCCGTTTGGGAACATGAGCATGTCTTATAGCATGTGGCCAGTTTTTGTGGTGCCGTACAACGTGCCACCATGGGCATGCATGGATCAGTCCAACTTCATGATGTCATTGCTTATCCCGGGTCCAGATTCTCCAGAAAAGGATTTTGATGTCTTTATGGATCCCCTCGTAGAAGAACTACTCCAGCTCTGGACTGGTGTACCTACATACGATGCCTTGAGTCCGGAAGAAAAGTTCAATCTACGTGCTGCAATCATATGGTCCATCCATGATTTCCCGGCTCTGCACACTCTGTCTAGGAGGATCACAGCGGGTTATCAGGCTTGTGTCCATTGTGACAACGACCCTTGCTCAAAGAGAATATTGAGCAAGATCTGCTATATTGGGCACCGCCGCTTTCTCACCGAAACCATCGCTGGCGAAGAACCAAAGATTTTAATGGTGAGAATGAACCCATAACAAGCTAGCTGAATTCACTAAAGAAGAGTTGGAGCAGCAACTTCAAAAGTTGAAAGATGTGAGACCAGGAAAGCTGGCGAAGAAAAGAAAGCGTGAGGAAGGTCAATGTTGGGACCGGAGGTCTTGTTTGTGGGACCTGCCATACTTGGCTGATCTGAAATTAAGGCATAGTCTCGATGTAATGCACATTGAGAAAAACATATGCGAGAATCTGCTAGGGACATTTTTGAACAATGAAGGGAAGACAAAGGACACGGTTAGTTCTAGGCTTGATTTGGAGGACATGGACATAAGTGAAGATTTGCATCTACAGTACGATGAAGATGAAGATTCATTTGAAATTCCACGAGCATGGTATACAATGAATAAAGAACAAAAGCTTGCATTCTGTGAATTCCTAAGAGCGGTGAAATTTCCAGATGGTTATGCTGCTAACCTAGCAAAGTGTGTTATTTCTGATGGATTCAAGCTTTCAGTACTGAAAACCCATGATTGTCACATCCTCCTCCAAAGGATTTTACCGGCGGGCCTCCGAGGAATCATGCACAAGGATATATATGAAGCGGTTGCTGAGCTGTGAAATATCTTTAGAGAACTGTGCTGCAAAACACTCAAGTTAACTGTCCTGGAAAGACTTGAAAATGAAATCCCAATTATTCTTTGCAAGCTCGAGAAGATTTTCCCTCCAGCTTTCTTCACCGTGATGGTCCATTTGGCGGTGCACTTACCAAAAGAGGCAATGCTTAGAGGCCCTGTGCAATACGGTTGGATGTACCCAATCGAAAGAAGGATGCTTACTTGTAAGCGTTATGTGCGAAACATGGCAAGACCCGAAGGTTCTATTGCTGAAGCATATGTCGTTGACGAGTGCTTGACTTTTTGCTCTAGATACTTTGGTGATGTGGAAACAAGATGGAACCGGCCGGGCTGAAATAGAGAGCGGTCTGATTCGCAAAGTGGTTATGTCTCTGTTTTCAACCATGGTGTGAACTTTCTTGGAGCCTCACAATACTTGGAAGCTGGTGATGACTATGACAAGATGGTTTTGTTTGTGCTCAGCAATTGCGCCGAGGTTCTACCATATATCGAGTACGTTATATCTTGTGCACTCATTATATATATTGTTTTGCTTGGGTTGGCACCAGCCTAATGTTTTAATTCACATGTTTTGTTGGCATTGCAGGAAATGCAAGGAAGAGTTAAATCAGGAAGAAAGCAATACCAATGTTCATAAAAGGGTTGCCAAGGGGTTTGCTAAGTGGTTTAAGAATCATGTGAGATCTTTAGCCACATGTTTTATGTTTTATGTGTTATTCACCCATTGTTAAATACCATTGTTTGCTAAATGGTTTATTTGTGCATATTGGAAAGTTGCATGAGGAGAAGAAGGTCAGTGATGATCTATTTGCTTTGGCATGCTTACCGGATAAGCGAGTGAGAGTGTATTCAGCATGCATTGCTAACGGTGTCCGCTACCACACCGTTGACCGCAAGGAAAAAAGGAAGGCACGGAATAGTGGAATCGTCACTGAGGGGTCACATGATGGTGAGAGCATTGACTTCTATGTTCTGTTGAGAAGCATCGTAGAGTTGCAGTACAACTCTAGTGGAGGCATCCATCGCTCGGTTGTTTTATTTCGCTGTGACTGGTTTGAGCTTGGTAGCAAGAAGAGGAGAGACTCTTTTGTCAAATATGATGGTCACTTCAAAATCATAACACTGCAAGGTGCTGGTATAAGAGTGATCCCTTTATTCTAACAACACAAGCAACAATGGTGTTTTATCTGCTAGACACTCTTTTGCACGGAAAATGGCAAGTTGTGCAAAACTTTCAGCACAGACACTTGTGGAGTGTGACTGAAACTGAAGTGGAAAAGGGCCCCGGTGATGGTGGACTAACATACCAAGATGATGACTCTACGGAAGTTCCGTTGCAAGCTGATGATGACTCTATGGATGTTCCGGTGCAAAGCAGAGTGCGATGGGACCTGGAACGTGTGATCGTTGGTGCTGCAACAGTTGAAGGCATCAAGAAAAGAAGAAAGGTGGTAGAGGATGGACATGAAAGCGAGGATGAGGAAAACCGGACTGATCATACTATGCTGCAATATTGTATTGATGATGACGAAAACAGGAGTGGGTATAGAGTTCCTTTTTTTTGTATGGACGACGATGAGTAGGGAATGGACATGAAGGTAAATTTGGTCTCCTTGGTGATCCTTCTAACTCTCTGTAGTTTTCCTTCTTGTGCATATGCATGGTGATCCTGATGTACTACAATTATCTCCAGGTATCAAAATGCTTGAAGATCCTGATGGCTGTAGTGGTGTGATCCTGCTGTAGTGGTGTGGTCTTATAGCATGGAGCTGATGTCAAAATGAAGTTGTGCTCAGAATGTTGTCAAAATGTTGTCTTGTAATGCAAAAGATTGCAAAATGATCATTTAGTAGTTTTGGTCAAGTTTTGTGCAAGATGGCAAAAGAATGTTGTCAAAATGTTGTCTTGTAATGCAAAAGATTGCAAAATGTTGTCAAAATGTTGTCTTATAGTTGTGCTCAGAATGGTGATCATGTAGTTCAAGTTTTGATCAAGTTTTGGTGATCATTTAGTTCAAGTTTTGGTCAGATCATACAGAATGTTGTCGAGTAGTTTTGTGATCATGTAGTAGTTTTTAACTAAATTTTTCTTCAACTGAACCCATTTCATTATGAGCAAAAAGATATGCGCAAGCGGGGACTCGAACCCATGACCGTACGCTTGTTTCACTATGTTTCTACCACTGGGCTAGGAAGAGGCTGTTGGTTTTGTACTCTATGCCAACCCTTTTGACTATATCAAACTAGTCAAGTATCAAGCACACACCTCACTGACAAGTGGGCCACTCGACCCACTCACTGACAAGTGGGCCATTTTGCTATTGTACCCAAGCTACCAAAAATATGCGCGTGGCCAAAATATATGCGCGCGCGGGGGCTGGAACCCATGACCGTGCGCTTAGTTCACTTGGTTTCTACCACTGGGCTAGGAAGAGGCTGTTGGTTTTGTACTCTATGCCCACCCTTTTCAATATATCAAACAACTCGCTGACAATTGGGCCCACTCCTCCTCCTATCCACTCTTTTCCCACTCCCCCTCTCCACTCCTCCTATCCACTCGACCCGCTCCTCCTCTCCGCCGCCACCGGCTCCTTCCTCTCCCACAGCCACCGGCTCCTTCCTCTCCCACTGCCGCCGGCTCCTTCCTCTCTCTCCGTCGCCGTGGGTATGAATCCGCTTCCTCTTCCTCTTCCTATCTACTGTTATGATAGATTAGGGTGATTTTATTAGGGTTCTTGCCGCCGGAATTTCCTATCTTGGTGATTAAAGAAGTTGGGGAATGATTTTTTACGGATCGATGGTTATTCTCGCAATCTGTTCTGCTAGAACTCCGTGTACATCTAAACAAGTCATCCTTGGGAGAGGTTCATCTGTTCATCTGTTTCCCGAGAGGTCCGTAGATCTGTAGAGCTGTTTCGTTTTGGTCGATGAAGTTGCTAGGTCTCGGCTAGGAATGAGGGTAGTAGATGATTGGATAGCTTTGAGCGATGAGATGATTGATTGCTCTCATTTTGTGCAATGAAAAGCTGGGGATAGCTTTGAGCGCACTGTCATTATCTTTATTTAATATAAATATATTTTGGTCAATTTACTTGGAGCTGTGCTCTTCCTAACATATGTATGCAACTAACTAAGCTTTGAGCACATTGTTGTCGATTAATGTCAGTTTGCAGATTAGATATTGGTAGGCTTGCAATTCACTCAACATGGCGATGCTTGCTGAAGCATTTTTTAACACACTGCGCTACATGATATAGTTCCATTACGTTTGTGCCCATGCCTCCTTTTTTAGATAGAAGAACAAAAAAAGATGTAGTTTGGAAGGTGAAGTGAAAAAAAAAATTCTAGTATAGAGGTGTGATTTTATTTTCTTGAAAGAAGTTCGTTTAGAGCGAAGAAATCTCAGTTAAATGCTAGCGCATTTATTTTAACTGACACTTGCTATTCATGTTGGGGTAGTATCCTGCTGCAAATTGTGACCATCCAAACTGCAAATTCGTAGATTCCTGTAACTGAACATGCATTCTTGCTTGTTTATATTCTTTTAAACTGCACATGCTCAAGTATGGAAACATTACATTCTTCTTCTAGTCATTGCCTCTTTGCCAAGATAGAGTAGGAGCAAATTGAGGCCATTGCCATTTATAGTAGTATTCCAAATTGAGGCCCTGGCAAACACATGTAGTAATTATTCTACTGTTTTGAAGTGCTTGTTTCCTATTTCTGTCCAGTCCTGTTGTTTAATCTACAATGCTGCTTTTCAGAGAAGTGAGATGGCTGGCTTGGAAGGTTTCAAGTTCTTCGAGATCGTAATTGAGAAATCTTGCAGTAGGCAGGTATATTTATCATCACTCATTTCTTTATCATCACTCTACTGTCTAGTGCTTGATTACCACAATTAACCACTGCTTGACCCTCGCTGTAGAGGCTGCCTGACAAGTTTGCGAAGATGCTCGCCGGCCGTGAGGCCCACAAAGTGAAGCTGCGGGAGGCCGGCAGCGGGCTTCATAGGCTGTGGGAAGTGTTGGTGGTGTTTGATGGTGAAGTCCACATGTACCTAGGGCCCGACTGGGAGCATTTCGCCCGTGCCCATGAGCTACAGCTCGGGTACTTCCTTGTCTACCGCTACGACGGCGACGCCATGTTCACCGTGAAGATGTTCGACAACACCATGTGCCGCATGTACTACCAGCACGACGAGGATGCCAGTAAGCTCGCTGCCACTCTTCTTCCTGTCCTTTTGGCTTCCTCTACCTGCACGACGACAACACCATGTTCACACTTTGTTGCATTTGGCCAGGCAATGGGACCAGCAGCGGGGATGACGAGGAGCAGAGCGGGGATGCCGAGGAGCAGAGTGTGGATGACGAGGAGTAGAGCGGGGATGACGAGGAGCAGCCTATTCTGGCTGACGACGAACATGCTATGGTGGTGGCTGACGATGACCCTGCTATGCTGGTGGCGGATGACGACCTTGCTATGGTGGTGGCGGACGACAACCTTACTATGGTGGTGGCGGACGACGACCTCGCGATGGTGGCGGCGCCTGCAATCCCACAGCTTGGCGACATGACCATGCCAATTGTGGTAGAGGAGTACATTCGCGTTGGGATTCGCCACTCTAAGCGCATCAGGTAGATGAAGGAGAAGAAGAAGGAGTGAAGATGTTAAGAAGGTGTTCAGCATGTTAGGTTTAAACTTGTTAGTGTAATATGAACATGTCAATGTTAAGTATGTCAGGTTTAATTTTGTGCATGCTCATGGATGTTGTATGACAGCGTCATCTAAACAAGTCATGTTTTTAACAATGAATATTCAGTTTGGTAATTGATGGGAATTGAATTTTTTTATGCATGCTCATGGATGAAAGATAAAATTATGGGTTTTTGTGCATGCTCATGTATGAAACAATAATTTTCATTTTTTGAATGCTAAAAACATGACTCAAACCCTAGCCACGGACGACCGCCGTGACGAAATCCGCGGGTTTTTGAAAACTCCGTAAAAATTCAAAAACCGTTTTCATTTTTTGAATGCAAAAGACATGCGTTTTTCGTGAAGCGGCTACAAGGAGGGGCACCCCAAACGGCGCCATTCCATGTCTATCTCAAAGTAGACCCTATTTTACGGACGGTCGCCAAAAAGCATGCATTTCCGACCCTCGTAGCTACTCTCGGCAATTCAGACCACCTTCGGCCGATTCAGCTGGAAACGGCTGGAATTTGAACTGTGGGTCCTCCATCGCTTGCCCGTTATTTTCACTAAAAATGCTTTTTAGCTTCACAGGTAGGCATTTCATCACAGAATCGACAACAGATTTGCACGGCTCAAACCCTAGCCACGGACAGCCGCCGTGACGAAATCGGCCGGTTTTTTAAATTACCGTAAAAAATTCAAAAAAAATCAAAAAATGGGAGACCTCCGTGTCACATCATCAAATGTGGCCTACTAACTAGCAAAAATACTAAACTTGCAATACCGGCGTTTTCTTCAAAAGGTGTTCTCAAAAAAGACCTACCATGAACAAAGATTCATGACTTTCAAGCCAAACTAGGAATGATATGGCCGCATCCGTTGAATAGTTTATGATAATATGCCCAAATTTGGCGCATGCCTCCGTCTTGTGATGGCAAACAATGTTGCCAAAGCGAGGTTCCAACTTGTTTAACAAAAAAAACCGTTTTTCATTTTTTGAATGCAAAAGACATGCTTTTTTCGGGAAGCGGCTACAAGGAGGGGCACCCCAAACGGTGCCATTCCATGTCTATCTCAAAGTAGATCCTATTTTACGGACGGTCACCAAAAAGCATGCATTTCCGACCCTCGTAGCTACTTCCGGCAATTCAGACCACCTTCGGCCGATTCAGCTGGAACCGGCTGGAATTTGAACTGCGGGTCCTCCATAGATTGCCCGTTATTTTCACTAAAAATGCCTTTTAGCTTCACAGGTAGGCATTTCATCACAGAATCGACAACATATTTGCACGGCTCAAACCCTAGCCACGGACGGCCGCCGCGATGAAATCGGCGGGTTTTTGAAAACGCCGTAAAAAAATATAAAAAAATCAAAAAAATGGGAGACCTACGCGTCACATTATCAAATGTGGCCTACCAACTAGAAAAAATACTAAACTTGCAATACCGGTGTTTTCTTGAAAAGGTGTTCTCAAAAACGACCTACCATGAACGAAGATTCATGGCTTTCAAGCCAAACTAGCAATGATATGGCCGCATCCGTTGAATAGTTTCTGATAATATGCCCAAATTTGGCGCATGCCTCCATCTTGTGATGGCAAACAATGTTGCCAAAGCGAGGTTCCAACTTGTTTAACAAAAAAACCGTTTTTCA
Organism: Secale cereale; assembly: GCA_902687465.1. Lineage (NCBI taxonomy): Eukaryota > Viridiplantae > Streptophyta > Magnoliopsida > Poales > Poaceae > Secale > Secale cereale. Next base: position 738,292,648 of record LR738712.1, read on the forward strand.
TTTTTTGAATGCAAAAGACATGCGTTTTTCGCGAAGCTGCTACAAGGAGGGGCACCCCAAACGGCGCCATTCCATGTCTATATCAAAGTAGACCCTATTTTACGGACGGTCGCCAAAAAGCATGCATTTCCGACCCTCGTAGCTACTCCCGGCAATTCAGACCATTTTCGACCGATTCAGCTGGAACCGGCTGGAATTTGAACCGCGGGTCCACCATAGCTTGCCCGTTATTTTCACTAAAAATGTTTTTTAGCTTCACAGGTTACCATTTCATCACAGAGTCGACAACAGATTTGCACGGCTCAAACCCTAGCCACGGACGGCCGCCGCGACGAAATCGTCCGGTTTTCTTAAAACCGTAAAAAATAAAAAAAAAATCAAAAATTGGGATACCTCCGTGTCACATCATCAAATGTGGCCTACCAACTAGCAAAAATACTAAACTTGCAATACCAACGTGTTCTTGAAAAGGTGTTCTAAAAAACGACCTACCATGAACGAAGATTCATGGCTTTCAAGCCAAACTAGGAATGATATGGCCGCATCCGTTGAATAGTTTCTGATAATATGCCCAAATTTGGCGCATGCCTCCGTCTTGTGATGGCAAACAATGTTGCCAAAGCGAGGTTCCAACTTGTTTAACAAAAAAAACCGTTTTTCATTTTTTGAATGCAAAAGACATGCATTTTTCGTGAAGCGACTACAAGGAGGGGCACCCCAAACGGCGCCATTCCATGTCTATCTCAAAGTAGACCCTATTTTACGGAAGGTCACCAAAAAGCATGCATTTCCGACCCTCATAGCTACTCCCGGCAATTCAGACCACCTTCGGCCGATTTAGCTGGAACCGGGTGGAATTTGTACTGCGGGTCCTCCATAGATTGCCCGTTATTTTCACTAAAAATGCTTTTTAGCTTCACAGGTAGGCATTTCATCACAGAATCGACAACATATTTGCACGGCTCAAACCCTAGCCACGGACGGCCGCCGCGACGAAATCAGCCGGTTTTATAAAACACCGTAAAAAATTAAAAATAAATCAAAAAAATGGGAGACCTACGCGTCACATCATCAAATGTGGCCTACCAACTAGAAAAACTACTAAACTTGCAATACCGGTGTTTTCTTGAAAAAGTGTTCTCAAAAACGACCTACCATGAACGAAGATTCATGGCTTTCAAGCCAAACTAGCAATGATATGGCCGCATCCGTTGAATAGTTTCTGATAATATGCCCAAATTTGGCGCATGCCTCCGTCTTGTGATGGCAAACAATGTTGCCAAAGCGAGGTTCCAACTTGTTTAACAAAAAAACCGTTTTTCATTTTTTGAACGCAAAAGACATGCGTTTTTCACGAAGCGGCTACAAGGAGGGGCACCCCAAACGGCGCCATTCCATGTCTATCTCAAAGTAGACCCTATTTTACGGACGGTCGCCAAAAAGCATGCATTTCCGACACTCGTAGCTACTCCTGGCAATTCAGACCACTTTCGGCCGATTCAGCTGGAACCGGCTGGAATTTGAACCGTGGGTCTTCCATAGCTTGCCCGTTATTTTCACTAAAAATGTTTTTTAGCTTCACAGGTTACCATTTCATCACAGAGTCGACAACAGATTTGCACGGCTCAAACCCAAGCCACGGACGGCCGCCGCGGCGAAATCGTCCAGTTTTTGAAAACACCGTAAAAAATTAAAAAAAAATCAAAAATTGGGAGACCTCTGTGTCACATCATCAAATGTGGCCTACCAACTAGCAAAAATACTAAACTTGCAATGCCAGCGTTTTCTTGAAAAGGTGTTCTAAAAAATGACCTACCATGAACGAAGATTCATGGCTTTCAAGCCAAACTAGCAATGATATGGCCGCATCCGTTGAATAGTTTCTGATAATATGCCCAAATTTGGCGCATGCCTCCATCTTGTGATGGCAAACAATGTTGCCAAAGCGGGGTTCCAACTTGTTTAACAAAAAAACCGTTTTTCATTTTTTGAATGCAAAAGACATGCCTTTTTCGTGAAGCGGCTAAAAGGAGGGGCACCCCAAACGGCATCATTACATGTCTATCTCAAAGTAGACCCTATTTTACGGAAGGTCACCAAAAAGCATGCATTTCCGACCCTCATAGCTACTCCCGGCAATTAAGACCACCTCCGGTCGATTCAGCTGGAACCGGCTGGAATTTGAACTGCGGGTCCTCCATAGATTGCCCGTTATTTTCACTAAAAATGCTTTTTAGCTTCACAGGTAGGCATTTCATCACAGAATTGACAACATATTTGCACGGCTCAAACCCTAGCCACGGACGGCCGCCGCGACGAAATCGGCGGGTTTTTGAAAACACCATAAAAAAAGGGAGACCTACGTGTCACATCATCAAATGTGGCCTACCAACTAGAAAAAATACTAAACTTGCAATACCGGTGTTTTCTTGAAAAAGTGTTCTAAAAAACGACCTACCATGAACGAAGATTCATGGCTTTCAAGCCAAACTAGCAATGATATGGCCGCATCCGTTGAATAGTTTCTGATAATATGCCCAAATTTGGCGCATGCCTCCGTCTTGTGATGGCAAACAATGTTGCCAAAGCGAGGTTCCAACTTGTTTAACAAAAAAACCATTTTTCATTTTTTGAACGCAAAAGACATGCGTTTTTCATGAAGCGGCTACAAGGAGGGGCACCCCAAATGGCGCCATTCCATGTCTATCTCAAAGTAGACCCTATTTTACGGACGGTCGCCAAAAAGCATGCATTTCCAACCCTCGTAGCTACTCCCGGCAATTCAGACCACTTTCGGCCGATTCAGCTGGAACCGGCTGGAATTTGAACCGTGGGTCCTCCATAGCTTGCCCGTTATTTTCACTAAAAATGTTTTTTAGCTTCACAGGTTACCATTTCATCACAGAGTCGACAACAGATTTGCACGGCTCAAACCCAAGCCACGGACGGCCGCCGCGACGAAATCGTCCGGTTTTTGAAAACACCGTAAAAAATTCAAAAAAAATCAAAAATTGGGAGACCTCCGTGTCACATCATCAAATGTGGCCTACCAACTAGCAAAAATACTAAACTTGCAATGCCAGCGTTTTCTTGAAAAGGTGTTCTAAAAAATGACCTACCATGAACGAAGATTCATGGCTTTCAAGCCAAACTAGCAATGATATGGCCGTATCCGTTGAATAGTTTATGATAATATTCCCAAATTTGGCGCATGCCTCCATCTTGTGATGGCAAACAATGTTGCCAAAGCGAGGTTCCAACTTGTTTAACAAAAAAACTGTTTTTCATTTTTTGAATGCAAAAGACATGCGTTTTTCGTGAAGCGGCTACAAGGAGGGGCACCCCAAACGGCGCCATTACATGTCTATCTCAAAGTAGACCCTATTTTACGGAGGGTCGCCAAAAAGCATGCATTTCCGACCCTCGTAGCTACTCCCGGCAATTCAGACCACCTTCGGCCGATTCAGATGGAACCGGCTAGAATTTGAACTGAGGGTCCTCCATAGCTTGCCCGTTATTTTCACTAAAAATTCTTTTTAGCTTCACAGGTTGGCATTTCATCACAGAGTCGACAACAGATTTGCACGGCTCAAACCCTAGCCACGGACGGCCGCCGGGACAAAATCGGCCGGTTTTTTAAAACACCGTAAAATATTCAAAAAAAAATCAAAAAAATGGGAGACCTACGCGTCACATCATCAAATGTGGCCTACCAACTAGAAAAAATACTAAACTTCGAATACCGGCCTTTTCTTCAGCTACTCGGTATGATTTTAACCATGATTTCTCCAAAATTTACAAAAAAAACCTATTTTTTTCTAGCCCCAAACCCAAAAGGATTTCCCTCCCACACAAAAATTTTCCCTCGACCAAAATTTCCCTCCACTCCCTCTCCCACTACCAGGCGGGACCTACAACTCCCTCTCCCACTACTAGGCGGGACCCACCACTCCCTCTCCCACTAACACGCGGGATCCCCCCTCCCCTCCCAAAATTTCCCCATTCCCCTCCCCTCTCCAGGACGAACCCTAGCTTCTCCCTTCCCTTCCCACCCCACCTCCCTGCTCCACGCAGCCCCGCTCCCACTCCCTCCATTCGTCCGTGCCGCCCCGCCACGCCGCCCCGCCGCGCCACGGTGCGCCGCCCACATCGACGACGATGACGACGCGATCGACTACATCGACGAGGACGGCAGCTACATCGACGACGGCGCGATCGACGACGACCACCGCTGCATCGTCAACATCATCTCCCCCTAGGTACTCCTCCCCTCCTCTGGTGGATCCATCTCCCCTCCTCTGGTTTATCCACCTCCCCTCTGGTCGATCCATGTCCCCTCTGGTAGATCCCCTTATGGGTTAGGATATTCTAGGGTTAGGATCTCCTGGTGGTTCGGTAGGTCCTTGTTCTTGGTGTGAGGGTTCATGTTAATTGTTGTGTGGGGATGACCTCCCTCTAGTTCATGGGGTTAGGGTTAGGGTTCATGGGGTCAGGGTTAGGGTTCATGGGGTTCATGGGGTTAGGGTTAGGACCTCCTGGTGGTTCGTTTGATCCGCTTCATGGTTTACAGTTCATGATTTTAGGGGATGGGGATGGATGGGGAAGTGGATGGTTTAGGGTCCGCTTGATACGTCCAAAACGTATCTATAATTTCTGCTTGCTCCATGCCACTTTTGGGTGATATTGCTATGATATTCATACACTTCCATACACTTTTGATCATATTTGGACTAACCTATTAACTCAGTGCACCCCAGTGCCAGTTTCTGTTTTCGGCTGTTTTTGTATTTCAGGTTTTCACGTTACGAGAACTGCCAGGAAAAATCCAGAAAAAATTATATAAAAAATCAGCGTTCCAGAACCTACCGTGCGCCCGAAGGACAGC
>LR738712.1:738297594-738319213 GCA_902687465.1 Secale cereale
GGCGCCCGGGCGGCGCGCCCCCCCTGGGCCGCGCCGGGGGGGCGCCTGGGCCCCCCGAGCCCCGTCTGGTGCCCCCCTTCGGCATATATTTAGAGCGTCCTTCGAAACCTTCGGGAGGGAAACTCTTTTTCGCGATCTCATCTCTGTTCCGTCGCCGCCGCCGCTTCCAAGATAGGAAGCACTAGGAGAACTCTTCCTGGCACCCTCGATGACTAGCTTGAGTGACAGAAACACGAGTCTAGGGGATGTGTTGTTGCCACAAGGGGGAAAACAATGGTGCTTGTGCCCGCGGGTGCAAGGATTGTTTACTTTACGCAAAGTTCTTTTAATGCAGTTGTCTGTTGCATTGAGTTTACGCTATGGGTGGGACTCGCAACTTAATACCAGCGAGATGTTCTGGATAGATATCTCAAGGTGGATGATTAGTAGTAGATATTGATGGATTTCGGTCTACTTACTTTGGCGTACCGCCCATGCTTTGAACCTCAACCTTTCTTGCAATGTAGTCAGCATTGGTTTGCGTTCGTGGTCCTGTCAATTGCCCAGCTGTAATTCGTTTACCTCACATAGCTGTTTTATCGTCTTTTGGGAGAGAGACATCACTAGTGAACATCATGAGACTCCGGTCCATATTACCATCATTGATCACATCCGTTATTTACTTTTTGCATTTATTTACTATTGCAAACATTATCTATCACTACTATCATTTGTGTTATTGGAGTACCAACATGATTTGTTTGCCTATGATGTGGTATGGTTTAGTAATATCTTCCTTCGAGAATTTATTTTGATTGACATGGCGTATGCTCACGCATAATTAAGACTGTAAAGAAAGTCTGTCAAGCCTTGATGATCTTTTATTTCTGAGTAGCGATATAACTACCATGCCTGATTAAATATTGCTTTGTCGCTCTGCATGATTATGACCGTCATTGCTCTCTTAGTTGGTCGCTCCCAGTCTTTTTCTGACCTCCACCTATACTAAGCAGACTAACTTTGCAATACATAGCTCATGGGAAAGTAGCTTAAAAACTATTGTGGTAAAGAATATGTTGCCTATGTATCTTATTTCTTATAAGTTGCTTGCTGAGCGGTAACCATGTTTCTGTGGACGCCATCAACTGTCACACTTTTGTTGAATATCATGTGAGTTGCTGTGCATGTCCGTCTTGTCTGAAGTAAGGGTGATTTGCCATGGGTTGAATGAGTATGCATATTGTTAGAGAAGAACATTGGGTCGCCAATCAAAGCCATGTATCATGGTAGAAGTTTTAGCTTGGACATTAATCCTCAATCTCTTATGAGAACATGCTTATGCATTAAAGAGTAGTCCATCATCTATTTTCTATGTTGTCCCAGTATGGATGTCCTCAAGTTGAGATCTATCAAAAACGAGAAATCAAATGCGATTTATCTACTTGGACCTTTGTACAGGTGGCATAGAGGTACCCCTTTGTGACACTTGGTTGAAACATATGTAATGCAATGATAACCCATGGAAATCCGAGCTAATTAGGACAAGGTGCAAGCACTATTGGTATTCGATGCATGAGGCTTGCAACTTATAGGATGTCTTATGCATGACACATATGAAGTACTACTACCGTTGACAAAATTGCTTCTATGTTTTCAAAATAAAAAAGCTCTAGCACATAACCATTCTTTTACTTTTTGAGTCTCCACCTTCTTTCTTCAAGCACCAACTACTGAGAGCATGATTGTCATTCTAAGTGTAATGTGCATTGTCCCAAAGTAGCATTGTCTTTTGCATGATTGTGATATCGTTTATTTTGAAATCATTGTATCTAGTCATCACTTAAACCTTGAAGGTTCCCCTGCATTTATGTTTTGCTTCACTAAAGGGGCCAAGCTAGATATCGCTTTATCATATTTGCACATCATGTTCATTGCAAATCTTTTTGATGTTTCAGTTTCATATTGTAAAACTTTCAGTCCTTTGTGATTTTCTCATGAGGGAACTCAATTAATTTAGATTCATTATCTCAGTAAGCTTTTGTCATATGACTATGAATAAGTCCTATATGGTTAATAGCATGTCACCACATAAATTATTCCTGTTATCATTTACCTACTCGAGGACGAGCAGGAATTAAGCTTGGGGATGTTGATACGTCCAAAACGTATCTATAATTTCTGCTTGCTCCATGCCACTTTTGGGTGATATTGCTATGATATTCATACACTTCCATACACTTTTGATCATATTTGTACTAAACAATTAAATCAGTGCACCCCAGTGCCAGTTTCTGTTTTCGGTTGTTTTTGTATTTCAGGTTTTCATGTTACGAGAACTGCCAGGAAAAATCCAGAAAAATTATATAAAAAATCAGCGTTCCAGAACCTACCTTGCGCCCGAAGGACAGCCGGGAGGGGGGGGCACCAGGGCTCCAGGCGCCCTGGCGGCGCGCCCCCCCTGGGCCGCGCCGGGGGGGCGCCTGGGCCCCCCGAGCCCCGTCTGGTGCCCCCCTTCGGCATATATTTAGAGCGTCCTTCGAAACCCTCGGGAGGGGAACTCTTTTTCGCGATCTCATCTCTGTTCCGCCGCCGCCGCCGCTTCCAAGATCGGGAGCACCAGGAGAACTCTTCCCGGCACCCTGCCGGAGGGGAGGATCACCATCGGTAGCCTCTCCACCACCATGGACGCCTCCCGGATGAGTTGTGAGTAGTCTCCCTTGGACCATGAGTCCATGACCAGTAGCTAAGTGATGTTCTCCTCCCGTTCTTGTGCTTCACTAATTAGTCCTCGTGAGCTGCCCTACATGATCGAGGCACATATGTAATCCTTATGCTGTTGCTATGATGAGTTTGCTGGGATCCGATGGATTATGAGATTATGTTCAGATTGTGATTGAGTAATATATTTGATCTACCTCTTTTATATTTATGTTCATAAGTAATTCTTGCATGTTCTCCGTTGTTATTTATTGCTTTGGCCAAGTAGTAGGTAGTGACTCCAAGAGGGAACGCTATGCTCGATTGTGGGTTCATGCCCCTCGATGACTAGCTTGAGTGACATAAACATGAGTCTAGGGGATGTGCTGTTGCTACAAGGGGGAAAACAACGGTGCTTGTGCCCGCGGGTGCAAGGATTGTTTACTTTACGCAAAGTTCTTTTAATGCAGTTGTCTGTTGCATTGATTTTACGCTATGGGTGGGACTCGCAACTTAATACCATCGAGATGTTCTGGATAGATATCTCAAGGTGGATGATTAGTAGTGGATATTGATGGATTTCGGTCTACTTACTTTGGCGTACCGCCCATGCTTTGAACCTCAACCTTTCTTGCAATGTAGTCAGCATTGGTTTGCGTTCGTGGTCCTGTCAATTGCCCAGCTGTAATTCGTTTACCTCACATAGCTGTTTTATCGTCTTTTGGGAGAGAGACATCACTAGTGAACATCATGAGACTTCGGTCCATATTACCATCATTGCTCACATCCGCTATTTACTTTTCGCATTTATTTACTATTGCAAACATTATCTATCACTACTATCATTTGCGTTTAATCCTTTGTGAACTACAAGGCCGGAGGGATTGACAACCTCTCTGTACTCGCTGGGAGCAAAGTTATTTGTATCTGTGTGCAGGTCCACGTTGATTGCTAATATCTGGCGCCGTTAGCAGTTGACACCTACTTGTTGAACCTAGGAGTCTCTGGGGATTCGATCCTTGGCATCTTTGCTAAGGGAAAAACTTCCACAACACTGCATCTTACACCTTCCACTTGGGGTAACCAACGAGGGGTTAGAGGCCCATCACCGCTTCATGCTTGTATTATGTATTTTGTTTGTTTGCAACTATGGTTACTATGAACATGTACTTGATTGCTTGTAGCACTTTGCTTGCAACTACTGGGGTTTGTAGCAGTGTTCTTCTTTCATGATATGTGCATGAAGCTTGTGTTCTTCTTTCCAATGAACACGGGAATGCTTAGTACTTCTTGTGGTATTGGAATTCCTGGTGTGTTAAGGCAGTATGACTAGTTTTAATATATACTAGATTGATGCTAGATAATTTTGGTTGCTGTAATATACAAGGTTGATTCTAATTGTCAAAATGTCTGAACTTGTGTCATCTAGGCTGTAGCCATTTTTGGTGTGTAGAGGCAGCATAATCAATAGTTGAGTATAGTTTTTTCATCTGCTTTTGTACTGCTGCAAGTATAGTTGTTTCATGCTTTACCAGTGACAACATCTAGTTGTTTTGAAGGTCCTCATGATATACTCGTCTAGCTTGTTGTCAGACTGTCTAAGCATGTGTACATGACACCAATTCACTAGTTCATGTTGCTTGCTTGCTAGCATACATGTTGCTTGCTGGCATACATGCTTAATTAGGGTTTCCATCAGCATTACTTGCTTGTATCACTAGCACTTGAAGAAGAATCTACTTGCTTGCTTATTAATTAGGGTTTGTATCAATAGTACTTGCTTCCTTCTCTTCATTTTCCTTCATTCCTTGCTTGTTTTTATCAGTAGCAGTTTGCTTGCTTGCTTGCTTGTATTAGTAGCACTTATGCACTTTTCTTGCTTCCTACTAGTGTACATGCATGCTTGTTTAGTGCACTTACATGTTTTCTTAATTAATAACACTAGATCACTGTATTGTTGATCCATCAAGTTTGTTTCACATGTATTACGTGTATGTGCATTATGGTCCAAATGCTTTTCTTTATTGATACAAGTGCATCATTTTACTTTATCCCTGTTGTATCTGATTGTTGTTTATTCAATTTTGCAAGCACCACCTCAAGATCATCCATGGCAAGGATGACAAGCACTAGTAGATAAAGGGACATCTGCCCCGGTTGGTAAGGGCCTTTTGCCCCGGTTCTTGAATCGGGACTAAAGGGTCGGTACTAATGCCCTAGCCCTTTAGTCCCGGTTCAATCAAGAACCGGGGCAGATGGGTCTCCACGTGGCCTGTGCGCGGAGCCCAGGCAGGAGGGCCTTTGGTCCCGGTTGGTGGCACCAACCGGAACCAAAAGGCATCCACGTGTCAGCATTTCTGTAGCTATGGTTTTTGTTTTTTTTAAAGGGGGGAGGGGTTGGAGGTTTTGTGTGGTTAATTTAGGTGTTTCATATATTGTGTTAGCTAGCTAATTAATAGAGAGAAGTGTCCTCTCTTATGGCAGTGCTTGGTCGACGCTACGTACTACACATACGTATAGAGAGGACTAGACACGCTAGCTAGCTAGCCAGTAAGCAAACGAAGGAAACAGAAGATCGTAATCAACATATATATGCATACAGAGAGAAGTAATATCGACCACCTCTCCTTCTCCGAGAGATTGGTCGAACAACAAGTTCTCGTATATCTATCCGACACTACCGAGTACATATATACAATAATTATCTCTTACAAATATAATCTCCTATACGATGGACGCATGGTCCACATAGTATTCTCCGTCTGGCGCGATCATGTGGTCAAGGAAGAATGCCGCCAATTCCTCTTGAATTGCTCGCACACGATCTGGTGCTAGGAGTTCATTCCGCATCCGAAAGATCTAATTTGAAGAAGGGGGTCAATACAATACATACATACATACATATATATATATATATATATATATATATATATATATATATATATATATATATATATATATATATATATATATATATATATATATATATATATATATATATATATATATATATATATATATATATGAATAAATGAAACTCAACACAAATGATGGTAATGAAATAAAATTGTGAATATTATTAATTGCTTACGCACTTCAAATTGTGCGTCAGAGTAACCCCGCTCACAGGTCGTGTGGCGGATGAACTCGCAAATGTAGTATCCACAGAAATCATTCCCTTGTTCCTGCCACAACCACTTTACAAGAAATAGAGGTCAATCAAACTGATAAGCAAGAATGCCAAATGGTATTGATGAAACTAGCGCTTGAATCAATAGGAGATGCGCGGAACATGCTACTATATAGTACTTATTTTCGGGTGTCTAAATTCCAGCTTCTTCGGCAGTCCCGGAGCTTTTTTGGTGAATTTTCTCCAAACCCTGCCAGACAAAGAAGACAATTACTTGATATCAGAAATGAACAAAGTTGCTGATATGCATGGTGGATAATGATCGATTTAACTTACTTCTCGAGCATTTGAGTCATGTCCGCATACTCCTTGGGATATTTTTGTTTAGAGTCCAAGACAGTTACTACTCCCTGCTCAAGCTTAATCTCTAGGAGAATATAGAGGAAGCTGCGCACGTACGCATGCATGAACTCATCAATTACATTACTATAACCTTGACTGTTATATAAGGGAAACCGAATAGGCACAAGACAGTAACACTCACTTGAAGTTATAAGGAAAGAGTATTATATCTTTGTTTTCATTTACCACCAACGATCGTAGCAAGTTGGCCTCGGTATCCGAGGCACGGAATGTAACCTCGGTTGCATCTATGAGGTATGTGTTAATGAACCCAATATCATCGACTTGTCTTTTCTTCAATTCGACGATCTTTAATCTGCATAATATAGTGAGGATAATTATAAATACATGCAATGAAAGATCTAAGCTATATAGAGAGACTTAATGACAGAAGTAGTACTACTTACAGACAGTAGCAGGTGACCGTTGCTTTATCGAGGGCCAATTGATTGAAAAACTAATAGAACTCCTCAAATGGAATAGGCAACAGTTCAATTCCAACGAGGTCATGCTCCGGTTTAACTCTCACATACAAACTATCCCTCCCCCCAGACTCTCTGCAGATTTTCAAGTACCAATCATGCAATCTTCGCATCATCGTTGATAGAGATCTTTCATCTTTGACGAGAGGCTTCCCTTTACTCGTATCTTTGTACCGGCACCTCCAAGAAATCATAATGTACATCGTCGGGCACCATCCTTGGATCATTAGCGACGATGTCGCTAGACACCTTGAGCGGGGGGCACGATTGGTCCGCTTGTTCGCCGAGCTAGACAATTTGTTTCCCAGCTCGTCCTTCTGCTAACCTTTGATCACTTTTAGTACTTCCCGACCGCTTCGCTTCGTGAAATGACTTTTCAATAATGCAGTCATAGTTTTCTTTCGGCTAACTTTTCGCTGGTTTCTTCAGGGCAGCAAGAGTGCGCTTTGCTTTCACCGGATCTATCTTCTCCTCCGGAGGTGGATGTCTCTGTGCTTTCAACCCTTCAAGCCAGTCCTTCAGTTTGCCTTCAGCGATCTTCGTGTTTTCCTCGTCAGACCTCTCGTATGGTAACTTCTCTAGAGGCGTGAGAGAAGGACCGAATTTGTATTGCCTCCCGCCTCTAGCTGTACTGCTAGACGCCGACAGACCAGACAGAGCGGCTGTCTTCTTTCCTTGCTTACGCGCCGGAGCAGCCGGAGCGGCGGCAGGTCTCTTCCGCCCTTGCTGACTAGGCGGAGAAGGAGGAGGCTGGCTGCTCGGGCGCGCCGGTGCAGGCGGAGAAGGAGGCGGAGTGCCGCCACGCGCCGGAGAAGGAGCCGGAGTGCCATGATCGTCACTCGCCAGAGGAGGAGGCGGTGGAGGAGGCGGAGTGCCCTGACTCGCCGAAGGAGGAGGAGGACGCGGAGGCGTCCAGTTGAAAATGTTGATGATGTCCTTCTGCCATAGGCATGGAGTCTTCAGTGAAGTACCCAGCCGAGTCTCCCCTTCACCAGTAGGGTGGTCAAGCTGGAGGTCCTAAAATCCCTCCGTTATTTCATCCACCATCACCCTAGCATATCCTTCTAGAATCGGCCGGCAGTGAAAAGTTGCGCCGGGTTCAGTAGGATAAACAGAGCCAGCAGCCGCCTTGACCTTCATATTTATCCATTGCGTTATAATGTGGCAATTTTGAGACTCCGTGATAGCATCCATGGGATATCTGGCAGGAGCCGTCAAGACATGCTTCGGTTGAAGCAGCTCGGTGGAAGCCACGTCGCTTCTCCGCTGAGATGGCGGGGTAGCTTCGGGGGAAGCTTCGGCAGTTCTTTTGTCCCGATTTGCTTCTCGTTCCTCTATCGCTTGTATTCTAGCGCGCAGCGCCTGCATTTCGGCCTGCTGCACTTTCGTCCTCCTCTCGTGGCATTTGTAACCGCCTGCGTCCGGAAACCCAGCACTCCACGGAACGGAGCCTGGCGTGCCTCGTGTCCGTTGAGGGTGCTCAGGATTCCCGAGGGCCATTGTGAGCTCGTCGTTCTCTCTGTCGGGAAAGAACGTCCCTTGTTGCGCTGCTTTGATATAGTGCCGAAGCTTCTTGAGTGGTATTTCCAATTGCTTGTCCGTCCAAATGCACCTCCCTGATACAGGGTCCAAGGTTCCGCCAGCCCCGAAGATCCAAGTCCGGCAATGGTCTGGCCACTTCATTGTCTCTGGTTCGATCCCTTTCTGAAGCAGATCATTCTCAGCCTTGGCCCACTTAGGCCGGGCTCTAAGGTAGCCACCTGACCCCGTGCGATGGTGATGCATCTTCTTCGCAGCATTTTTCTGGTTTATAGGACACAAATGCGGGCCAGTCATCTCTGATCTTCTCATATATGCCCTGGAATTCTGGAGTCTCTTTTTTGCGGACACACTTATTCAGGTGTTTCTTCCACCCCCTGAATAGTTCTGCCATCTTCGTAAGAGCAAAAGACTTGATTAAATCCTCTGTAACTGGCTTCGCCGGATCAGCCTCTGGCGGTAGGGTGATATTTGACTTCAGTTCGGTCCAAAGATCTTCTTTCTGCATATCAGTGACATAAGACACCTGAGCGTCTTCTGCAGCCGGCTTTAACCATTGATGGATGCTCATCAGGATCTTGTCCCTAACCAGAACCCCGCACTGATTAACAAATGCGTTCTTTGTCCGGATGGGTTCAATTGGTTCGCCGGTGCGTGATTTCTGTGATCTCAAACTTTTCATCCGACCTCAACTTTTTCTTCGCGCCTCGTCTCCTTACCGAAGATTTCCTCGATCCGGAGCGCTAGAAAAAAGAACAAAGATGAGAGTTAATTAATTAATAGGTGTACAACCAAAACAATGCATCAATTAACTAGTCATCACAGGCTTAACTAATATATATACCTGCTGGCCGGACTCGGTTCGGTCACCGGAGCCATCATCACGGTCTCCTTCTTGCACCGGCATTGGGTCACCGGAGCCGTCCTCACGGTCTACTTCTTGCATGTGCATTGGGTCACCGGAGCCATCATAATCATAGCCTGGTTCTTCCTCCTCTCTTTCCAGCAGCTCATTGGTGTCGTTGAGAAACGACAAGACGGCATCTTGTCCGTCTGCGATTATGTCCAGCAACATCGCTTCTTGTGCTTCGTCTCGGGGGTTGTCGTCCATAGTTTCGACAAATATTTACAACATGCCAATTATTATTCAAACTTGACAGATGGATATATTAATGGCAAACGTAGAACTAGCTAGCTAATCACAGTAAGGAATCATATATATTAATTTATGGCCTCGACGCTGCTTCTCTAGGGTTTCGGGTGGCCTCGATAACGCTTCAAGGGTTAGGGGTGGCAAAATGACAGCCGCATAGTGGTACGAGAAGCTCTTCAAAGTTGTTTTGGATGGAGTTCCCGATAGAATAATTTTCTTTTTAGTACCCTTGACCCCTGGACGACCCTCGACCCTCGACTGCTCGGCGATCCACAACCCTAGACCCCCTCTTGTCACATTTTGTCTAGTGTCAAAGGATTTAACAAAACCATGTCTTCATCATTAGGCGAAAGTAACATGCGCATGATGGTACGAAGCTCTCCAAAGTTATTCTGGAACGGAGTCCCAGATAAGATAATTCGCTTTTTGGTACAAAGTTCAGCAAAAGCCTTCCAAATATCGCTATTTGGAAGGCTTTGCTGAAATTCGTAACAAAAGATGGGTTATCCTATCAGGAACTCCGTTCCAAAATAACTTTCCAGAACTTCGTACCAACATGCCCCGGTTACTTCTGGCAAATGATGAAGGCATGGATTTCTTCAATACTTTGACACTAGGCAACCTCTCGACCCCTCGACCCTCGACGGCTCGGCGATCCGATAAAAAAGAAGAAGAGGAAGAAGAAGAAAAAAAAAGAGAAGAAGAAATGAATAGAGGGGAATAAGAAAAAATAGAATATATTATTCTATTTTATCTTCTTCTCCTCTATATATTCCTTCTTCTTCTCCTCTAGTCCTTCTTCTTCTCCTTGTTTTTTCTTCTTCCCCTTCTTCTCCTTCTTTCTCTTCTTATTTTTTTTTCCTCCTGTTCTTCCTCGGCGACTCTCGACCCCTCGGCGATCCTCGACACTCAACCCCTCGACGACCCTCGACCCCCTCATGTCATGTCTGACATCACCCCTCATGTCATGTCTGACATCACCCCTCATGTCATGTCCGACGTCCCGCATCATGTCGATGTTATCGGCGAGGGGGTAGACGACAACGACGCTCAGTCCCTCATCACATGTCCGACGTCCCCCCTCATGTCATGTCCAACGTCGCCCCTCATTTTAACAAGAAAACTACCTAGAAAAAAGTCTTGGCCGCGGGTGCTCGGTGCGATGTGGACTCGGTGGAAAAACTTTATGAAAATGCGGTGGATTCGGTACAAAAGAGCACATATACATCTCATACATGAACATATACACATGAAAATTTATCTATCTATCTATCTAGCTCATCTCATACATGAACATATACACACATATACATGAACATATACATATATACATGAAAAAACATATATTTATATACTTATATACCTATATACATGAACATATACACATATACATGAAAAACACATATACATATACATGGGGGCTCACTGTGGCAAGGGAGCTCGGCGAGGACGGCGGGCTGGAGGCCGGCGGCGAGGACGGCACGCGGCGAGGGGACCTCGAGGCGGCGGCGGGGGCGGCGAGGGCACCGGCGGGCTGGAGGCCGGCGACGAGGACGGCCCGTGGCAGGGGAACTCGAGGCGGCGGCGGGGGCGGCGAGGGCGCCGGCGCGCGGGGGCGGGACGGGGCAGGGGCAGGTCGACTGCGACGGCGAGCACGGCGCAGGGGCGCGGGGCGACGGGGATGAGAGCTCGGCGGTGGCGTGGGAAATGGGATTGCAAACTGAAAATTGCTAAGTGCCACTTATATACCCAGGGCATTGGTCCCGGTTCGTGGCAAAAACCGGGACGAATGCCCCCTTTGGTCCCGGTTCGTGGCACCAACCGGGACCAAAGGTCTCTTTTCAGCAGCCCAAAGGGCGGGAAGGAGAGACCTTTGGTCCCGGTTGGTGCCACCAACCGAGACTAAAGGGGGGCATTCGTCCCGGTTGGTCCCACGAACCGGGACCAATGCCCCCCCTTTAGCCCCGGTTGATGCCACCAACCGGGACCAAAGCCCTTGTCCTGCCCCGCGGCCAAAATCTTTAGTCCCACCTAGCTAGTTGACAGGGGCTCGGAGAGGTTTATAAGCCCTATTGCGGTGGCTGTATTGAACTCCTCTCTATTGCAGGCTTCTGGGCCTAACTTTGCGCGCTGCCCTGTGAGTCTGCTGGGCCTTATAGTCCAGCTGCATGCTAGGCCGTAGGCCTTGCAGGCTCACTGGGCAGCACCCTATTTTTTAAATGTTGTTTTTTCCTTTTCTACTTTATTTATTTATGAGTTGTTTTTTTGCTGTATTTAGAGTTTCTTTGCGAATATTCTTGCTTTAGGTAAAACCAATTATTTGTTTTTAATTATTCTGCTTTATTTATTTCTGAGTGCTAGTAGTATTCAAATTTGAATAGTTTAAATTTGAAATTATTTGTTTTCTTTGTTGCTTTATTTATTTTATTTTGTTTCTACATACAACAAAATACTTTCTTTGTTGCTTTAGGTAAACCAATTACAAACTTTCTGTTAGTGCTAGTAGTATTCAAATTTGAATAGTTTAAATTTGAAATTATTTGTTTTCTTTGTTGCTTTATTTAGTTTATTTTGTTTCTACTTAGAACAAAATACTTATTTTTTGCTATTTTTATTTTTTTTGCAAGTTTTTTGTTTTGTTTTCTGCATTATTTATTTTATTTTGTTTTTTGCTTTATTTTTTAAATTCTTTTTGCTTTTAGGTCAGCAAAATTATAAACTTTTTGTTAGTGCCATTAGTTTTCAAATTTGAATAATTAAAATTTGAATTCTTTGAAATTTATGTGAATCACAAGTTTGTGGTTAACTTTACTAAAAAAATGAACATAGATGCACCTATAGAGAAAATTCGACCTGAATTCATAGTTTTCAAATGAACTCTGAAAAAGTTGGCATAGCATGTGCATGTAGAAAACGAACAATGGTATCATACTCGTCTGTTACAAAGTTGGCATGGTATCATCATAATAGTTGCGGAAAAAAGTCTTCACTTTTTCTTCGCTTATGTCATTTGCTTATTAGCGCCGTAACCATGGATAATCTTCATCGTTTATCAGGATGCTTGGGTCAGCCTTGACTTTGAAGGGAGGAATTTAATGAAACTTTTCATAATCTTCAGATATGTCTATCTTGCCCTCCACTCCCAGGATGTCCCTTTTTCCTGAAAGAACTATGTGGCGCTTTGGCTCATCGTATGATGTATTCGCTTCCTTATGTTTTCTTTTTCTCGGTCTGGTAGACATGTCCTTCAAATAGATAACCTTTGCCACATCATTGTCTAGGACGAACGGTTCGTCAGTGTACCCAATATTTTTCAGATCCACTGTTGTCATACCGTACTGTGGGTCTACCTGTACCCCACCTCCTGACAGATTGACCCATTTGCACTTAAACAAAGGGACCTTAAAATCATGTCCGTAGTCAAGTTCCCATATGTCCACTATGTAACCATAATATGTGTCCTTTCCCCTCTCGGTTGTTGCATCAAAGCGGACACCGCTGTTTTGGTTGGTGCTCTTTTGATCTTGGACAATCGTGTAAAATGTATTCCCATTTATCTCATATCCTTTGTAAATCAATACAGTCAAAGATGGTCCCCTGGAAAACAAGTACAACTCATCACAAATAGTGTTGTCACCTCTGAGACGTGTTTCCAACCAACTGCTGAAAGTCCTGATGTGTTCACATGTAATCCAGTCGTCGCACTGCTCCGGGTGTTTGGAGCGCAGACTGTTCTTGTGTTCATCGACATACGGGCTTACCAAGGTAGAGTTCTGTAGAACTGTGTAGTGTGCTTGAGAACAAGAATATCCGTCCCTGCATATTATTGAGTCCCTTCCAAGCATGCCTTTTCCAGTCAGTCTCCCCTCATACCGCGATTTAGGGAGACCTATCTTATTAAGGCAAGGAATGAAGTCAACACAAAACCCGATGACATCCTCTGTTTGATGGCCCATGGAGATGCTTCCTTCTGGCCTAGCGCGGTTACGGACATATTTCTTTTGGACTCCCATGAACCTCTCAAAGGGGAACATATTGTGTAGAAATACGGGCCCCAGAATGACAATCTCGTCGACTAGATGAACTAGGACGTGTGTCATGATATTGAAGAAGGATGGTGGGAACACCAGCTCGAAACTGACAAGACATTGAGCCACATCACTCCTTAGCCTTGGTACGATTTTTGGATCGATCACCTTCTGAGAGATTGCATTGAGGAATGCACATAGCTTCCCAATGGCTAATCGGACGTTTTCTGGTAGAAGCCCCCTCAATGCAACCGGAAGTAGTTGCGTCATAATCACGTGGCAGTCATGAGACTTTAGGTTCTGGAACTTTTTCTCTTGCATATTTATTATTCCCTTTATATTCGACGAGAAGCCAGTTGGGACCTTCATACTGAGCAGGCATTCAAAGAAGATTTCTTTCTCTTCTTTCGTAAGAGCATAGCTGGCAGGACCTTCATACTGCTTCGGAGGCATGCCGTCTTTTTCGTGCAAACGTTGTAGGTCCTCCCGTGCCTCAGTTGTATCTTTTGTCTTTCCATACACACCCAAGAAGCCTAGCAGGTTCACACAAAGGTTCTTCGTCACGTGCATCACGTCGATTGAAGAGCAGACCTCTAGGTCTTTCCAGTAGGGTAGGTCCCAAAATATAGATTTCTTCTTCCACATGGGTGCGTGTCCCTCAGCGTCATTCGGAACAGCTAGTGCGCCGGGGCCCTTTCCAAAGATTATGTGTAAATCATTGACCATAGCAAGTACGTGATCACCGGTATGCATGGCGGGCTTCTTCCGGTG
The DNA here is from genome assembly GCA_902687465.1 of Secale cereale. Classification (NCBI taxonomy): domain Eukaryota; kingdom Viridiplantae; phylum Streptophyta; class Magnoliopsida; order Poales; family Poaceae; genus Secale; species Secale cereale. The sequence goes on from LR738712.1 coordinate 738,311,776, forward strand.
ATCTGCCTCGCCTTTGAAATGCTTTCCTTTCTTTCGACATTGATGGTTGGTCGGAAGAAATCGACGATGGCCCAGGTACACATTCTTCCTGCATTTGTCCAGGTATATACTTTCAGTGTCATCTAAACAGTGTGTGCATGCGTGGTATCATTTGTTTGTCTGTCCTGAAAGGTTACTGAGAGCGGGCCAATCGTTGATGGTCACGAACAACAATGCCTTTAGGTCAAATTCCTCCTGTCTGTGCTCATCCCACGCACGTACATCGTTTCCATTCCACAGCTGTAAAAGTTCTTCAACTAATGGCCTTAGGTACACATCAATGTCGTTGCCGGGTTGCTTAGGGCCTTGGATGAGAACTGGCATCATAATGAACTTCTGCTTCATGCACATCCAAGGAGGAAGGTTATACATACATAGAGTCACGGGCCAGGTGCTGTGATTGCTGCTCTGCTCCCCGAAAGGATTAATGCCATCCGCGCTTAAAGCAAACCATACGTTCCTTGGGTCCTTTTCAAACTCCTCCCAATACTTTCTCTCGATTTTTCTCCACTGCGACCAATCGGCGGGTGCTCTCAACTTCCCGTCTTTCTTACGGTCCTCACTGTGCCATCGCATCAACTTGGCATGCTCTCTGTTTCTGAACAAACGTTTCAATCATGGTATTATAGGAGCATAGCACATCACCTTCGTAGGAACCCTCTTCCTGGCGGGCTCGCTGTCAACATCACTATGGTCATCTCGTCTCATCTTATACCGCAATGCACTGCATACCGGGCATGCGTTCAGATCCTTGTATGCACCGCGGTAGAGGATGCAGTCATTAGGGCATGCATGTATCTTCTGCACCTCCAATCCTAGAGGGCATACGACCTTCTTTGCTGCGTATGTACTGTCGGGTAATTCGTTATCCTTCGGAAGCTTCTTCTTCAATATTTTTAGTAGCTTCTCAAATCCTTTGTTAGCCACATCATTCTCTGCCTTCCACTGCAGCAATTCCAGTACGGTACCGAGCATTGTGCTGCCATCTTCGCAATTGGGGTACAACCCTTTTTTGTGATCCTCTAACATGCGATCGAACTTCAGCTTCTCCTTTTGACTTTCGCATTGCGTCCTTGCATCGAAAATGACCCGGCGTAGATCATCATCTAGTTCCTCTTGATCTTCAGCAGCTTCACCCGTTGCAGCATCATTGGGCACATCGTCTGGTTCCTCTTGATCTTCACCAGCTCCCCTATTGCAGCATCACCTTATTCAGGGGGCACATAGTTGTCATCGTACTCTTCTTCTTCACCGTCTTCCATCATAACCCCTATTTCTCCGTGCCTCGTCCAAACATTATAGTGTGGCATGAAACCCTTGTAAAGCAGGTGGGAGTGAAGGATTTTCCGGTTAGAGTAAGACATCGTATTCCCACATTTAGTGCATGGACAACACATAAAACCATTATGCTTGTTTGCCTCAGTCGCATTTAGAAACTCATGCACACCCTTAATGTACACGGAGGTGTGTCTGTCACCGTACATCCATTGTCGGTTCATCTGCGTGCATTATATATAATTAAGTGTGTCAAAAACCATTACAAAACATCATAAATAGATAATTAAGTGACCAAATTAATAGAAGTTCATCATCACATTAACACCAAGGTACATACATAGTTCTCATCTAACAACATATAGCTCTCCATACACATCGAAACTATGTAAAACATTTCAATGCGAAAACAAATGCGATCATAATCGCAACCAAGGTAACAATTGATCCAACGGCATAATGATACCAAGCCTCGGTATGAATGGCATATTTTCTAATCTTTCTAATCTTCAACCGCATTGCATCCATCTTGATCTTGTGATCATCGACGACATCCGCAACATGCAACTCCAATATCATCTTCTCGTCCTCAATATTTTTTATTTTTTCCTTCAAGAAATTGTTTTCTTCTTCAACTAAATTTAACCTCTCGACAATAGGGTCCATCTTGATCTTGTGATCATCGACGACTTCCGCAACATGCAACTCCAATTCCATCTTCTCCTGCTCCATTTTTTCCATTTTTTGCTTTAACAAAATGTTTTCGTCTTCAACTAAATTTAACCTCTCCACAAGAGGGTCGGTTGGAATTTATGGTTCAACTACCTCCTAGACATATAAAAACATCTATGCATGTCAGGTTGGTCAGCATAATTGTCATAAACACTAAAACAAATAGTTATAAATTAAAGACAATATACCACATCCGAATCGTAGATAGGACGAGGGCCCACGTGGGCGGATATCAAAACCATCGCACTATATAATAACAAGCAATAATAAACGTAAGAAAATTAGACAAATATCTATCTAAAGCAATAATAACAAGCAATAATAGAAGTAAGAAAAGCATGGACATAACAAGAGGCTCACCACGGTGGTGCCGGTGACGAGATCGGCGGGGGCGATCGACGGCGGCGAAGACGGGGACGGGACGTGATGGACCGCTAAACCTAGACAAATCTCGGAGAAAATAGAGCTTCGAGAGGAGAAAAGCTTAACTAGTGTGGCTCGGGCATTCCATCGAACACGTTGTGTGCATAGGAGGTGAGCTAGAGCACCACCAAGCCCTCTCCCCCTCGGCCAGAAAAAACAGAGCAGTGTGCTCTACTCTTGCGCGAGGGGGTATATATAGGCACCTCATTGGTCCCGGTTGGTGATATGAACCGGGACTAAAGGTGAGCCTTTGGTCCCGGTTCAAGTCAACAATCGGGACCAATGGTGGTGGGCCAGGAGCAAGACCCATTGGTCCCTGTTCGTCGCACCAACCGGGACCAAAACGTCCAGACGAACCGGGACCAATGGCCCACGTGGCCCGGCCGTCCCCCCGGGCTCACGAACCGGGTCCAATGCCCCCGTTGGTCCCGGTTCTTGATTGAACCGGGACTAATGGGCTGGGCAGGCCTGGACCAAAGCCCTGTTTTCTACTAGTGAAGGTCAAGCATGAGGCCAACCGTTGGTATGCAACTTGCTCCTTGTGGTTATACTGTCAGTTTCATAAAATTTGTGTCTTAGTATGCTATGTGAAATGTATTGCTGCAATCTAAATAAGCTGGATTAATTGTGCCTGTGTGCTGTTAGTCTTCCTTACCTGAATAACTAGGATTAAATGATAATAAAATTTCATAAGATATGTTTGGCTGCCTGTCCATGCATTCCAAACATTCACCTAATAGTTACGTTTCCTTTATCATGCAAAGAAGAGCCTCTCGCCGAGTATGAGAAGGTTAGGGCTAGAAATATCATGAGGAACAATCGGATGTTCCAGTCCCTTGGCATCGGTGCAATAGCGTCGATGATTAGGAAAACAAATGGTGTACAAGAAGGTAGAAGTGATGAGGTTCAAGAGGGTAGTGGAGTTATCAATGATGACCTAGAGTACAATCCTAAGGAGGATGAAGTTATTGATGGAGAGGAAGTGGATGATGTTGTAGTGAACAAGATTGTTAAGGTGCAAACTCTGTCTTGCTTGGAGGGTTGGGGTTCTTTTATTCTATGTTATTCCTTGTGCTCACATATTTGTCTTGTGATCTAATGCTTTTTTCCGTGCTGTTTATACGAGGCACTGAAGGAATCTAGGACGAAGAGGCCTGGTGTTAAGAAGACAGTCAGCAAGAAGAACAAGAGCTCCAGGAAGGGTGATGGCCCCAACTCCAGGACAAAAAAAGAGGATCCTGGAACCTGACGAACCTGCCCTTGATAGAGTCACAAGGCCGAAAGCAAGGATGGCGACTGCGACGGACCATCAAGAAAGTATGCTGCGCATGGACTCTCAGACCTCGGTGCAAATGGGTGATGAGTTGCCGCCCATGGATGAAGGAACCACTCTCAGCATGGATGGAAGTGGCACTGTCTGCCTAGATGAAGCAGGAACCATCTGCATTGATGAAGCAGGCACTGTCCACACAAACCTCGGCCCTGTTGCACCTTCTATTGACAGGAACGCTGTCATTAATGAAGAAGAACAACAGCTTGTGCTTCAATCAGGCAAGTTGACCTTTGCAATGCTATCTTTTACTAGTGCATTTTCCAAATGGCATGATCATGTATCCTTTTGTCGATTCCTGCATTTGTCGATTTCTATTCTAATTTATGAGTTCAATTTCATTTTCAGATGCAATGACTCCCAAGACTAGACTTAGAAAGGGCAAAGGGTTAGAGAGGATCACCAAGTCGCTTGGTAGCAAGGTTCCTATCCAAATTGCCGAAGGGATGATGCGTCCAGAGAAGCCTCTGCAGGCAGCAAAGCTTGCTTCTGAGTGTGGACTCGTTCCGAGAAGCCATCTTCCGGTTCTTCCTCACTTCAAGCTATACAAAAAAAATGCTAGTCTATTGGAGAACTACTTGTTTCATAGTTAATGTGCTATCTATTTTCTGTTACACCTATGCATGATCACTAATATTGTTCCTACCTTGTTTGCTATCTTGGTAGGCAAATTTTGAGATGAACACGAACTGGGAGACCATCAAGACCGCGTGAAAACACATTCTGCAGAAAAATTCAAAGAACAGACGCCATCAGATCAAGAAGAAGTATTTTGATACTGTAGCCGCAAATAAAGTCAGCATTAAGTCTCCGGTGCCTGATCTAACGGATGGTGATTGGCAAGCTCTGGTGGAGATGTGGTCTACCCCAAGACACAAGGTTTGTCTCTGCTTGGTTTGATGCTTTATGTAATGCACATGATATGCTAGTGCTAGATCATGCTGACAGTATGCTTTTTTGTAGGAAACCTGTGTGTCGAACAAGATGAATCGAGAAAAAGTCGTGTACAATCAGAGAACTGGTTCCAGGCACTACACAACACACATTTTTGCCACTGTGAGAACTTTTCTCTAGAGACCTTACCGTTTCATCCTCATTGAATAACATTTCTGATTCTTTCTGAATTACATTTTGATTTTTGTTGAAAAACATTTCCGAAAGAAGAGCGTAAGGGTGAGGAGCTGTCTGCGATTGACTTGTTTAAGGCCACCCACAACAGCAAGAAGCACGTGTTTTCGGAGCCAGTCAAGACTGCTATAGTAAGTCACTCCATGCTTTGCCCTGTTTGATTCACAGCCAGCTTTGATGCTTTGATGATTTGATGTTGTTTGATTCGGAGCCAGTCAAGAACACACGCTATGTTCCATGCTTTGATGTTGTTTGATAGTTCAACAAAGTTATCAGAACTTGCTGTAGCTATTTGATGCATTTTTTATGATATGATGAAATTTGATCTGAATGTTAGTTTGATGATCGGCTCACTCGGGAAGCCATCTTATATAGAACCACCATTCTAGGCTTAATGAAGTGATCATACTGTTCCAATTGCATGTCTCCAGGTCACTAGTCATCATCTTCTTGTATAGATTTTGTGTGCTGGTTTGGTTACTTCAAATAATCCATTTGTGTGCTGGTTTGGTTTCTCTTGCTTGGTTTGGTTTGCAAAATGTGAAATAGATCTCCCACTAATGCCTATCATTTTCCTCCATATGCTAGCATGAGATGGAAAAAATGATGGACACGCCGGTACCAGAAGGTGAAAAGCCAAAGTCTGCTGTTGAAATTATCGAAGAAGTGCTCAAGACCGAAGTCAAGCAAAGCACATTCCTCAGGAATGTTGGGCTCCAGTCATCTAGGAACAACTCCGGCAAAGCAACTGCTGAAGTGGCTGCTCATGTTCATGACCTTGAGCAGAAGCTGGAGAGGTCTGAGCTTCAATCTGAAGTGATGCAAGAAGAATTGGCGGCAATCAAGATGAAGGCGGAAGAATCTGAAGCTGGACGCGACAAGGAACTTGAGCTGCTGCGCAAGAAGTCTCAAGAGCAGGAAGAGCAGTTAGCCCACTTGATGGCTCTCTTTGGAGCTAAGGCAGTTTGATGGCTGTGCAGTTTGTCTTTGAGCTGCTGCCTAGTTTGATGGATGCATTTTGTTGCTAAGGTAGACCACATTTTGATGGCTGCATTTTGAAGCTGAAGCTGCATTTTGTCTGTGAAGTTATGTGAACCTGTGAAGTTATGTGAACCTGTGAAGTCATGTGATATTGTAAACCTGTGAAGTTATGTGATCTTGTGAACCTGTGTTTATTTTCTGTGAAGTTATGTGGATCACTTGTGCACCTTGGCCTTGCTGTTTGAACCTGGGCTTGTGGATCACTTGTGCACTTGGGCCTTTCTGTTTATATTTATGCAAAATAAGAACCTGGGCTCTAACAAGGCCGAGGCCCAAACAAGATTTGGACTAAAAAGGCTTGGGCCTAAAAAAAGAAATGACTGTAAGATTTTTTTTTACAAAAGGCTGCATAACAGAAAATAAAAAGGCCAAGGCCCAAATTCGAACTATACTAAAAAGGCTGTGGCCCAAAACAATAGTGGACTATAAAAAAATCATCAGAAAAATGCTCCATTCCCAGAAAATAAAAGGCCAAATTATTGGGTCAGGCCCATGCAGATAAGCAAAATAAAGAGAAAAAAAAATAAATGGGCTGAATTATTGGGCTTGGCCCATCTAGACGGCTGAAATGGACCGGGCTGATTCTATTTTACGACCTTTTCATTTGGTCGTAATTCTGCCACGTCAGCTTGCCACGGTGGATCTGACATAGTGTGGTCGGATTGCTAGTGACAAAAACAGTTGGTCGTTAAATCTACGACCTTTTTTTTGTCATAAACGTCTACGACCATTCCAGAAGAAAGGTCGCTAATGTCAGTTTACGACGGCCAGCTTTTGACCTTATGTTTTTGGTCACAAAAAGGTCACAAATGGAAAACTGTGACCATTCAGTGACCAATAGTGGTGGTCACAAGTTGACATATTTCTTGTAGTGTATGTTTTTCAACAGAAAATCCCTTCGGATTGTGTGCCTCATCTGATGTTTCAGAAAGGTCACCTCAATGTTATGAGCTTATTACCGTACTCGTCAAGTCATCATCCTACACAAAACTGTCCATACAGGAATTCTAAATCCAATGAAGACTTGACAATCAAAGATTGGAAGAAATGTATTGTTAGTCGTAGGGGGCTACATGGAAGCGACATTGTGCGAAAGCCAAGAATTGAAGACAGGATAATCTGCATTCTCCATAATGGAGAGTCATTGCCTATCTTATTTTATGCTATTTCACCTTAGAGAGGGTGTACATAATTAAGTTTGTCTACTTATGATCATGTGCTAAGAAGTTGTTAGATGACTAGGATGATGATGATGAGCAGGACTTGTTATTATGACAACGAGTAGAAGTTGTGAGATGACGATGATGCTGGGTATGACTTTTTTATTATGACAACGACGATGATGATTTATTATTAATTATGATGATGCATTGTTATATGATCATGCACGGAGATAAGAGAGGACACTTCTCTGTATTAGCTAGCTAACACAATATATGAAACCCCTAAATTAACCCTACAAAACCCACA
>LR738712.1:738328653-738361710 GCA_902687465.1 Secale cereale
GGGGGGGGGGGGGGGGGGGGGCGCACCAGCCCACATGGGGCTGGTCCCCTCCGACACTTGGCCCAAGCAGCCCTCTGGGGCCGGTGGCCCCACCCGGTGGTCCCGGTACGCTACCGATAGCGCCCGAAACTTTTCCGGTTACCAAAACGGGACTTCTCATATATGAATCTTTACCTCCGGACCATTCTGGAACTCCTCGTGACGTCTGGGATCTCATCCGGGACTCCGAACAACATTCGGTAACCGTGTACATAATTTCCCTATAACCATAGCGTCATCAAACCTTAAGTATGTAGACCCTACGAGTTCGGGAACCATGTAGACATGACCGAGACAACTCTCTGGCCAATAACCAACAGTGGGATCTGGATACCCATGTTGGCTCCCACATGTTCCACAATGATCTCATTGGATGAACCACGATGTCAAGGATTCAATCAATCCCGTATACGATTCCCTTTGTGTATCGGTATAGCACATGCCCGAGATTCGATCGTCGGTATACCGATACCTTGCTCAATCTCGTTACGGCAAGTCTATTTACTCGTTCCGTAACACATCATCCCGTGATCAACTCCTTGATCACATTGTGCACCTTATGATGATGTCCTACCGAGTGGGCCGAGAGATACCTCTCCGTCATGCGGAGTGACAAATCCCAGTCTCGGTTCGTGCCAACCCAACAGACACTTTTGGAGATACCCGTAGTGCACCTTTATAGCCACCCGGTTACGTTGTGATGGGTGGCACACGCAAAGCATTCCTATGGTATCCGGGAGTTGCACAATCTCATGGTCTAAGGAAAAGATACTTGACATTTAGAAAAGCTTTAGCATATGAACTACACGATCTTGTGCCAGGCTTAGGATTGGGTCTTGTCCATCACATCATTCTCCTAATGATGTGATCCCGTTATCAACGACATCCAATGTCCATGGTCAGGAAACCGTAACCATCTATTGATCAACGAGCTAGTCATCTAGAGGCTCACTAGGGACATGGTGTTTGTCTATGTATCCACACATGTATCTGAGTTTCCTATCAATACAATTCTAGCATGGATAATAAACAATTATCATGAACAAGGAAATATAATAATAACCAATTTATTATTGCCTCTAGGGCATATTTCCAACAGTCTCCCACTTGCACTAGAGTCAATAATCTAGTTCACATCGCCATGTGATTAACACTCACAGGTCACATCGCCATGTGACCAACATCTAAAGAGTTTACTAGAGTCAATAATCTAGTTCACATCAATATGTGATTAACACTCAATGAGTTCTGGGTTTGATCATGTTATGCTTGTGAGAGAGGTTGTAGTCAACGGGTCTGCAACATTCAGATCCCTATGTACTTCGCAAAACTTTATGTCATATCGTAGATGCTGCTATCACGTTCCACTTGGCGCTATTCCACACTGTTGCTCCATTATACGTATCCGGTATCTCTACTCAGAGTTATTCGGATAGGTGTTAAGCTTGCATCGACGTAACTCTTTACGTCGAACTCTTTATCACCTCCATTACCGAGAAACATTACATTGTTTCTCTAAGAATAATTTTGACCGCTATCTAGTGATCCACTCCTGGATTACTTTTGTACCCTCTTGCCAGACATTTTGTAAGGCACACATCAGGTGCGGTACTCAGCATGGCATACCGTATAGAGCCTATGACAAAAGCATAGGGGACGACCTTCGTCCTTCCTCTTCCTTCTGCCGTGGTCAAGCTTTGAGTCTTACTCAACTTCACACCTTACAACTCAGGTAAGAACTCCTTCTTTGACTGATCTATTTTGAACTCCTTCAAAATCATGTCAAAGGTGTGTGTTCCTTTTTGAAAGTATCATCAGGCGTCTTGATCTATCTCTATAGATCTTGATGCCCAATTATGTAAGCAGCTTTATCGAGGTCTTCCTTTGAAAAAACTCCTTTCAAACAACCCTTTATGCTTTCCAGAAATTCTACATCATTTTGGATCAACAATATGTCATTCACATATACTTATCAGAAATGTTGTAGTGCTCCCACTCACTTTATTGTAAATACAAGTTTCTAACAAACTTAGTATAAACCCAAAAACTTTGATCACTTCATCAAAGCGTATATTCCGACTCCGAGATGCTTGCTCTAGTCCATGGAAGGATCGCTGGAGCTAGCATATCTTTTAGAATCCTTAGGATCGACAAAATCTTTCTGATTGTATCACATACAACCTTTCCTTACGAAAACTGGTAAGGAAACTTGTTTTGACATCCATCTGCCAGATTTCATATATGCAGCTAATGCTAACTTGATTCCGACAGACTTAAGCATAGGTACGGGTGAGAAAATCTCATTGTAGTCAACTCCTTGTACTTGTTAAAAACTCATTGCCACAAGTCGAGATTCATAGACGGTGACATTACCGTCCACGTCCGTCTTCTTCCTAAAGATCCATTTATCTCAATGGCTTGCCGATCATCGGGAAAGTCCACCAAAGTCCATACTTTGTTTTGATACATGGATCCTATCTCGGATTTCTCGGCTTCTAACCATTTGTCGGAATACGGGCCCACCATCGCTTCTCCATAGTTCGTAGGTTCATTGTTGTCCAACAACATGACATCTAAGACAGGATCACCGTACCACTCAGGAGTAGTACATATCCTTGTCGACCTACGAGGTTCGATAGTAACTTGATCCGAAGCTTCAGGATCACTATCATTAGTTTTCTCTTCAACAGTCGTAGGTTCCACAGAAACATCTTTCTGTGTTGCACTATTCTCCGGTTGAAGTGAGGGTTCGACAACCTCATCAAGTTCTATCTTCCTCCCACTCAATTCTTTCGAGAGAAACTCCTTCTCGAGAAAGGACCCGTTCTTAGCGACAAACATTTTTGTCCTTGGATCTGAGATAGAAGGTATACCCAACTGTTACCTTTGGGTATCCTATGAAGATGTATTTGTCCGTTTTGGGTTCGAGCTTTTTCCGGCTGAAGCTATAAGCATCGCAGCCCCAAACATTAAGAAATGACAACTTTGGTTTCTTGCCAAACCACAGTTCATACGGCATCGTCTCAACGGACTTAGATGGTCTAAAGTGAATGCAGTTGTCTCTAATGCATAACCTCAAAATAACAGCGGTAGATTGGTAAGAGACATCATAGATCGCACCATATCTCATAAGGTTCGATTATGACGTCCAGACACACCATTACGCTGTGGTGTACCAGGTGGCTTCAACTGCGAAACAATTCCACAATGTCTTAAGTGATTGCCAAACTCACAACTCAGAAAATCTCCCCTTGATCAGATCGTAGGAACATGATCTTCTTGTTATGATGATTCTTAACTTCACTCTGAAATTGCTTGAACTTTTCAAACGTTTCGGACTTTTGCTTCATTGAGTAAATATACCCATATCTACTCAAATCGTCAGTGAAGATGAGAAAATAACAATATCCACCACACGTCTTAATTCTCATTGGATCACATACATCAGCATGTATGATTTCCAACAAGTCACTTGCTCATTTCATTGTACCTGAAAACGGGGTCTTAGTCATCCTGCCCATGAGGCATGGCTTGCATATGTCAAGCGATTCAAAATCAAGTGACTCCAAAACATCCATCAGCATGGAGTTTCTTCATGCATTTAATGCCAAAATGACCTAAGCGGCAATGCCACAAGAAAGTGGTACTATCATTATTAACTCTACATCTTTTGGCGTTAATATTATTATCATGTGTATTACTATGATCGAGATTCAATAAACCATTGGGTGCATGACCATAAAGGTATTATTCATGTAAACAGAATAACCATTATTCTCTAACTTAAATGAATAACCGTATTGCTATGAACATGATCTAATCATATTCATGCTCAACGTAGGCACCTTATAACGTTTATCTAGGTTCAACACTAATCCCGAAGGTAGAGGGAGCGTGCGATGGTGATCTTATGAACCTTGGAAACACTTCCAACACACATCGTCACCTCGCGCTTAGCTAGTCTCCGTTCAGTCCGTAGTTTTTGCTTCAAGTCACTAATAATAGCAACTGAACCGGTATCCAATACCCAGGTACTACTAGGAGTACTAGTAAGGTACACATTAATAACACGTATATCAAATATACTTTGTTGAAGTTGCCAGCTTTCTTATCTACCATGTATTTGGGGTAGTTCCGCTACCATGTGACTGTTCCCCTTACAATAGAAGCACTTAGTCTCGAGGTTTGGGTTCAACCTTGGGTTCCTTCATTAGAGTGACAACTGATTTGCCATTCATGAAGTTTCCCTTCTAGCCCTTGCCCCTTTTGAAACCAGTGGTCTTGTTAAACCATCAACACTTGATGCTCCTTCTTGATTTCTACTTTTGCGGTCTTAAGCACCGTTAATAGCTCCGAGATCATCTCCATCCTTTGCATGTCATAGTTCATCACGAAGTTCTAGTAGCTTGGTGATAGTGTTTAGAGAATTCCGTCAACCACTATCTCCTCTGGAAGATTAACTCCCACTTGGTTCAAGTGATTTTAGCACCCAGACATTCTGAGCACATGCTCACTAGTTGAGCTATTCTCCTCCATCTTGTTGGCAAAAGAACTTGTCAGAGGTCTCATACCTCTCTACACGGGCATGAGCCTGAAATCCCAATTTCAGCTCTTGGAACATCTCATATGTCTTATGGCGTTCAAAACGTCATTGGAATCCCGATTCTAAGCCGTAAAGTATGGTGCACTAAACTATCAAGTAGTCATCAGGACGTGTCTGTCAGGTGTTCACAACACCCACAGACGACGTTGTAGGGGTTTGCACATCGAGCGGTACATCAAAGACGTAAGCCTTCTGTGTAGCAGTGAGGACACTCCTCGGACTACGGACCCAGTCCGCATCATTGCTTACAATATCTTTCAACTTAGTCTTTCTCTAGGATCGTATTAAACAGGGAGCTACAACGCAAGCTATTGATCTACAACATAATTTGTGAAGACAACTTAGACTATTGTTCATGACAGTTAAGTTCATCTAATGAACTCCCACTCAGATAGAAATCTCTCTAGTCATCTAAGTGATACATGATCCGAATCGACTAGGCCGTGTCCGATCATCACGTGAGACGGATGATACGTCTCAAACGTATCTACTTTTCCAAACACTTTCGATATTGTTTTGACCTCATTCTTGCATGATTTGAACTAAACTAACCCGGACTGACGCTGTTTTCAGCAGAGCTGCCTGTATGGTTTTATTGTGTGCAGGAAAACGGATTTTTAGGTATCTCAGAAAAATCCACGAAAAATCACAGAAAATCCACGCACCCGAAGGAACCCGGAGCCAGAAGAGGGGCCAGAGGGGGCCAGGGGGTGCCCAGGCGCCCTGGTGGCGCGGCCCACCCCCTGGCCGCGTCGGGGGGGTCGCCTGGTTGGGCCCCACCTCCCCTGGTGCCCTACTTCGACCCGTATTTTAGCTCGTGACGGAGAAATCCCAGATCTGAACTTCTTTTCGCAGTTTTCGTCGCGGAGTCGCCGCCACCCTCTGTTCTTCTTCGGGAGGGCTAATCTGGAGGCTGAATTGGCCTCCGGAGAGGGGAGATCGTCGCCATCATCATCATCATCACCACTCCATCATCCCTCCATGACTTCTCCTTCCATGTGGGAGTAATCCCCTGCTGTAGGTGAAGGGGATGGTAGGGATTGGATGAGTTAGATCATGTAATAGTTTGTCAGATCGTTGGGGGCATGTTGCCTATCATCTACTATGGTGTTTATCATCTTTGCTTCACCTTGTTATTCTTAATGCTTGTCACTTAGGGCCCGAGTGCCATGATTTCAGATCTGAACCATATGTGTTTGCATGAATATATTTGTGTTCTTGATCCTATCTATGAGTTGTTTGCACCTATTACGGTTCGGAACCGGCGATCCCAAAAGTGACAGCTTGGGACACCAAAGGGGACGGTCCGTAGTTTGAGGATTACATGTATCCATTGAGTTCATTGCTTTGTTCTGGTGCTCTTTGACAGGAGCACCTTAATCTCCATAAGTTCCTTTTGGCCCCGTTCGTAGCGGGATGGTAGGACAAAAGATGTTGTGCAAGTTCTTATTGCAAGCACGTACAACTACCTACGGGATACATGCCTAATGTTTGATATTTGCCTAGATGATCATTACTTTTCCGTGTGCCTTGCCCCAAGTTAGAATCATGATATATCTCATCCATGCAGCGCCCAACCATCCGTCTCCCTAGCCTACAGTGTTTTAAATCCTGCTTGTTACTAGTTGCTACTTTTGCTATTTACTTCTGCTATTTACTTTTGTTGTTTACTTTTACTATCACTATCATCACTATCATATCACTGTTACCACTTATCTTTTGTTGCAAGTAAGTATATTTCGGGTGCGGTTGAATTGACAACTGAACTGTTAAAGCTTATAAATACTCTTTGGCTCCCCGTGTGTCGAATCAATAAATTGGGTTATTCTTACCCGCGAAGACTATCTCGATCCCTCACGGTTGAGGGTTATCAAGTACCGTTTTCTAGCGCCGTTGCCGGGTAGCATAGCAATATTTACAAGTCTACTTGAAGTATCCTACTTGCTGCACTTCATCCGCTATGGGTAAGAAAGGAGACCCCAAGGTTCCGATCTTACTATCCACTACAAGAAGAGGTACTGTTCTGAGCACTAGTGCTACACTTGATTCACCTTCTGTTATGAGTAAGTTTGCCTCACCGCCACCACATGATGCTCCTACTGAATCTGTTACTATGTCCGATACTCTTGATGATGCTTCTACTACTGTTGATGATATTAGTTCCCTTGGTAATGCTCTTGAGAAACAGATCGCTGCTGCTGCTAAAAAGTCTGGAATTGAAATTCCTGTTACTCGCTACCCTATTGGTGAAACTTATGATTATCCTGATTTGAGTAAACTCAAGGAGATACTCCTTGATGATGATTACTATATGCTTGATGAAGATTTATGCAGGGAACTGACAGAGTTTTCTGGCTCTGACCCTGAAGTTATTAAGAAACTGTTTGAAAAACACTCTTTGAAGAACAAAACCGTTCCTGATCCTGAATTTGCTACATCTCCTATATGCATTGATGATCCTGATTATGATTTCTCTATTGATCTTTCACTTATACCTATGGTTGAAGCTGACCCGTTTTATGGCAGAGAAAATGATGATGCTATTGCACACCTGACTAAACTCGGTGAGTTGGGTGGCCTGTTTACCACAGATGAGAAAATACGATACTTTTATGTGACCAAGCTTCTTCCTTTCTCCTTGAAGGAAGGTGCTAAAGCATGGTATGATTCACTCCCATGCGGTTCTATTAAGAGTCCTCAAGACTTAGCTCACTCTTTTGTTGATAAGTACTTTCCTGCTCACATGCAACATGCTGCTTTACAAAGAATTTATAACTTTAAACAGTTGCAGGATGAGTCCCTCCCTAAAGCTTGGGGGAGGTACTGCGGTCTGATTTGGGCTAGGCCAGGACATGAAATCTCTAAGAACGAATTAATTGATATATTCTATGCTGGTCTAACTGATGAATCCAGGTCCTATTTGGACAGTTGTGCTGGTTGTGTTTTCAGGAAAAGGACGCCGAAAGATGCAGAAGATTTGATGGGCAGGATTGCCAAAAACTATGAAGATTGGTTCGTCCATGAACCACCTCCACCACCAAGGAAGAGGGGCATGTTTGTTCTTAGCCCCGAAGATATGCGAGAAGCAAAGAAGTCTATTAAAGAGAAAGGTATTAAAGCTGAAGACGTGAAGAATCTACCCCCTATTGAGAAGCTGTGTGAGCCTACCACTCACCCTCCTATGGTAGAGGTACACTCTCTTTTAGATTTCAATGCAAGTGACATCCCTCATGGTAAGCCTCCTGATCAATGTTTAGATGAGTTTGATAATTTTATTATGAAACAAAATCATTTTAATGAGAGGATACAAAGTCAATTGCATGATAATTCCCTTGCTATCAAAAGTCTGCTTGATGTTTTAGGTAGAACAGTTAATGATGTTCAATGTCTTGTGAAGCATTTTCATATGGTTCAAACTCAGCTTGACCAAATTTCTAATGTGCAAAAAGATTTGCTTGCTAACAATGCCAAACAAGATGATTTGCAGGCTTTTGGGATTAAGACCCGAGGAGGAGCTAGCACTCAAGATCCTCTCTATCCAGAGGGGCATCCAAGGAGAATCGAGCAAGATTCTCAAATGCAGGAAGAAGAAATTGTTGGCTCTCCAAAGAAGAAGAAGAAACATAAGGAGACTGACAATTCTAATGATCCTATTACAGATGAAGAGCCAGCTGTTGATCCAAACAGTGTATCTATCTCCGATGCTGAGACTGAAGACGGTGATGAACCTGAAGGTAAGGATAATGAGAAGAATGATCCGCCTGAAGCTCGAGAAGAAGAAGCACCTGACAAACGTAAGAGGTACACTAAAGAAGACTTCATCGCAAGAAAACATGGGAAGGAAAGAGAACCATGGGTACAGAAACCCATGCCCTATCCAGGTAAGTCCATCAAATCTAAAGAAGAAGAGCATTACAATAAGTTTTGTGAGTGGATTAAACCTCTTTTTCTTCAAATTCCTTTGACTGATGCTATTAAGTCACCTCCTTATTCAAAATATATGAAAGATATTGTCACTAATAAAAGAAAAGTTCCTAATGAAGCAATATCTACTATGCTTGCTAACTACTCTTTCAGTGGCAAGATTCCTGAGAAGCTTGGTGATCCAGGTATACCCACCATTCCTTGCTCCATAAAGAATAATTATGTCAAAACTGCTTTGTGTGATCTTGGAGCAGGAGTGAGTGTTATGCCTCTCTCTCTTTACAAGAGGCTTTGTTTAGAGAAACTAATTCCTACAGATATCTCTCTCTAGATGGCTGACAAGTCAACCGCCGTTCCGATAGGTATTTGTGAGGATGTTCCAGTAGAGGTTGCTAATTGTTTGATTCTTACATATTTTGTTGTGCTTGACATGTCCGAGGATGGGAGCATGTCCATTATTCTTGGTAGACCTTTTCTTAACACCGCAGGTGCTATTATTGATTGCAATAAAGGTAAGGTTACCTTCCATGTGAATGACAAGGAACACACGATATATTTTCCAAGGAAGATCGACAGGAGGCATGGCCTCAACTCTATAAAAAATATCGAGACCGTGAAGATTGGAGAATGGGACTGTCCACTACATGTGCCTCACAAATACAAAACTATCATGGTAGGGACAATGTCCATCAAAATAAAGGTCCAGTGATTGCTTCGTAAGAGGTGAGACTTTTTGCTCTATATATCGCCTGTTTGTTGGTAAGACTTGATCAACCTTACTAGTAAACATGTTTTATATAGATAAAAAGTTGAGCTTGTTATGTTTTCATTTGTTTTTAGTTGTTGTACCAAGTATTTATGTTTTGAAGCTTCACAATACTACTCACTGCTTCAAGTTTTCAGAGAGTTTCACAGCTTTTAGAACTTCAAAAAAATTTCAACAGTGAAGATTTCAGAAAAATTCCAGAAAAATTAAAATAAAAATTTCCACGTCGGGAGTGACCCAGAGGGACCTGGGGCCAACCAGGGGGACCCACCAGTGGCCCAGGCGGCCAGCTGGCGCCGCCTGCCCCCTGGCCGCGCCCACAGGGCGCCTGGGGCCCACAAGCCCCCCCTCCAGGTATGTCTTCTTCCTCCCTCTCTCTTTTTCTCCAAAAACGCGAGTTCTGCACTTGTTCTTGTATTCTTGCTGTTCTTGGAGGCGATTCTTCGATCTCTCTCTACAGCCCACCATTTGAGCTGAGATTTTGAACAAATACTCCCTGGAATGTGACTCCTCCACCCCTCCAATTAGATTTCTGATTGGTGGCTTCATTTGTGAGTATTTAGTAGTTCTTGGTGCTGTATAGATGAGCTTTCATGCATGTGTAGAAAGTTATTTTCCAAGTTTTGATGCAAGTTTATGCCTTGGGCAAATGAGTTGAGTAGTTTGCCTTAACTCACCTTGTTTTAATCCTCGTTTTTGTAAATTGCCAAAAATTTCAGAAATGAGTTTGTTAGGAAGGGAAAAAGGGTGGCTTGAGAAGAGGAGGCCCACGCACTCCGATCGAGTTACTAGAGCCGCATCTTCGCCCTCGACTGCTAGGGTGAGCTATATTGAAGATCATGTGCCCCTGGAGTTGTTGGAAGACACAAGTCCAGCACGTGCTATGACGTTTCCATGTGATGAATTCCTTGAAGCTGCGGGAATCAAGGATGAGTTTTATAATCTTTGTGCTAATGCAGGTCTGACACGGCTTGTCACGTGCCGTGTTACTCAGTATCAAAAACTCACCTCCAGTTTCATTAATAGTTTTAGATATAATCCTGATTCAGGTGCTATTGAGTTTAAAATTTACAATGATCTTATCACCATGCCTTTGGGAAAGTTTTGTGAAATAATAGGTGTGCCAAACGTTGGGAGGACGACTAGGATGGCCACCCAGCCCTCCGAGCTGAAAACCGTCATCAACTCTCTCTGCAGCATGGGTACGAGGGATATTCATCGGTCGAAGATCTCCAGCATCTTATTTCCTCACCTCAGGTATTTTGCATATTATGTTGCTAGAGGGGTGTTAGCTCGTGACAACACGAGCAACATTTCTGCTCCGGATATTGCTATCCTGGCAGCAGCCCTCTCAGGGAGGTCTGATTATAATCTGGGTGCCTTAATTGCTCGACGCCTTGCTATGAACGGTAACAAGGGAGACTTATATGGTGGCATTTATGACACACTTATCTTAGAACATCTTGGAGGCACCCCACACCCTGATGATAATCCTTTTACTTATTTAAGTTTTGATCTTGCTGCTATGAAAAGGCATAAGTTTGTTACCATGGCTTTTGAGCTTGATAATCTTGTTTATATCTTGCGTTTCGGAACTACTGCGGAACGCGAGATCCGTCTACCTACACCCCTTTTGTTTGATATTTCTCGCAGGAGCGGATGGTCCTTTGATGTTATCCAGTTCGATGAGTTCATGGTCCAGCATCAGTTTCATAACCCCATGGAGGGGGTTGTGCCCGACGAGGAGGAGCACGGTGCGTTACCACCTTTTCAGGAAGAAACCGCCACCGAGTTTGGTGAAGGGTCTTCCTCTGCTTGGCGCACGGACCCTTCCTCGTGGGAGACTCTGAGGAGTTCGGTGTACGCGCCAGCATCCTTCTACGACCCTTGGACTCACCACCATACCCCTGTAGCAGGAGGCTCCTGGGGGCAGTAGCTGCTACCAACTTAGGCCAAAAGCCTAAGCTTGGGGGAGTACGTGCCCCTCTCACTTTTCCATTGTATTATCTGTTTTATTCGCTTTGATCTTTTCGAAGTTTTTGCCCGTTCTTCTTTATTTCTCTCTTTGCAAAAACAACAAAAAGATTTTCTCTTTCTTTTGCTTTCGTTCAACCTTTGAAATAATCCAAAAAGATTTCCTTTTTTTCTCTTTAGTTTGCTTTGTTTTCAGAGTTCAGCTCGAGTCCGTGATGGCATTTAATTATATTTCCAACGTTCGATCGTGCAAGTGACGAGGCAGTAATGACGAAGATCGACTGAAGGGAAGCAACAAGGAAGACCGGTATGAACTCTTCTTGTTTCTACTTTTGTACATATGCATGTACTTATGATCTAGAGACCAGCTTGTAGCGACATAGTGCAATGTTTACAATGCTCTTCCAGTGGTTCATGCTTTCCTTGTGGCTAGTCTCGAATAGCTAGAGTATATAATGTGTTATTGAAATGATCTACATGCATTGCACTATTCATAGTCTGGTATACTAAGGTGTTATTTCCCTTTAGAGAATTTTTGGATTGACTTGGCACATGTTTACACATGTTTAAGACTAAAAAGTCTGCTCTGCCTTGATGATCTTTGAGTTTCAGAATAGTTATATCACTTTCATGCCCGATTCAATGTTGCTTTGTCGCTCTGCATGATTATGGCCGTTATTGCTCTCTAGTTGGTCGCTTCCCAGTCTTTTGCTAACCTCCACCTGTACTAAGCGGACTGACTGCTTGTGCATCCAAAATCCTTAAAACCTGTTATGCCATATGAGTCCACCATACCTTCCTATACATGGTATTTACCTGCCATTCCTAACGAAGACTTTCGTGTACCATCTCGAAATTAATCAAAAGCATTTCTCTTTTTGTGCCTCTGTTTTAGCTCATGAGGAAGTTGTAGGTAATTCATGATCTTTTTAAGTTGGACAAGTTTCACCCCGGGATTGCATGTCTAAAGTGCAAACCCATAATACGAGAAGGAACTGGCATAGAGTGCGCCCGGCTCATAAAAGATAATACAACAAACAAACCCTCCTTCACGCTTTGTTCATGAGAAATCAGAAAACTTTGGCAGTGATAAACAAAGGAGATTAAGAGGATGTGATCGTCCTCATGCGGGAGCCGTTCCTCGAAACTTGTCCAGCTCAGGAAGTGATTCAGTTATCTCCTAGCATTCGTTGACGAAATATGCACCTCTCAAAAACGTTTTTACCTCTGTTTTTAAAACCTAGAGCTCTGGTACATGTTTAGTTTTTGTTTCCGACCACGGGTTTTCAACCTTGCCAACAAAAGCCACGGTTCGAGAGTCTCCACCTTCTTTCTTCAAAGCACCAACTAGGAGATCATAATTGTCATTCTGAGTGTAATGTTCATTGTCCTAAAGTATTACATTGTCTTTTGCATGCTTGTGATATGATTTATTCTGAAATTCTTAGTTCTAGTCCCCTTTAAAACTCTGGAGGAGTTTCTGCATTTATGTTTTGCTTCACTCATGGAGGCTAGCGAGATACTACCCTAATATGCTCAAGCTATGTGCAATGTAATCTTGTCTTGATTTTCGGTAGTATATTATTTACTTTTAGGTATTTGTGATTGGTCACTTGAAAGAAGGATTGCTCTGTGCATTGTCCTCATAGTACTGTTTCAATACTTGCTAGACTCTTTTCGTAGTACATGCTTATATACATCTAATGAAGCAAAAGAGTTTGTCAAAGTTTTCTTTGTCGCGTCCAGTTCGTTGAACTGAATTGCTTGAGGACAAGCAATATGCTAAGCTTGGGGGAGTTGATACGTCTCAAACGTATCTACTTTTGCAAACACTTTTGATATTGTTTTGATCTCATTCTTGCATGATTTGAACTAAACTAACCCGGACTGACGCTGTTTTCAGCAGAGCTGCCTGTATGGTTTTATTGTGTGCAGGAAAACGGATTTTTAGGTATCTCAGAAAAATCCACGAAAAATCACAGAAAATCCACGCACCCGAAGGAACCCGGAGCCAGAAGAGGGGCCAGAGGGGGGCCAGGGGGTGCCTAGGCGCCCTGGTGGCGTGGCCCACCCCCTGGCCGCGCCGGGGGGTTGCCTGGGTGGGCCCCACCTCCCCTGGTGCCCTACTTCGACCCGTATTTTAGCTCGTGACGGAGAAATCCCAGATCAGAACTTCTTTTCGCAGTTTTCGTCGCGGAGCCGCCGCCACCCTCTGTTCTTCTTCCGGAGGGCTAATCTGGAGGCTGAATTGGCCTCCGGAGAGGGGAGATCGTCGCCATCGTCATCATCATCACCACTCCATCATCCCTCCATGACTTCTCCTTCCATGTATGAGTAATCCCCTGCCGTAGGCGAAGGGGATGGTAGGGATTGGATGAGTTAGATCATGTAATAGTTTGTCAGATCGTTGGGGGCATGTTGCCTATCATCTACTATTGTGTTTATCATCTTTGCTTCAACTTGTTATTCTTAATGCTTGTCACTTAGGGCCCGAGTGTCATGATTTCAGATCTGAACCATATGTGTTTGCATGAATATATTTGTGTTCTTGATCCTATCTATGAGTTGTTTGCACCTATTACGGTTCGGAACCGGCGATCCCAAAAGTGACAGCTTGGGACACCAAAGGGGACGGTCCGTAGTTTGAGGATTACATGTATCCATTGAGTTCATTGCTTTGTTCCGGTGCTCTTTGACAGGAGCACCTTAATCTCCATAAGTTCGTTTTGGCCCCGTTCGTAGCGGGATGGTAGGACAAAAGATGTTGTGCAAGTTCTTATTGCAAGCACGTACAACTACCTACGGGATACATGCCTAATGTTTGATATTTGCCTAGATGATCATTACTTTTCCGTGTGCCTTGCCCCAAGTTAGAATCATGATATATCTCATCCATGCAGCGCCCAACCATCCGTCTCCCTAGCCTACAGTGTTTTAAATCCTGCTTGTTACTAGTTGCTACTTTTGCTATTTACTTATGCTATTTACTTTTGTTGTTTACTTTCACTATCACTATCATCACTATCATATCACTGTTACCACTTATCTTTTGTTGCAAGTAAGTATATTTCAGGTGCGGTTGAATTGACAACCCAACTGTTAAAGCTTATAAATACTCTTTGGCTCCCCGTGTGTCGACTCAATAAATTGGGTTATTCTCATCCGCGAAGACTATCTCGATCCCTTATGGTGGAGGGTTATCAACGGACTAGTCTTCAACGGTGAACATCTTTATGTTGATCGTATCTTCTATACGACTCATGTTCGACCTTCCGGTCTTCCGTGTTCCGAGGCCATGTCTGTACATGCTAGGCTCGTCAAGTGAACCCTATGTGTATTGCGTGTGTAAATCTGGCTTACACCCGTTGTATGCGAACGTTAGAGCCTATCACACCCGATCATCACGTGGTGCTTTGGAACAACGAACCTTAGCAATGGTGCACAGTTAGGGGGAACACAATTCTTGAAATTTTAGTGAGAGATCATCTTATTTACTACCGTCGTTCTAAGAAAATAAGATGTAAAACATGATAAACATCACATGCAATCAAATAGTGACATGATATGGCCAATATCATTTTGCTCCTTTTGATCTTCATCTTCGGGGCTCCATGGTCATCATCGTCACCGGCATGACACCATGATCTCCATCATCGTGTCTTCATGAAGTTGTCTCGCCAAACATTACTTCTACTACTATGGCTAACGGTTAGCAATAAAGTAAAGTAAATTGATACGTCCCAAACGTATCTATAATTTCTGCTTGCTCCATGCATGTTTTGGGTGATATTGCTATGCTTTTGATACACTTTCATACACTTTTGATCATATTTGGACTAACCTATTAACTCAGTGCACCCCAGTGCCAGCTTCTGTTTTCTGCTGTTTTTGTATTTCAGGTTTTCCCATTACTTAAATTGCCAGAAAAATTCCGGGAAAAATATATAAAAAATCAGCGCTCCGGAAGCTTCCACGCGCCAGAAGTGGGGCCAGAGGGGAGCCAGGGGCAGCCCAGGCGGCCAGCCCACGCGGCCCCACCCCAGGCCACGCCGGGGGGGGGGGCGCCTGGGCCCCCCTCTCCGCTTCTGGTGACCCCCTTTGGCATATATTTATCTCCCGTCGCGAAAACCCTGATTCCAGACACCTTTTCTCCAGAAGCTATTCCGATCTCCGCCGCCATCGCCACCAAGTTTCGGGGGACCAGAATTCCTGTGCCGGCATCCTGCCGGGACGGGGAAGTGCCCCCGGATTCACCTCCATCGACGTTGCTTCCTCCCTCCATGATGCGGGAGTAGTTCCTCCTCGGGGCTGAGGTTTCTACCAGTAGCTATGTGATCAATTCTCTCTCCCATGATGTGATCTTCGTTGTGATCATAGGCTATGTTATTCTAGGGTGATCCCAGTATATTTCCCCTTCCTCTATGTATTAGATTGATGTACTCACTTGTCTTTATCTAGTATAATCCCCGAGACCAAAGTGACAGCGGTCTATTCGACATGGATTAGAAGAATATTTTCATGAGTGATTTCCTCTTTTGTGTGTTGATTGAAGATTGAGAGTCTCTTGGTGCTTGTCTTTGACTATCCTTGAGATATGTTGTGGTGATTGTGGTACTATCTTTGGATGGTCGCGGTGACATTGGGAAATCCATAGATTGAGAACTACGAACTTAGAGGTGTGCTTTTGTAGCCCTACATAATTCTCGTCCTCTCTTGACCACAAAGGAATGACCTCCGAGTGCGTCTATGGGAAATATCATGTGATTCGATTATGTTCATGTTGTTGGGAGTTGCCACTAGTGAAAGTATGAAACCTAGGCCTTGTTTCCACCATTGCAATACCATTTGTGCTCACGTTTACCACTTGTTTGCTTGCTGCACTTTTTATTACAGATTTACATTACTTTGCTTTGCCACTCCTATCATCCATATTTTACCATCTCTTCGCCGAACTAGTGCACCTATACAACTCCTAGTTGTATTAGGTGTGCTGGGGACACAAGAGACTTCTTGTATCTTAGTTGCAGGGTTGCTTGAGAGAGACCATCTTCGACCTCTACTTCCCTGAGTTCGCTAAACCTTAGGTCATCAACTTGAGGGAAATTGCTGCTGTCCTACAAACCTCTGCGCTTGGAGGCCCAACATAGTCTACAAGAATAGAAGCATGTGTAGACATCAAGCTATTTCTGGCGCCGTTGCCGAGGAAGTAAGTGTTTGAAGGTATATCTTTAGATCTTGCAATTAAATCTTTTCGTTTCTTGTTTTTAGTTTCACTAGTTATGTTTATGGAAAACCGCACTCTTAGTTCGCTGCTTGGGGAAGGCCGCTTTACCACACCCGTGGTAGAGAAGTCTCCTCCACCTACTGAATGTATCCCGTTCCAAATACCACTTGGGATAATTGAAATAATTAGGAATGATTGTTATGATGGGACAGTCAATCCTAGTATTCATTTGTTGAAACTTATAGAACTTTGTGAGTTGTTTAAGATTTCAGGTTTGACAAGAGATGGGGTCATGAGGAAATTATTTGCCTTGTCACTGAAAGGAAAAGCATTGGAATGGTATAGGCTACTAGATGACTCTCACCTGCTGGATTGGGAAGAGATCAAGTCTCTCTTTTACTCCAAGTTTTATCCTCTTCATGAAGTTCATGAGAATAGGAATTATGTTTATAATTTCTATCCTCATGACGGAGAGAGCATAGCTCAATCTTGGGGGAGACTGAAAACGTTAATGATAAAATGTCCTAACCACGGGCTCCCCAAAGATATGATTATTACAAATTTCTATGCGAGGCTCTCTCGACATGATAAAGATTTGCTCGATGCTTCCTCTATGGGTTCTTTCACAAACGAAAAGATTGATGCTAAATGGGAACTCCTTGAAAGAATTCAACGCAACACTGAAGATTGGGAGATCGATAAAGGTAAAGAGTCAGGTATAATTTATGAGTATGATTGCATTAAGTCCTTTGTTGAAACTACAAGTTTTAATAAGTTTAGTGCTAAGTTTGGGCTTGATTCTCAACTCCTTGTTGATTTCCTCAAATCTTTTGCTTCACATCTTAATATGCCTAAGGAGGATTGGATCAAGCATCATGAACCTTTTAAAGAGATTTGCAAAGAAAATGAAATTGTTCATGATGATTGCAACATGCATGATCCAATTCCTAAAAATGAAGTTTTATATAAGCATGTTAATTTTTGTGGAGTGGATAGACCTTGTGAAAGGCCTATGATTGAAGAAGAGAAGTATTGTAAGCAACATAAGCATGAAAGAACAATCACTTGGGTCAAAGATTTAAATGAAATTGCTAGAGAATTGTGTGACCTTTATCCTTTTACTTGTGAACTTTGCTGTATAGAGGGTCACTTTAATTTTCAGTGCATGCACTTTCAAAACATAACTGTTAACCAGTTGTGTGATAACATGATCACCTCTGATCTTTATGATGAGCTTATGTTATTTTTGATGTGTGAAGAGTTATCAGAAAAGACTTCTTGGCTAGATATTAATGCCATAGGAATAAAAAACACTTTGCAAAATTGCCATCTCTATTGTGTTGTTAATTGCCATGAATAAGTAAGATTAGAAAGGAGGGAACTTTACCAAAGTATAAAAATGTCTCTTATATTTCTGCTAATAAAAAGGAGAGTTTCTCCCAAGTTTCCCCTATTGTTTCTAATGATAAACTAGGATATGTGGAGAAGCTTCATCTCCAACCACTCCCTCCTAAGGTGAAGAAGAAGAAAAAGAAGAGGAGGAGGAAGAGGAGCAAGAAGGAAGAAGAATGGGTATCAACCTGGCCTGAGCATATTCCTCCCATCAACTTTTATCCTAACGGTTGTAAGTTTAAAGAAGAAGGTGAAGTTTATTGCCTTAATTATCATCTTGATGATACGTCCGTAGGTACTATTGAAGATGATTTTGATTATGATATGCATGTTACTTATTGTGATTGGGAAAATGATGATAGTGCTACTTATGATCTTGAAAAACTTTTTGGTACCAACTCTGAAAGTGATGATATGGAAAGCTCTAAGCTTGGGGATGATAGGATTGCAAATCCTTTACCCACTAGTGATGTGATAATTGATAATTCTTTTGCTAGTAAGAATAAAGACAACATGTTTACAAATATAGTTGCTAGCAATGATAATGCTCTTCTCTACTATGATGATGTTATAGCTCCAATCTATAGTGATTATAAAGGTACCTATGACATAAGGAGAAATTATCCTTATGAAACTTGTCATAATCATGGAGGGAATTACTCCCTTGTTGAACACCATCTTCCTAATACACAATTAATCTATAGTGTTCAAGTTGTTTATGATAGTCCTACTCCCACTATTACCAATGAGAAAGATTATGCTTATGTGGAGAGTAAGAGTACCTTTTTGCATGTGGATCATGGTAACAATGCTTTATGTGATGCTTATATTGTTGAGTTTATTCGTGATCCCACTGAAAATTATTATGAGAAGGGAACATATGCTTATAGATATTTTAATAATATCAAGTTCCCTCTCTTTATGTTGAAGGTTTTGAAGCTGCACTTGTTTTGTCTTCCTATGCTTTATTGCTTTGTGCTTCAATGAATTATTCTATTGCAATATTCCTATGCATAGGAAGCATGTTAGGCTTAAATGTGTTTGGTATTTGCTTCTTGATGCTCTCTTTTGTTCTTCAACTCTTATTCCTACGAGAGCATCATTAAAGTCTTAAGACTATCTTTATGGCTATAAAGAAAGAGCTCTAGGGAGACAACCCTTGTTATCTTTGCTTTCAGTTTGTTCTTTCAGTTTTTAGTGGTCTTGATGTTTGTTACTACTGTAGCAACATCATTGTCTCTTTATTTTTCAGCTTTGTGCCAAGTTTAGCCTCTGATTGCAAGAAAGTTCAAAAGTTGTGACGTGCTGTCCAGAAAACAGATTCTGTCCTTGGACAGAAAAATTCGTATAAAATCAGCAGATCATCTTTTTGATCTGAATTTTTTTGACAGCGTACTCTATACAATTTTCTTTCGAGCGTCTGTTCTGAGTTTTTTGATTTGAGTTGCAGAAGTGCCCCGAAAAAATTATTTACTACCTGCTGGTCTGTTTTTCATAGATTCTGTCCTGTTTTGCCTTGTCTTCGTTTTGCAAACCTTGAGCTTGCTTTTTCTTTGCAAAAACCTTTTGGCAATCTTGAGAAACAGTAGCTCTTCAAGATTATCCTTATTTCCAGTAGGGAAAAATTATTTTATTATGGGTACTAACCTCGCTAATCAGATTATGATGAGTTATGTATGAAGGGAGTTTTCAAGTGTGCGAGGGAAGATGATAAAAGAAGGTTCAGGAGTGTCAAACGCTCAAGCTTGGGGATGCCCCGTGCACCCCCAAGAAATATTCAAGAAGACTCAAGCGTCTAAGCTTGGGGATGCCCCCGTGCATCCCCTTCTCCATCAACAATTATCAGTTCGTCTTTCGTTCCACTATATTTTAATCACTTCATGCGTTATGTGCTATGCTTGGAGCGTCTTGCTCTTAGTTTCCTTTTTAGTTTTCTTTAGCTTTGCTTGCTGTTCATAACAAGTTAGATCCTAGCCTTCATTGTTTGGGAGATAAACACGCTCCACTCCACTGTAGAACACAACATAGGCTTGCATGCGTATCTTCTTGTGTGTGTTCTTTATCTTTTCATAGCTGCTGTCATGCTTAGCTCTTAGTTTTCATGCTTATCTTTTTAAGAGCTTTTGTTTAGGTTGTTGCTTCTGGAACTCTCTTGAGTTATCATGTTTATCTTGTTAAGAGAGTTGGCTTTTGTGGCACTGGTTGATATGTCTATGATAAAAAAGCTATGTGCATAATGGTGCTTAGTAGTTCATGTTTTCTTATGGTTAGTCTCAAATAGCTGGGGGTTCTTAATGTGTTATTGAAGTACCAGCATGATTTGTTTGCCTATGATGTGGTATGGTTTAGTGATATCTTCTTCCAAGTATTTATTTTGATTGACTTGGCATATGCTCACGCATATTTAAGACTGTAAAGAAAGTCTATCAAGCCTTGATGATCTTTAATTTCTGAGTAGTGATATAACTTCCATGCCCGATTCAATGTTTCTTTGTCGCTCTGCATGATTATGGCCGTCATTGCTCTCTTAGTTGGTCGCTCCCAGTCTTTTGCTAGCCTTCAACTGTACTAAGCGGACTGACTACTTGTGCATCCAAAATCCTTGAAACCAGTTATGCCATATGAGTCCCCCATACCTTCCTATATATGGTATTTACTTGCCATTCCTAACGAAGACTTTCTTGTACCATCTCAAAATTATTCAAAAGCATTTCTCTTTTGTGCCTCTGTTTTAGCTCATGAGGAAGTAGTAGTTAATTCATGATCTTTTTAAGTTGGACAAGTTTTATCCTGGGATTGCATGTCTAATCTGCAAACCCCTAATACGAGGAGGAACTGGCATGAGTGCGCCCGGCTCAAAAAAGATAATACAACAAACAAACCCTCCTTCACGCTTTGTTCATGAGAAATCAGAAAACTTTTGGCAGTGATATACAAAGGAGATTAAGGGGATGTGATCATCCCCGTGCGGGAGCCGTTCCTCGAAACTTGTCCAGTTCGAGAAGTGATTGGGTTGTCTACTAACATTCGTTGACGAATTATGCACCTCCCAAAAGCTTTTTATCTCTGTTTTTAAAACCACGAGCTCTGGTACTTGTTTAGTCTTTGCTTCCAGCCACGGGTTTTCAACCTTGCCATCAAAATCCACGGTTCGAGAGTCTCCACCTTCTTTCTTCAAAGCACCAACTATTGAGAGCATGATTGTCATTCTGAGTGTAATGTGCATTGTCTCAAAGTACCATTGTCTTCTGCATAATTGAGATATCAATTATTCTGAAATCATTGTATCTAGTCGTCACTTAAACTTCGGAGGTGCTCCTGCATTTATGTTTTGCTTCACTAAAGGGGGCAAGCGAGGTATCACTTTGTCATGTTTGCACACCATGCTCACTACAAATCTATTGGGTGTTTCAGTATCATATTGTAAACTTTCAGTTCTTTGTGATATTCTCATGAGGTAACTTAATTACTAAAGATTCATTATCTCAATAAGCATTTGTCATGTGATTGTGAAAGACTCTTTGATAGCATGTCACCACATAAATTATGCTTGTTATCATTTACCTACTCGAGGACGAGCAGGAATTAAGCTTGGGGATGTTGATACGTCCCAAACGTATCTATAATTTCTGCTTGCTCCATGCATGTTTTGAGTGATATTGCTATGCTTTTGATACACTTTCATACACTTTTGATCATATTTGGACTAACCTATTAACTCAGTGCACCCCAGTGCCAGCTTCTGTTTTCTGCTGTTTTTCTATTTCAGGTTTTCCCATTACTTAAATTGCCAGAAAAATTCCGGGAAAAATATATAAAAAATCAGCGCTCCAGAAGCTTCCACGCGCCAGAAGTGGGGCCAGAGGGGAGCCAGGGGCAGCCCAGGCGGCCAGCCCACGCGGCCCCACCCCTGGCCGCGCCGGGGGGGCGCCTGGGCCCCCCTCTCCGCTTCTGGTGACCCCCTTTGGCATATATTTATCTCCCGTCGCGAAAACCCTGATTCCAGACCCCTTTTCTCCAGAAGCTATTCCGATCTCCGCCACGATCGCCACCAAGTTTCGGGGGACCAGAATTCCTATGCCGGCATCCTGCCGGGACGGGGAAGTGCCCCCGGATTCATCTCCATCGACGTTGCTTCCTCCCTCCATGATGCGGGAGTAGTTCCTCCTCAGGGCTGAGGTTTCTACCAGTAGCTATGTGGTCAATTCTCTCTCCCATGATGTGATCTTCGTTGTGATCATAGGCTATGTTAATCTAGGGTGATCCCATGATATTTCCCCTTCCTCTATGTATTGGATAGATGTACTCACTTGTCTTTATCTAGTATAATCCCCGAGACCAAGGTGACAGCGGTCTATTGGACATGGATTAGAACAATATTTTCATGAGTGATTTCCTCTTTTGTGTGTTGATTGAAGATTGAGAGTCTCTTGGTGCTTGTCTTTGACTATCCTTGAGATATGTTGTGGTGATTGTGGTACTATCTTTGGATGGCCGCGGTGACATTGGGAAATCCATAGATTGAGAACTACGAACTTAGAGGTGTGCTTTTGTAGCCCTACATAATTCTCGTCCTCTCTTGACCACAAAGGAATGACCTCCGAGTGCGTCTATGGGAAATATCATGTGATTCGATTATGTTAATGTTGTTGGGAGTTGCCACTAGTGAAAGTATGAAACCTAGGCCTTGTTTCCACCATTGCAATACCATTTGTGCGCACGTTTACCACTTGTTTGCTTGCTGCACTTTTTATTACAGATTTACATTAATTTGCTTTGCCACTCCTATCATCCATATTTTACCATCTCTTCGCCGAACTAGTGCACCTATACAACTCCTAGTTGTATTATGTGTGTTGGGGACACAAGAGACTTCTTGTATCTTAGTTGCAGGGTTGCTTGAGAGAGACCATCTTCGACCTCTACTTCCCTGAGTTCGATAAACCTTAGGTCACACACTTTAGGGAAATTGCTGTTGTCCTACAAACCTCTGCGCTTGGAGGCCCAACATAGTCTACAAGAATAGAAGCGTGTGTAGACATCATAAATACATGGCGTTTTCAGTGACACGCGGGTCATATAATAAAATAAGACAACTCCTATGGCTCCTGCCGGTTGTCATACTCATCGACATGCAAGTCGTGATTCCTATTACAAGAACATGATCAATCTCATACATCACATATATATCATTCATCACATCCTTTTGGCCATATCATATCACACGGCACATGCTGCAAGAACAAGTTAGACGTCCTCTAATTGTTGTTGCAAGTTTTTACGTGGCTGCTATAGGATTCTAGCAAGAACGTTTCTTACCTACGCCAAAACCACAACGTGATATGCCAATTTCTATTTACCCTTCATAAGGACCCTTTTCATCGAATCCAATCCGACTAAAGTGGGAGAGACAGACACCCGCTAGCCACCTTATGCAACTAGTGCATGTCAGTCGGTGGAACCTGTCTCACGTAAGAGTACGTGTAAGGTTGGTCCGGGCCGCTTCATCCCACGATGCCGCCGAATCAAGATAAGACTAGTAACGGCAAGTAAATTGACAAATCGACGCCCACAACTACTTTGTGTTCTACTCGTGCAAGATACTACGCATAGACCGAGCTCATGATGCCACTGTTGGGGATCGTAGCAGAAATCAAAAAAATTCTACGCATCACCAAGATCAATCTATGGAGTAATCTAGCAACGAGGGAGAGGGGAGTGCATCTACATACCCTTCTAGATCGCGATGCAGAAGCATTGCAAGAACACGGATGAAGGAGTCGTACTCGTAGCAATTCAGATCGTGGTTGATTCCGATCTAAGCGCCGAACAACGGCGCCTCCGCGTTCAACACACATGCAGCCCGGTGACGTCTCCCACGCCTTGATCCAGCAAGGAGAGAGGGAGAGGTTGGGGAAGACTCCGTCCAGCAGCAGCACGACGGCGTGGTGGTGGTGGAGGAGCGCGGGACTCCAGCAGGGCTTCGCCAAGCACTACGAGAGACGAGGAGGGAGAGAGGTAGGGCTGCGCCAAGAGAGAGAGGTCAAACCGTGTGTTGGGAAGCCCCAAACCTCAAGTATATATAGGGGGAAGGGAGGGGCTGCGCCCCCACCTAGGTTTCCACCCATAGGGGCGGCGGCCAGCCCTAGATCCCATCTAGGGGGGTGGCCAAGGGGGAGAGAGGGGGGCGCAACACTAGGTGGGCCTTAGGCCCACCTAGCCTACGGTTCCCCCCCTTTCCTTCTCTCTTCGCCTTGGGCCCTGGTGGGGGGCGCACCAGCCCACCTGGGGCTGGTCCCCTCCCACACTTGGCCCACGCAACCTTCTGGGGCCGGTGGCCCACCCAGTGGACCCCCGGGACCCTCCCGGTGGTCCCGGTACGCTACCGATAGCGCCCGAAAGTTTTCCGGTGACCAAAACGGGACTTCCCATATATGAATCTTTACCTCCGGACCATTCCGGAACACCTTGTGACATCCGGGATCTCATCCGGGACTCCTAATAACTTTCGGTAACCGCGTACATACTTTCCCTATAACCCTAGTGTCATCGACTCTTAAGTGTGTAGACGCTACGGGTTCGGGAACCATGTAGACATGACCGAGACAACTCTCCGGCCAATAACCAACATCGGGATCTGGATACCCATGTTGGCTCCCACATGTTCCACGATGATATCATCAGATGAACCACGATGTCAAGGATTCAATCAATCCCGTATACGATTCCCTTTGTCTATCGGTATAGCACTTTCCCGAGATTCGATCGTCGGTATACCGATACCTTGCTCAATCTCGTTACAGCATGTCTATTTACTCGTTTCGTAACACATCATCCTGTGATCAACTCCTTGATCACATTGTGCACATTATGATGATGTCCTACCGAGTGGGCCCAGAGATACCTATCCGTCGTGCGGAGTGACAAATCCCAGTCTCGATTCGTGCCAACCCAACAGACACTATCGGAGATACCCGTAGTGCACCTTTATAGCCACCCGGTTACGTTGTGATGTTTGGCACACCCAAAGCATTCATATGGTATCCGGGAGTTGCGCAATCTCATGGTCTAAGGAAAAGATACTTGACATTTAGAAAAGCTTTAGCATACGAACTATATGATCTTGTGCTAGGCTTAGGATTGGGTCTTGTCCATCACATCATTCTCCTAATGATGTGATCCCGTTATCAACGACATCCAATATCCATGGTCAGGAAACCGTAACCATCTATTGATCATAGAGCTAGTCATCTAGAGGCTCACTAGGATCATGGTGTTTGTCTATGTATTCACACATGTATCTGAGTTTCCTATCAATACAATTCTAGCATGGATAATAAACAATTATCATGAACAAGGAAATATAATAATGACCAATTTATTATTGCCTCTAGGGCATATTTCGAACAGTCATCATGTTGCATACTAGTATCATCAGATTTATATGTTCATGCCATGCTCATATTGTTCTAGCTGTATCATGTTCATGTTGGTCATGCTATGTTATCCTGATGCTCTCATGAAAATTCCTGATTAACCTGTAATTGACATGATGTTGTTTGTCTTGAATGCTTCTGGTTATTGTGAGCTTGCAAGTACATTCAATTTACAGACCTGGCGTGTTATGCCAGCTTGCAGGTCGTGCCTAGATTGCTTGCTTGTTTGGTGTTGTTGTTGTGTTCGCGAGCTAGGATAAACGTTCTAGCCAAAGTCCCTGCGGATTGGAGTCCATCATCGTCGTTCGTTGTTCCGCTGCCAGTAGTTGTTCCGCTGCTTCGAGTTGTTCTGATGCTTGTATAGAGCAACCATGGCAGGCGTAGTGTCGCCGTGCCAATGTAATCCCCTTGTAATATCGGAGACCTTGTAATCATATTCGTGTAATAATAGAAGGCTGGTTTGTTCTATGCTAAGCAGTGCCGTATTTCAGAAGACTTCTCCTCGATCTCTGTGCTGAAATACGGGGCGTTCCAGTTCCTCTGAGCCAGGGTGCCACACTGCACCTCCAATCCTAGAGGGCATACGACCTTCTTTGTTGCATACGTACTGTCGGGCAATTCGTATTCCTTTGGAAGCTTTTTGTTGCAGCAATTCCAGTACGCTACCGAGCTTTTTGTTGCCATCTTCGCAATTGGGGTACAACCCTTTTTTGTGATCCTCTAACATGCGATCAAACTTCAGCTTCTCCTTCTCACTGTCGCACTATCTCTTTGCATCAACAATGACCCGACGGAGATCATCATCGGGCACATCGTCTGGTTCCTCTTGATCTTTAGATTCTCCTGTTGCAGCGTCACCATAATCAGGGGGCACGCAGTTGTCATCATCCTCTTCTTCTTCGCCGTCTTTCATCATAACCCCTATTTTTCCTTGCTGGGTCCAAACATTTTAGTGTGGCATGAAACCCTTATAAAGCAGGTGGGTGAGAAGGCTTTTTGAGTTGGAGTAAGACCTCGTATTCCCACCGCTAGGGCATGGACAACACATAAAACCATTCTGCTTGTTTGCCTCAGCCACTACGAGAAAATTATGCATGCCCTTAATAATCTCGGAGGTGCGTCTGTCACCGTACATCCATTGTCGATTCATCTGCGTGCATCATATATAATTAAGTGTGTCAAAAACCATTATAGAACATCATGAATAGATATGTGTGACCAAATTAGTAGATGTTCATCATCACATTAAAACCAAAGTATACATAAATAGTTCTCCAGGGCATCTAATTAAACCATACATTGAAACTATGTGAAACATTTCAATGCAACAACAAATGTGATCATAATTGCAACCAAGGTAACAACTGATCCAACAACATAATGATACCAAGCCTCAGTATGAATGGCATATTTTCAAATCTTTCTAATCTTCAAGCGCATTGCACCCATATTGATCTTGTCATCATCGACGACATCTGCAACATGCAATTCCAATATCATCTTCTCCTCCTTAATTTTTTTTATTTTTCCTTCAACTAATTGTTTACTTTTCGAACTAAATTTAACCTCTTGACAATAGGGTCCATCTTGATCTTGTGATCATCGACGACTTCCGCAACATGCAACTCCAATTCCATCTTCTCCTCCTCAGTTTGTTCCAATTTTTTCTTCAAGTAAATGTTTTCCTTTTCAACTAAATTTAACCTCTCCACAAGAGGGTCGGTTGGAATTTCATGTTCAACTACCTCCTAGATAAAAACATCTATGTCACTTTGGTCGGCATAATTGTCATAAACACTAAAACAAATAGTTATAAATTAAAGATAATATACCACATCCGAAGCATAGACAGGACGAGGGCCGATGTGGGCGGATACCAAAACCATCGCACTATATAATAACAAGCAATAATAAAAGTAAGAAAATTATACAAATATCTTTCTAAATCATACAAGTAAGAATTTTTTTTTTCTTTTAGAAAGAAGATAAGAACAAGAGGCTCACCACGGTGGTGCCGGCGACGAGATCGGCGCGGGCGAATAACGGTGTTGAGGAAAGGGATGGGACAGGAGAGAGACCGGCAAACCTCGGCAAATCTTGAGGAAAATGGAGCTTGGACAAAGAGCTTGGAGAAGAGAAAGCTTAAGTAGTGTGGCTAGGGAATTTCATTGAACACTTCGTGTGCATAGGAGGTGAGCTAGAGCACCACAAAGCTGTCCCCTCGCCGGCCGGAAAAGACAGAGCAGTGTGGACTGCTCTACTGCGGCGATGGGGTATATATAGGCAACTCATTGGTCCCGGTTCGTGGCAGGAACCAGGACTAGTGTCATGATGCTATGGTGAATGGGGATATCCAGGATTTTCGGCTTAACAAACATGCTCCAGGTATCTCACATTTATTAATTGCTGATGATAGCCTCCTATTTTTTTAAGGGTTATTTGGAGCAAGCCCTGACCATTACGCGAATTTTGACGACTTATGAGGAGGGAACGGGTCAATTTTTAAGCCCGGATAAATGCTCCATCTTATTTGGTAAAAAGTGCAGGCTGGAAGATCAAGTGTCTATCTTGGTGATTCTCAAAATCACTTCAGATGGTTTTGAGGATAAATATCTTGGTTTACCTGTAGCGAAAGGGTGAATGAAGGCCAGCAAATTTCAGTCTAGAAAAGATAAAGCGCTTAAGATGGGTTTCAGATTGGAGAGAAAAATATGCTTCGAGCGGAGTGAAGGGATTACAGATTAAGTAAGTCGTTCAGGATCTTTCGGTCTATGCCATTGGTATTTTAATTTTCTGCTTCTCTTTGTAAAGAGTTATCCTAAATCTTTAGGAATTTTTGGTAGGGTGACGAGGTGAATAGGAAGAGAACACATTGGCTGGTGGGGTATAAGATGACGAGACCCAAAGGAGTAGAAGGTATGGGCTTCCGAGATCTGAGTATTTAATCAAGTGCTTTTGGCGAAACATGCTTTGTAATTATTGGTTTTTTCAGACTCATTATGTGCAAAGGTGGTGAAAGCAAATTATTATCCTTATGGGGATCTGCTGGACACGGTGTTCCATCAAGTGACGTCGACTCCTTGGAAAAGTATTATGCATGGTCTTGAGCTGCTGAAATAGGGTGTCATTTGGAGATTCTGTGATGGGGCAAATATAAATATTTATAGGGATAATTGGCTTCCTAGAGAGTTGGGTCTATAAATCTCCGCAAAAAATAATAGAACCATACGTAAATATGTGTCTGAGTTATTCCTCAGTGGATCAAAAAGGTGGGATGAAGATCTTATTAGGCATCTATTTTATCCCCATGATGCAGAGGCAATTCTGAAGTTGTGTATTCAGAATTTGTGTGAGGGAGATTTTATCTCTTGGCACTACGAGAAAAACGGGATGTTCTCGGTTAAACGTGCGTATAGGCTGGCGCTGAATCTCGGGCTAGGGAGCTCTAGTGGTGCTATAAATGGGGAAAGGAAGCTATGGAACATTATTTGGATGGCTCAGGGTCCCGTAGAAGATTCAGATTTTTGTGTGGTGTGCTGCTACACGCTGTCTAGCGGTTCAAGTGAATAGAGTGAAACATCACCAAACAACCATTGGGTTATGTTCTATTTGCAACGTTGAAGATGAATGTGTGTTTTGTGCTCTGGTGAACTATCCCAAGGCTCGAGCGCTGCATATGGAAGTAACTGAGGTTTGGAACTTACCAGGTGAGGAGTTTTTATAAAAAGTTGGGCCGGATTGGTTACTTATTTTATTGGATCAAGTCAGGTCACCAGTGTGTCAACAAATTATATTCATGTTTGGGGAGGATGACACCTGAGGAATGATTTCATATTTAGTAAGGTAAAGGAAACTATCTCTGCCTCTGTGAGTTTTATTCAAAACTATTCGGCATCCTTCTCGTCATGTCATTTCAATGTGAAGATGAAGATTAGAAACAAAGGTAAGGAGAGGGCGGATGGTTTAACTTTTACTAATGATGATGTGCATGAGACTTTTGTGGCTTGGCAGCCTCGTGCTAAGGAGTTCATTAAGATTAATGCTGACACAAGTT
Organism: Secale cereale; assembly: GCA_902687465.1. Lineage (NCBI taxonomy): Eukaryota > Viridiplantae > Streptophyta > Magnoliopsida > Poales > Poaceae > Secale > Secale cereale. Next base: position 738,358,066 of record LR738712.1, read on the forward strand.
ATGTGGAGGCTATGAGTGCTGCGAGTGTGGGTGTGGTGGTTAGGAACTATGCTAGAGAGGTTATCATTTTGTCGCGGGATTATATTGAGCTGTGCAATAGCGTGGATGAAGCAGAACTGGGATCGACCCTAGCGGGGTTGTACATCGGTATTACTCTCCACAAGCCCATCATTTTAGAAACTAATTGTTTTTTTTGTGGCATCTTCTTTTCGAAATGATTTTCGAGAAAAATCTTCCCTTGTTGATCTAAAGATAGGAGCATTGAGTATTTCCAAGTTGATGGTAAATTGCAAGATATCCAAGATTAACAGAAGAGCCAATAGGGTGGCACACAAGATTGCGAAGTTTAGTTTTGAAAATAGGTCTGACGGTGTGCTTCTTAATAGTGTTTCTCCCTACGTGGCTAAAGTTGTAATGGATGATTGTATGAATGTTTTATATTGATTAATACTATATTGGAGGGGGGTTTAAAAAAATCAAAAGGGCGGTCCATGTCACTGTTGTTGTCAGTGGTACGCTAATGATGTGGGATCATACTAGTACACCATGTGCCATAGACGCATCACACATGCATGATTTAAATCAACTCGCTCAACAGTTAAATGTTGTGAAAAACAGCACATAAGGGTTGAGCATGCAATGTAATTATTGTTGGCCCTTTTCAGAAGCTGATATCTGAAAATTGGATGTAAATATAGAATATTTTGGAGAAAATGGATAACTGTGAGTTGGTGAGTGACCAATGGGTTGGAAGTTTATGGGGATTGACCGATTGAACGACCTTCCTAGGGTAGGGTAATTATAAGTGATGCCCAATGGCTTTACTTAGACAACACAACATGCATCAAATTACTCATCCATGGGGGTTTCACGATCTATGATTAGGTGAGACTAGATGCATCACCTTCATGAAAAGCGTATCACAATGAGTGTGAACGGCCGATGTCTCATCTCGCCGCACAATTGTGTTGTCTGGCCACTATGTGCCCGCTTTTCTCTTTGAATATTATGTCCTGTCTTACGTAGTCAGCATCGTCACAATTCTTTCTGGTTCGACCAGGCTCTTTTTTGGTTTATATGCATAAACAGTTTTATAAGGTGGACAATACCGAACAAGATTGTTTTTTGCTAGGCAGTCCGGTTTCTGGTCCTTGCATGGGAGAGGGTTGGGGTCAAAGGTATCACCACGGCTAGCGGCGATAGTAACTAGAGTTACCTCCTAGAGCCATGACTTTGCAGGCCAGGTATGTGTGTCTTGTTGATCAAAGACCAAGAGACATGTGCTGTTGTACATGTGAGGTACCAAAGCACGGTCAAATCAACAACAGACATATGTGGGGAACCAGTGGCGGAGCTTCTTAGAGGCCAACCTGGGCCATCCCCCCCCCCCACTAGTAGATAAAGGGTCTTTAGCCCCGATTCATTTGGGCCTTTTAGCCCCGGTTCTGGAACCGGGACAAGAGGGTCGGTACTAATGCTCTGACCCTTTAGTCCCGGTTCAATCCAGAACCGGGGCAAAAGGGTGTCCACGTGGCCTGTGCACCGAGTCCAGGCAGGAGGGGCTTTAGTCCCGGTTGGTGGTACCAACCGGGACCAAAAGGCATCCACGCGTCAGCATTTCTGTGGCTGTGGTTTTTGTTTTTTTTTTGAAAGGGGAGGGGGGTTTTAGGTTTTGGGGGTTAATTTAGGTGTTTCATATATTGTGTTAGCTAGCTAATTAATAGAGAGAAGTGTTCTCTCTTATGTCCGTGCTTGGTCGACGCTACATACTACACATACGTATATAGAGAGGACTAGAGTCACGCTAGCTAGCTATAGCTAGCTGCTAGCTACTAAGCAAACGAAGGAACAGAAGATCTCGTATAATCAACATATATATATATGCATACAGAGAGAAGTAATATCGACCACCTCTCCTTCTCCGAGAGATTGGTCGAACAACAAGTTCTCGTATATCTATCCGACACTACCGGGCACATATATACAATAATTATCTCTTACAAAAATAATCTCCTAACACATGGATGCATGGTCCATATAGTATTCTCCGTCTTCAGCGGTCACGTGTTCAAGGAAGAATGCCGTCAATTCCTCTTGAATTGCTCGCAGACGATCTGGTGTTAGGAGTTCATCCCGCATCCGAAACATCTAATTTGAAGTAGGGGGTCAATACATGAAATGATGCTATAAATTTGTGAATATTATTGATTGCTTACGCACTTCAAATTGTTCATCAGTGTAGCCCCGCTCACAGGTCGTGTGGCGGATGGACTCGCAAATGTAGTATCCACAATAATCATTCCCGGGTTCCTGCCACAACCACTTTACAAGAAATAGAGGTCAATCAAACTGATAAGCAAGAATGCCAAATTGGTATTGATGAAACTAGCGCTTGAATCAAGATATAGGAGATGCGCTCGCGGAACATGCTACTATATAGTAATTACTTTCGGGTATCTAAATTGTAGCTTCTTCGGCAGTCCCGGAGCTTTTTTGGTGAATTTTTTCCAAGCCCTGCCAGACAAAGGAAACAATTAGTTGATATCAGAAATGAAGTTGCTGATATATATGCATGGTGGATAATATTGATCGATTTAACTTACCTGGCTAGCATTTGAGTCATGTCCGCATACTTCTCGGGATCTTTACGTTTAGAGTCGAAGACAGTTACTATTCCCTTCTCAAGCTTAATCTCTAAGAGAATATAGTGGAAGCTGCGCACGAATGCATGAGATCATCAATTACATCACTATAAACTTGACTGATATATAAGGGAAACCAAATATGCACAAGACATTAACACTCACTTGAAGTTGTAAGGAAAGAGTATTATATCTTTGTTTTCATTTACCACCAACGGTCGTAGCAAGTTGGTCTCGGTATCGCCGGGACGCAATTTAACCTCGGTTGCATCTATGAGGTATGTGTTAATAAACCCAATATCACCTACTTGTCTTTTCTTCAATTCGACGATCTTCAATCTGCATAATATAGTGAGGATAATTATAAATACATGCAATGAAGATCAGCTATATAGAGAGACTTAATGACAGAAGTAGTACTACTTACAGACAGTAGCAGGTGATCGCTGTTTTATCGAGGGCCAATTGATTGAAAAATTGATAGAACTCCTCAAATGGAACAGGCAACAAGTCAATTCCAGCGAGGTCATGCTCCGGTTTAACTCTCAAATACAAGTTATTCCTCCCCCCAGACTCTCTGCAGATTTTCATGTACCAATCATGCAATCTTCGCATATTCGTTGATAGAGATCTTTCATTTTTGACGAGAGGCTTTTTGTACTCGTATCTTTCTATCTGCACGTCCATGAAATCATAGTGTACATCGTCGGACGCGTAATCTGCAAGATTGGTATAACCGGGCACCATCCTCGGATCATTAGCGACCATGTCGCTAGACACCTTGAGCGGGGGGCACGATTGGTTCGCTTGTTCGCCGAGCTGGGCAATTTGTTTCCCAGCTCGCCCTTCTGCTAACCTCTGATCACTTTTTGTACTTCCGGACCGCTTGGCATCTTGAAATGTCTTTTGAATAATGCGGTCATAGTTGCCCTTCGGCTTACTTTTCGCTGGTTGCTTCAGGGCAGCAAGAGTGCGCTTTGCTTTCACCGCATCTATCTTCTCC
>LR738712.1:738370607-738387283 GCA_902687465.1 Secale cereale
ACCAACCAGGACTAAAGGTCCCTTTTCAGCAGCCCAAAGGGCGGGAAGGAGGGGCCTTTAGTCCCGGTTGATGGCAGCAACCGGGACTAAAGGGGGGCATTGGTCCCGGTTGGTGCCACCAACCGGGACCAAAGGCCCTGTGCTGGCGCGGGTGCGGTGGGATGTTTAGTCCCACCTCGCTAGCTGAGGGAGCTCGAGAGTGGTTTATAAGGGCTGCTGCTCCCACCCTCTCGAGCTCCTCTCAAATGCAAGCTACTTGGCCTAACTCTGCGCGCTGCCCTGTGAGCTTGCTGGGCCTTATATTACAGGTGGATCCTGTGCTGTAGGCCTTGCAGGCTCACTGGGCAGCGCCCAATTTTTTTTTCCTTTTTTGCTTTATTTATTTCTAAGTTGTTTTTTGCTGTATTTAGAGTTGCTTTATTTATTTTATTTTCTTTGTTTATTTCTAAGTTGTTTTTTGCTGTATTTAGAGTTGCTTTATTTATTTTACTTCCTTTATTTATTTTCTTTGTTGCTACTTATTGTTGCTATTTATTTCTAAGTTGTTTTTTGCTGTATTTAGAGTTGCTTTATTTATTTTATTTTCTTTGTTTATTTCTAAGTTGTTTTTTGCTGTATTTAGAGTTGCTTTATTTATTTTACTTTCTTTATTTATTTTCTTTGTTGCTTTATTTATTTTATTTTGTTTATACTTACAACAAAATACTTATTGTTGCTATTTATTTTTCAAGTTTGTTTTGTTTTGTTTTGTTTTGTTAGTGCAAGTAGTATTGAAATTTGAATAGTACAAACGGACAATGGTATCATACTCGTTTGTTACAAAGTTGGCATGGTATCATCATAATAGTTGCGGAAATAACTCTTCACTTTTTCTTAGCTTGTGTCATTTGCTTATTGCGCCGTAACCATGGATAATCTTCATCGTTTATCAGGATGCTTGGGTCAGCCTTGACTTTGAAGGGAGGAATTTCATGAAACTTTTCATAATCTTCAGACATGTCTGTCTTGCCATCCACTCCCAGGATGTCCCTTTTTCCTGAAAGAACTATGTGGCGCTTTGGCTCATCGTATGATGTATTCGCTTCCTTATCTTTTCTTTTTCTCGGTCTGGTAGACATGTCCTTCACATAGATAACCTGTGCCACATCATTGGCTAGGACGAACGGTTCGTCAGTGTATCCAAGATTTTTCAGATCCACTGTTGTCATTCCGTACTGTGGGTCTACCTGTACCCCGCCTCCTGACAGATTGACCCATTTACACTTAAACAAAGGGACCTTAAAATCATGTCCGTAGTCAAGTTCCCATATGTCCACTATGTAACCATAATATGTGTCCTTTCCCCTCTCGGTTGTTGCATCAAAGCGGACACCGCTGTTTTGGTTGGTGCTCTTTTGATCTTGGACAATCGTGTAAAATGTATTCCCATTTATCTCGTATCCTTTGTAAATCAATACAGTCGAAGATGGTCCCCTAGACAACAAGTACAACTCATCACAAACAGTGTTGTCACCTCTGAGACGTGTTTCCAACCAACTGCTGAAAGTCCTGATGTGTTCACGTGTAATCCAGTCGTCGCACTGCTCCGGGTGTTTGGAGCGCAGACTGTTCTTGTGTTCATCGACATACGGGGTCACCAATGTAGAGTTCTGTAGAACTGTGTAGTGTGCTTGAGACCAAGAATAACCGTCCCTGCATATTATTGAGTCCCTTCCAAGCGTGCCTTTTCCAGTCAGTCTCCCCTCGTACCCCGATTTAGGGAGACCTATCTTATTAAGGCCAGGAATGAAGTCAACACAAAACCCGATGACATCCTCTGTTTGATGGCCCATGGAGATGCTTCCTTCTGGCCTTGCGTGGTTACGGACATATTTCTTGAGGACTCCCATGAACCTCTCAAAGGGGAACATATTGTGTAGAAATACAGGCCCCAGAATGACAATCTCGTCGACTAGATGAACTAGGACGTGTGTCATGATATTGAAGAAGGATGGTGGGAACACAAGCTCGAAACTGACAAGACATTGCGCCACATCACTCCTTAGCCTTGGTACAATTTCTGGATCGATCACCTTCTGAGAGATTGCATTGAGGAATGCACATAGTTTCACAATGGCTAATCGGACGTTTTCCGGTATAAGCCCCCTCAATGCAACCGGAAGCAGTTGCGTCATAATCACATGGCAGTCATGAGACTTTAGGTTCTGGAACTTTTTCTCTGCCATATTTATTATTCCCTTTATATTCGACGAGAAGCCAGTCGGGACCTTCATACTGAGAAGGCATTCAAAGAAGATTTCTTTCTCTTCTTTCGTAAGAGCATAGCTGGCAGGACCTTCATACTGCTTCGGAGGGATGCCGTCTTTTTCGTGCAAACGTTGCAGGTCCTCCCGTGCCTCAGCTGTATCTTTTGTCTTTCCATACACGCCCAAGAAGCCTAGCAGGTTCACGCAAAGGTTCTTCATCACGTGCATCACGTCGATTGAAGAGCGAACCTCTAGGTCTTTCCAGTAGGGTAGGTCCCAAAATATAGATTTCTTCTTCCACATGGGTGCGTGTCCCTCATCGTCATTCGGAACAGCTAGTGCGCCGGGGCCCTTTCCGAAGATTACATGTAAATCATTGACCATAGCAAGTACGTGATCACCGGTACGCATGGCGGGCTTCTTCCGGTGATCTGCCTCGCCTTTGAAATGCTTGCCTTTCTTTCGACATTGATGGTTGGTCGGAAGAAATCGACGATGGCCCAGGTACACATTCTTCCTGCACTTGTCCAGGTATATACTTTCAGTGTCATCTAAACAGTGCGTGCATGCGTGGTATCCTTTGTTTGTCTGTCCTGAAAGGTTACTGAGAGTAGGCCAATCGTTGATGGTCACGAACAGCAACGCCTTTAGGTCAAATTCCTCCTGTTTGTGCTCATCCCACGCACGTACACCGTTTCCATTCCACAGCTGTAAAAGTTCTTCAACTAATGGCCTTAGGTACACATCAATGTCGTTGCCGGGTTGCTTAGGGCCTTGGATGAGAACTGGCATCATAATGAACTTCCGCTTCATGCACATCCAAGGAGGAAGGTTATACATACATAGAGTCACGGGCCAGGTGCTGTGATTGCTGCTCTGCTCCCCGAAAGGATTAATTCCATCCGCGCTTAGAGCAAACCATACGTTCCTTGCGTCCTTTGCAAACTCCTCCCAGTACTTTCTCTCGATTTTTCTCCATTGCGACCCGTCAGCGGGTGCTCTCAACTTCCCGTCTTTCTTACGGTCCTCACTGTGCCATCGCATCAACTTGGCATGCTCTCTGTTTCTAAACAAACGTTTCAACCGTGGTATTATAGGAGCATACCACATCACCTTCGCAGGAACCCTCTTCCTGGCGGGCTCGCCATCAACATCACCAGGGTCATCTCGTCTGATCTTATACCGCAATGCACCGCATACCGGGCATGCGTTCAGATCGTTGTATGCACCGCGGTAGAGGATGCAGTCATTAGGGCATGCATGTATCTTCTGCACCTCCAATCCTAGAGGGCATACGACCTTCTTTGCTGCGTATGTACTGTCGGGCAATTCGTTATCCTTCGGAAGCTTCTTCTTCAATATTTTCAGTAGCTTCTCAAATCCGTTGTCAGCCACAGCATTCTCTGCCTTCCACTGCAGCAATTCCAGTACGGTACCGAGCTTTGTGTTGCCATCTTCGCAATTGGGGTACAACCCTTTTTTGTGATCCTCTAACATGCGATCGAACTTCAGCTTCTCCTTTTGACTTTCGCATTGTGTCCTTGCATCGACAATGACCCGGCGAAGATCATCATTTGGTTCCTCTTGATCTTCAGCAGCTTCACCCGTTGCAGCATCATTGGGCACATCGTCTGGTTCCTCTTGATCTTCACCAGCTCCCCCCATTGCAGCATCACCGTATTCAGGGGGCACATAGTTGTCATCGTACTCTTCTTCTTCGCCGTCTTCCATCATAACCCCTATTTCTCCGTGCCTCGTCCAAACATTATAGTGTGGCACGAAACCCTTGTAAAGCAGGTGGGAGTGAAGGATTTTTCGGTTAGAGTAAGACATCGTATTCACACATTTAGTGCATGGACAACACATAAAACCATTCTGCTTGTTTGCCTCTGCCGCATTTAGAAACTCACGCACGCCCTTAATGTACTCGGAGGTGTGTCTGTCACCGTACATCCATTGGCGGTTCATCTGCGTGCATTTATATATAATTAAGTGTGTCAAAAACCATTACAGAACATCATAAATAGATAATTAAGTGACCAAATGGATAAAAGTTCATCATCACATTAAAACCAAAGTACATACATATATAGTTCTCATCTAACAACATATAGCTCTCCATACACATCGAAACTATGTAAAACATTTCAATGCGAAAACAAATGCTATCATAATCGCAACCAAGGTAACAATTGATCCAACGGCATAATGATACCAAGCCTCGGTATTAATGGCATATTTTCTAATCTTTTTAATCTTCAACCGCATTGCATCCATCTTGATCTTGTGATCATCTACGACATCCGCAACATGCAACTCCAATATCATCTTCTCGTCCACAATTTTTTTTATTTTTTCCTTCAAGAATTTGTTTTCTTCTTCAACTAAATTTAACCTCTCGACAATAGGGTCCATCTTGATCTTGTGATCATCGATAACTTCCGCAACATGCAACTCCAATTCCATCTTCTCCTCCTCCATTTTTTCCAATTTTTTCTTTAACGAAATGTTTTCCTCTTCAACTAAATTTAACCTCTCCACAAGAGGGTCGGTTGGAATTTCCGGTTCAACTACCTCCTAGACATAATAAAACATCTATGCATGTCAGGTTGGTCGGCATAACTATCATAAGCACTAAAACAAATAATTATAAATTAAAGATAATATACCACATCCGAATCGTAGACCGGACGAGGGCCCACGTGGGCGGATATCAAAACCATCGCACTATATAATAACAAGCAATAATAAACGTAAGAAAATTAGACAAACATCTATCTAAAGCAATAATAAAAGTAAGAAAAGCATGGACATAACAAGAGGCTCACCACGGTGGTGCCGGTGACGAGATCGGCGGGGGCGATCGACGGCGGCGAAGACGGGGACGGGACGTGACGGACCGCTAAACCTAGACAAATCTCGGAGAAAATAGAGCTTCGAGAGGAGAAAAGCTTAACTAGTGTGGCTCGGGCATTCCACCGAACACGTTGTGTGCATAGGAGGTGAGCTAGAGCACCACTAACCCCTCTCCCCCTCGGCCAGAAAAAAAACAGAGCAGTGAGCTCTGCTCTTGAGTGAGGGGGTTTATATAGGCAACTCACTGGTCCCGGTTGGTGCTACAAACCGGGGCTAAAGGGGTGCCTTTGGTCCCGGTTCATAAAACAAACCGGGACCAATAGTGGTGGGCCAGGAGCAAGAGCCATTGGTCCCGGTTTTTAGCTCCAACCGGGACCAATAGGTCCAGACGAACCGGGACCAATGGCCCACGTGGCCCGGCCGGCCCCATGGGCTAACGAACCGGGTCCAGTACCCCCATTGGTCCCGGTTCTAGATTGAACCGGGGCTAATGGGCTGGACCAATGCCCTGTTTTCTACTAGTGCCCCCACCCCCCCCTCAGTTCACAAGAAAACATGTATATATAGTAAGCCTTATTTTCATTAAAATCAGCTAAAATAATTATGTTTGCCCCCTCTCCAGCCCTAACACCCCACCCCCATTAATTTCGGCTCAAGCTCCGCCACATTATGCAACCATACATCCCATAAATGTAACAAAAAAAGAGAGCTACCGAACGATCTTCACACGAACATGAGACCTCTGCAACCATACATGCCTATAAATGCAAGGAAGTGAGCTACCGGACCACCTTCACATCAAAATCCTTAGTCGATAAACAAGTTGCATTCTTATTCCCTTATGCCCATTTCCTCTAGTGATGATGAACATATGTCATCCATCTGTTAAAGAATTATAGACCGTGTCTTACATAAATGAGTTGCATAGGGTTGAGAGGTATGGGGGATAATTCTACAACAACCAGGACAATAAGTGCAAGCAATTATCTCCATCGGCCTTTTTCATAGAAGCCGTATGGGCCTATCGTGCTTACATGATCAAACATCACACCGCAACTCTGTAGTGCACTATGGCAATTTGGTCTCATGGTATCCTCGCATGTCCAGGATGTGGTGTGATTTTCTACTTTTGTTGTCGCAGCACAACAGTATGTACTGATTAGCCTTTTCCTTATCTTTAGACTCAAGTTTTTGGGCTAAGCAAGTGAGCCTCACAGGCATAGTACCAAGAGGCCGTCGAAAAACAGCTGAATGATTTATTTTCTTAGTTGAGTCACTTCATTAGCATGCTAGATGTTTTCTCCAACAACCTAAAACAATATTTTTGTATCTTGATTTTGCAGCCTTAATAGCTTAACGGGTCTCATCATATCGATTATTGTCATCTTAACGGCTAATATTACCAATGATACATCAGGCTGACAGGAATATGCTTACAAAAGTATATTCTCATCTCGTCCAAGTAGGTATGCATGCGCCTAACAAAATATTTCAGGGTGACGATATAAACAATCTAGCGAGGTAGGGCCGGGAGACATGGAAAAGTATCATGGATACCGATTCTCACATGATACCATGGTAACAACAGTTGAACTATAGGACTATCTGCCTAAAAAGCCTCACTGGCCTTGAAAGTTACAGTTGTACAGTAGCAACTAGGGCACGAGATGAGAAGATTTTTGGTGCCGCGGTGCCACACAATGTACAACACCAAATGCAGCAAGAGTTTGGCCCCTTGCCCAATTCGATCCATGGACATACAGACTTATCTAACACGATATGACTCCGTTTCAAATCGGTTATCATGTTTCCTAGGAATTCAGTTTTGCTCCAACCTTTTTCTATGAATCTAAGTAGAACCAAATCTCTCACATCTTTTCTCAACTTTGAGTCTGCGATGGTTCTAATACTTGGTAATTAAAGTGGTAATTGAAAATTTAGAGCATCATGAGTCATGACACCAGCGAGGTGAGGCGGGTAGAGATAGTGCTCTATGTGATAATAAATAATGGTAATTCAGCTCACCATCAAATCTTTGGCAACGTACACATACTCGATTTGCTTGGTCGGACTTACTGAAATTAACAGTATCAGTTTGCCTTTCCTAATTTTTGGCAACAGAACTGGCATTCTAGTTAACCAATCAACTTATATGTGTGGATTTTTATTTATTAGTATTTGACAAAAACTAGCAGGAGCTGTGCTTATGCATTAAGATTGGGGGAAATACAATACATCAGCTAAAAACACCTTATAGAGGGCTCACCAGGAGCAATAGGAAATGGGAAAAATCAGGGGTGAAGCCCTGCCAACAGGGATTACTCGTGAACTTCCAACATGTGCCGAATGTCTTCTGTGATCTGCTTCGCCACACCAGCAGCGCTGCACGATTTACCTTCGAAGGTTCTTCTGTTCTCTTTGCCTCCTAATGTGCCACACAATATAACAGCCAACTGAATGTTAGCATTCCTTCTGTCTGTAGGGATTTAAGTACTGATTGTACTTAACCAGCCCGTGATGGAGTCTTCGATCAGCGCTGAGTCAGCCGCTTCCGTGTTGGTGGAACTGAAGGAAGCCCAGACGGCCAGACCTGCCGCCCAAACGGGCATGATATCATCAAGTGAGCCGTAGACGGTCAGGGGGGACACACAGGGCAGCTCTTGAGGATATTCCCTAAGAGTGTGACCTAGTTCTCTCCACAAACTCAATTTACTTTCCTCACCTTAGTGAAATGCAGCTGTTCCAGCAAGCTATCTTTTTTGTGGAAATCTCTACCTAATAATAAAGCAAATTAAGTTTCCTTCATCCGCCACACACTTTTACAAAGAAACCCTCGCATTTTTTACGAATTAACCCGCAGTTCATTTTTAAGTCATACCGAACCGTTTTTTAAATTTTCTCAGAAAACCTCCTGAGGTTTCATCTAATCAACCCGCCATCCATATTTAAGTCATGCGAATCGTTTTTTTGTGTTTTAACAGAAAAACGCCTAACCTTTTGGTTAATCAATCTGCTGTTTATCTAAAACAAAAATATCCATATGTTTTAAACCGTAACTCCGATTTTAACATATTATATATGAAATTTGATTAGTAAAATGTGTAGAATCTAAATAAACAGTTACTTTTAGCTGTTAAATATTTCTAAACTATTAATTTGGGTGCAAACTTAATCTATAGTGCATGGTCCGTTTTTCTTTCGCACTGTTGGCGATCCAAATTGCAAATAAACACACATTAAAACCATATTGATAGGAAAAAACATTGATAACCACGCACGCACAACTCTGAAAAACCTCATGGGAAAAAATAACATTTTTCTCATCTTATTCTGAGCGATTGTGTGCGTGCGAGCGCACGCGCGTGTGTGTGAGAGAGAGACGCCTTAGGACTAACCATATTCAAATACGTTTGAGACCACCATCGGGAACACAAATGTGATGCCATTTTAAAATAAAGAACATCTACCTACCAGGGTCTCGAGTGGTGGTTATTGGGTTAAGAGCGTGCGTTTTTTTATATCCCGTTGCAACGCACGGGCTCTTTTGCTAGTAACTAGAATGCCAGTTCCGTTCTGACAAAGTTAATTAACCGATGCCCATATCCGAAACCAAGTCAGTTATGAACTTAGAGAGAGAGAGAAGTACATGGGCGATGTATGCATTGTTGGAGGTTTATAAGATGGAAATAAGGCTAATAATTTTCCCATCTACCACAATATTCTCCCTTCCGGGGCCTCTTCCCTTCCTCTACTTATACCATGTATTCTCTTCAGTCAACTGCATCCAAACTCAATCATTTCACCCCCATCGACCCAGTTGTACATCATGATTATTCGATTTAGGTACATTAATTACTGCAACAAATTGGTTGCGTTCGACAAAATCTTAAGAGAGGATCGCTAGAAAACAGGCATGAAGTTGTGAACACATATGAATAGGAGACAACGGGAAAGAAGCAAATGTTGGTCCTGCATCGAAGTAAACTTCACTTGACACCCGTCCATGGCACTGTGTTGTCTCTAGGCGCATCAAAATGCAATCAAGTGGTAGCTCTGGCGTCATGATCTGTCCGGCCAAATTGTTCGGCCGCTGAAGTGATCTAGAACGATCATTTCTGAGAGCAGACACGCGACGGATGATGATTCGGCATCGACGATGACCATGCACTGCCACATGGAACGTTGGAGACTGGCTGTGGTCGCCGACCAAACAAAACAGAACAGTGTTCCAATTGGGCAAATCGGACAGTTTTTCTTCTTCCAAACCAGATGAAAATGACGAGCCATAGGTGCCGCTTCCCACCAAACCCGGACATTTTGATCCGAGCGTCCCTATCCAACACTGTCCGACTGAGAGACCTAGCCACACCCTACATATATGGTCTGTTCCGTGCCACGGAGAGGGACGCCGCCGGTGAAGGGTACACCGTACATACCGTAAGCCGTATCAACACTAGTAGAAAACAGGGCATTGGTCCAGCCCATTAGCCCCGGTTCAATCTAGAACCGGGACCAATGGGGGTACTGGACCCGGTTCGTTAGCCCAGGGGGCCGGCCGGGCCACGTGGGCCATTGGTCCCGGTTCGTCTAGACCTATTGGTCCCGGTTGGAGCTAAAAACCGGGACCAATGGCTCTTGCTCCTGGCCCACCACTATTGGTCCCGGTTGATGTTATGAACCGGGTCCAAAGGCACCCCTTTAGTCCCGGTTTGTAGCACCAACCGGGACCAGTGAGTTGCCTATATAAACGCCCTCACTCAAGAGCAGAGCTCACTGCTCTGTTTTTTTTTCTAGCCGAGGGGGAGAGGGGTTAGTGGTGCTCTAGCTCACCTCCTATGCACACAACGTGTTCGGTGGAATGCCCGAGCCACACTAGTTAAGCTTTTCTCCTCTCGAAGCTCTATTTTCTCCGAGATTTGTCTAGGTTTAGCGGTCCGTCACGTCCCGTCCCCGTCTTCGCCGCCGTCGATCGCCCCCGCCGATCTCGTCACCGGCACCACCGTGGTGAGCCTCTTGTTATGTCCATGCTTTTCTTACTTTTATTATTGCTTTAGATAGATATTTGTCTAATTTTCTTACGTTTATTATTGCTTGTTATTATATAGTGCGATGGTTTTGATATCCGCCCACGTGGGCCCTCGTCCGGTCTACGATTCGGATGTGGTATATTATCTTTAATTTATAACTATTTGTTTTAGTGCTTATGATAGTTATGACGACCAACCTGACATGCATAGATGTTTTATTATGTCTAGGAGGTAGTTGAACCGGAAAGTCCAACCGACCCTCTTGTGGAGAGGTTAAATTTAGTTGAAGAGGAAAACATTTCGTTAAAGAAAAAATTGGAAAAAATGGAGGAGGAGAAGATGGAATTGGAGTTGCATGTTGCGGAAGTTATCGATGATCACAAGATCAAGATGGACCCTATTGTCGAGAGGTTAAATTTAGTTGAAGAAGAAAACAAATTCTTGAAGGAAAAAATAAAAAAAATTGTGGACGAGAAGATGATATTGGAGTTGCATGTTGCGGATGTCGTCGATGATCACAAGATCAAGATGGATGCAATGCGGTTGAAGATTAAAAAGATTAGAAAATATGCCATTAATACCGAGGCTTGGTATCATTATGCCGTTGGATCAATTGTTACCTTGGTTGCGATTATGATAGCATTTGTTTTCGCGTTGAAATGTTTTACATAGTTTCGATGTGTATGGAGAGCTATATGTTGTTAGATGAGAACTATATATGTATGTACTTTGGTTTTAATGTGATGATGAACTTTTATCCATTTGGTCACTTAATTATCTATTTATGATGTTCTGTAATGGTTTTTGACACACTTAATTATATATAAATGCACGCAGATGAACCGCCAATGGATGTACGGTGATAGACACACCTCCGAGTACATTAAGGGCGTGCGTGAGTTTCTAAATGCGGCAGAGGCAAACGAGCAGAATGGTTTTATGTGTTGTCCATGCACTAAATGTGTGAATACGATGTCTTACTCTAACCGAAAAATCCTTCACTCCCACCTGCTTTACAAGGGTTTCATGCCACACTATAATGTTTGGACGAGGCACGGAGAAATAGGGGTTATGATGGAAGACGGCGAAGAAGAAGAGTACGATGACAACTATGTGCCCCCTGAATACGGTGATGCTGCAATGGGGGGAGCTGGTGAAGATCAAGAGGAACCAGACGATGTGCCCAATGATGCTGCAACGGGTGAAGCTGCTGAAGATCAAGAGGAACCAAATGATGATCTTCGCCGGGTCATTGTCGATGCAAGGACACAATGTGAAAGTCAAAAGGAGAAGCTGAAGTTCGATCGCATGTTAGAGGATCACAAAAAAGGGTTGTACCCCAATTGCGAAGATGGCAACACAAAGCTCGGTACCGTACTGGAATTGCTGCAGTGGAAGGCAGAGAATGCTGTGGCTGACAAAGGATTTGAGAAGCTACTGAAAATATTGAAGAAGAAGCTTCCGAAGGATAACGAATTGTCCGACAGTACATACGCAGCAAAGAAGGTCGTATGCCCTCTAGGATTGGAGGTGCAGAAGATACATGCATGCCCTAATGACTGCATCCTCTACCGCGGTGCATACAACGATCTGAACGCATGCCCGGTATGCGGTGCATTGCGGTATAAGATCAGACGAGATGACCCTGGTGATGTTGATGGCGAGCCCGCCAGGAAGAGGGTTCCTGCGAAGGTGATGTGGTATGCTCCTATAATACCACGGTTGAAACGTTTGTTTAGAAACAGAGAGCATGCCAAGTTGATGCGATGGCACAGTGAGGACCGTAAGAAAGACGGGAAGTTGAGAGCACCCGCTGACGGGTCGCAATGGAGAAAAATCGAGAGAAAGTACTGGGAGGAGTTTGCAAAGGACGCAAGGAACGTATGGTTTGCTCTAAGCGCGGATGGCCTTAATCCTTTCGGGGAGCAGAGCAGCAATCACAGCACCTGGCCCGTGACTCTATGTATGTATAACCTTCCTCCTTGGATGTGCATGAAGCGGAAGTTCATTATGATGCCAGTTCTCATCCAAGGCCCTAAGCAACCCGGCAACGACATTGATGTGTACCTAAGGCCATTAGTTGAAGAACTTTTACAGCTGTGGAATGGAAACGGTGTACGTGCGTGGGATGAGCACAAACAGGAGGAATTTGACCTAAAGGCGTTGCTGTTCGTGACCATCAACGATTGGCCCGCTCTCAGTAACCTTTCAGGACAGACAAACAAAGGATACCACGCATGCACGCACTGTTTAGATGACACTGAAAGTATATACCTGGACAAGTGCAGGAAGAATGTGTACCTGGGCCATCGTCGATTTCTTCCGACCAACCATCAATGTCGAAAGAAAGGCAAGCATTTCAAAGGCGAGGCAGATCACCGGAAGAAGCCCGCCATGCGTACCAACGATCACGTACTTGCTATGGTCAATGATTTACATGTAATCTTCGGAAAGGGCCCCGGCGCACTAGCTGTCCCGAATGACGATGAGGGACACGCACCCATGTGGAGGAAGAAATCTATATTTTGGGACCTACCCTACTGGAAAGACCTAGAGGTCCGCTCTTCAATCGACGTGATGCACGTGACGAAGAACCTTTGCGTGAACCTGCTAGGCTTCTTGGGCGTGTATGGAAAGACAAAAGATACAGCTGAGGCACGGGAGGACCTGCAACGTTTGCACGAAAAAGACGGCATCCCTCCGAAGCAGTATGAAGGTCCTGCCAGCTATGCTCTTACGAAAGAAGAGAAAGAAATCTTCTTTGAATGCCTTCTCAGTATGAAGGTCCCGACTGGCTTCTCGTCGAATATAAAGGGAATAATAAATATGTCATAGAAAAAGTTCCAGAACCTAAAGTCTCATGACTGCCATGTGATTATGACGCAACTGCTTCCGGTTGCATTGAGGGGGCTTCTACCGGAAAACGTCCGATTAGCCATTGTGAAACTATGTGCATTCCTTAATGCAATCTCTCAGAAGGTGATCGATCCAGAAATCGTACCAAGGCTAAGGAGTGATGTGGCGCAATGTCTTGTCAGTTTCGAGCTTGTGTTCCCACCATCCTTCTTCAATATCATGACACACGTCCTAGTTCATCTAGTCGACGAGATTGTCATTCTGGGGCCCGTATTTCTACACAATATGTTCCCCTTTGAGAGGTTCATGGGAGTCCTCAAGAAATATGTCCGTAACCGCGCAAGGCCAGAAGGAAGCATCTCCATGGGCCATCAAACAGAGGATGTCATCGGGTTTTGTGTTGACTTCATTCCTGGCCTTAATAAGATAGGTCTCCCTAAATCGCGGTACAAGGGGAGACTAACTGGAAAAGGCACGCTTGGAAGGGACTCAATAATATGCAGGGACGGTTATTCTTGGTCTCAAGCACACTACACAGTTCTACAAAACTCTACATTGGTGACCCCGTATGTCGATGAACACAAGAACAGTCTGCGCTCCAAACACCCGGAGCAGTGCGACGACAGGATTACACGTGAACACTTCAGGACTTTCAGCAGTTGGTTGGAAACACGTCTCAGAGGTGACAACACTGTTTGTGATGAGTTGTACTTGTTGTCCAGGGGACCATCTTCGACTGTATTGATTTACAAAGGATACGAGATAAATGGGAATACATTTTACACGATTGTCCAAGATCAAAAGAGCACCAACCAAAATAGCGGTGTCCTCTTTGATGCAACAACCGAGAGGGGAAATGACACATATTATGGTTACATAGTGGACATATGGGAACTTGACTACGGACATGATTTTAAGGTCCCTTTGTTTAAGTGTAAATGGGTCAATCTGTCAGGAGGCGGGGTACATGTAGACCCACAGTACGGAATGACAACAGTGGATCTGAAAAATCTTGGATACACTGACGAACCGTTCGTCCTAGCCAATGATGTGGCACAGGTTATCTATGTGAAGGACATGTCTACCAGACCGAGAAAAAGAAAAGATAAGGAAGCGAATACATCATACGATGAGCCAAAGCGCCACATAGTTCTTTCAGGAAAAAGGGACATCCTGGGAGTGGAGGGCAAGACAGACATGTCTGAAGATTATGAAAAGTTTCATGAAATTCCTCCCTTCAAAGTCAAGGCTGACCCAAGCATCCTGATAAACGATGAAGATTATCCATGGTTACGGCGCAATAAGCAAATGACACAAGCGAAGAAAAAGTGAAGAGTTATTTCCGCAACTATTATGATGATACCATGCCAACTTTGTAACAAACGAGTATGATACCATTGTCCGTTTGTACTATTCATATTTCAATACTACTTGCACTAACAAAACAAAACAAAACAAAACAAACTTGAAAAATAAATAGCAACAATAAGTATTTTGTTGTAAGTATAAACAAAATAAAATAAATAAAGCAACAAAGAAAATAAATAAAGAAAGTAAAATAAATAAAGCAACTCTAAATACAGCAAAAAACAACTTAGAAATAAACAAAGAAAATAAAATAAATAAAGCAACTCTAAATACAGCAAAAAACAACTTAGAAATAAATAGCAACAATAAGTATTTTGTTGTAGGTATAAAAAAAATAAAATAAATAAAGCAACGAAGAAAATAAATAAAGGAAGTAAAATAAATAAAGCAACTCTAAATACAGCAAAAAACAACTTAGAAATAAACAAAGAAAATAAAATAAATAAAGCAACTCTAAATACAGCAAAAAACAACTTAGAAATAAATAAAGCAAAAAAGGAAAAAAACAAATTGGGCGCTGCCCAGTGAGCCTGCAAGGCCTATAGCACAGGATCCACCTCTAATATAAGGCCTAGCAAGCTCACAGGGCAGCGCGCAGAGTTAGGCCCAGAAGCCTGCATTTGAGAGGAGCTCGAGACGGTGGGAGCAGCAGCCCTTATAAACCACTCTCGAGCTCCCTCAGCTAGCGAGGTGGGACTAAACATCCCACCGCACCCGCGCCAGCACAGGGCCTTTGGTCCCGGTTGGTCGCAGCAACCGGGACTAAAGGGTGGCATTAGTCCCGGTTGGTGGCTAAAACCGGGACTAATACCCCCCTTTAGTCCCAGTTGCTGCCACCAACCGGGACTAAAGGCCCCTCCTTCCCGCCGTTTGGGCTGCTGAAAAGGGACCTTTAGTCCCGGTTGGTGGCAGCAACCGGGACTAAAGGGGGGCATTAGTCCCGGTTTCAGCCACCAACCGGGACTAATGCCCCTCCTATATAACCAACACTTGCGAAAATTTGGGCAATTTTCTTCTTCCCCGCCCCGACGCCTCCCTCGATCTGCTCCTTCCCCGTCGCCGTCGCCCCCGTCGCCCCGTCGCCGTCGCCGTCGCCCCCGACGCCGCCTCGTCGCCCCGCCCCGCGCCGTCGCCGCGCCCCGCGCCGTCGCCGCGCCCCGGCCGGCCCGTCGCCCCGCCCCGCCGCCGTCGCGCCGCCGCGCCCCGACGCCGCCTCGTCGCCGCCCCGCCCCGCCGCCGTCGCGCCGCCCAGCCCTGCCGATGTGAGGGGCTCCCTTTTTTATGTTTAATATTGCTGTATATATATATAGTTGCTGTGTATATATGTATATATGTGTATATTTTTTTTATGTTTATATAAATTGCAGTATATATAGTTGCTGTATATATAGTTGCTGTATTTATATGTATGTGTATATCTTTTTTTTCTTAGGAATTTGCTAAATATATATGTTAAATATATATTTATGTGTATATAAATATTTTTTTCTTAGGAAGTTGCTGTATATATGTGATGTGTGTATATGTGATGTATATATATGTGTATGTGGCTATATAGTTTTTTGTTTATATATGCTAAATATATATAGAAAGTTTTATATATGCAAAAGTTACAAATTTAGAAAAAAAAGGATAGGAAAGAAGAAAATAAGAAAGAGGAAAGAAAGAAGAAGAGGAGAGGAAGAAAAGGAGAAATAAATAAGAAGAAGAAAAAAAAGAAAAAAAGAGGAGAAGAAGAAAGGAATAGAGGAGAAGAAGAGAAATTTTCTCTTCTTCTCCTCTATTCCTTTCTTCTTCTCCTTTTTTTCTTTTTTTTTCTTCGATCTTCTCCTCTAGCGGTTCCTTTTTTCTTCTTCTTCCTCTTTTTTTATCGGATATGTCTATGTCGATATACACCCTCCCCGATAACTTCGACATTAGGGGGCGCCGGGGTCGAGGGTCGTCGAGGGACCGAGAGGCCGAAGGTCGAGGGGTCGAGGGTCGTCGAGGGACCGAGAGGCCGAAGGGTGAGGGGTCGAGAGGTTGCCTAGCAGTCGGGGGTCTAGGGTTGTGGATCGCCGAGCAGTCGGGGGTCAAAGTATTGAAGAATTCCATGACTTCATCATTTGCCAGAAGTAACAGGGGCATTTTGGTACAAAGTTATGCAAAGATATTTTGGAACGGAGTTCCTGATAGAATAATCCGTCTTTTGTTACGAGTTATTCTATCTGAGACTCCGTTCCAAAATAACTTTGGAGAGCTTCGTACCATCATGCTACTGTTACTTTCGCCTAATGATGAAGTATTGGTTTTGTTGAATCCTTTGACACTCGACAAAATGTGA
>LR738712.1:738392039-738424606 GCA_902687465.1 Secale cereale
GACCGTGATGCTGGCTCCGGTGACCGAACCGAGTCCGGCCAGGAGGTATATATGTTAGTTAAGCATGTGCTGACTAGTTAATTGATTCATTCATTAACTCTCGTCTTTGTTCCTTTTCTAGCCCTCCGGATCGAGCAAATCTTCGGTAAAGAGACGAGGAGCGAAGAAAAAGTTGAGGCCGGATGAAAAGTTTGAGATCTCAGAAATCTCGCGCTCCGGCGAGCCGATTGCACCCATCCGCACAAAGAACGCATTTGTTAATCAGTGCGGGGTTCTGGTTAGGGACAAGATCCCGATCAGCATCCATCAATGGTTAAAGCCGGCTGCAAACGACGCTCAGGTGACTTATGTCACTGATATGCAGAAAGAAGATCTTTGGACTGAGCTGAAGTCAAATTTTGTCCTACCGCGAGAGGTTGATCCGGTGAACCCAGTTATAGAGGAGTTAATCAAGTCTGCTGCACTTTCGAAGATGGCAGACCAATTCAGGGCATGGAAGAAAAAACTGAATACGTTTGTCAGAGAGAAAACGACTCCAGAATTCGTGGGCATATATGAGAAGATCAAAGATGACTGGCGCGCATTTGTGGCCCATAAGAAGTCGGAAAAGAGTCAGAAGATGTCGGAGACAAACCGGATAAATGCTGCGAAGAAGAAGCATCACCATCGCACGGGGTCGGGCGGCTACCTCGTAGCCCGGCCTAAGTGGGCCAAGGCTGAGAATGATCTGCTTCAGAAAGGGATCGAACCAGAGACAATGCACTGGCCAGAACGTTGCCGGACTTGGTTCTTCGGGGCTGGCGGAACCTTGGACCCTGTAACAGGGTGGTGCATTTGGACGGACAAGCAATTGGAAACACCACTCAGGAAGATGCGGCAGTATATCAAAGCAGCGCATGAAGGGACGTTCTTCCCCGACAGAGAGAACGGCGAGCTGACAATGGCCCTCGGGAATCCTGAGCACCCTGGACGGACACGAGGCACGCCAGGCTCCCTTCCGTGGCGTGCTGGGTTTCCGGACGCAGGAGGCTACAAATGCCACGACAGGAGGAAGAAAATGGAGCTGACCGAAATCCAGGCGCTGCGGGCCAGAATACAAGAGATAGAGGAACGGGAAGCAAATCGGGAGAAAAGAATTTCCGAAGCTTCCCCCGAAGCTACCCCGCCATCTCAGCGGAGAAGCAGCGTGGCTTCCACCGACCTGCCAGAGCCTGCCTTGACGGCTACTGCCAGGAATCCTGTGGATGCTATCACGCAGGCACAAAATTGCCACCTTATGGCACAGTGGATGAATCTGAAGGTCAAGGCGGCTGCTGGCTCTGTTTATCCTTCTGGACCCAACGACACTTTTCACTGCCGGCCGATTCCAGAAGGATATGCTAGGGTGATGGTCGACGAAATAACGGAGGGATTTGAGGAGCTCCAGCTTGACCACCCTACCGGTGAAGGGGAGACTCGGCTGGGTTCTTCACTGAAGACTCCATGCCTATGGCGGAAGGACCTAATCAACATTCTCAACTGGACGCCTCCGCCTCCTCCTCCTCCTCCGACGAGTCAGGGCACTCCGCCTCCTCCACCGCCTCCTCCTCCGGCGAGTGACCATCAGGGCACTCCGGCTCCTTCTCCGGCGCGTGGCGGCACTCCGCCTCCTTCGCCGCCGGCGCGCCCGAGCAGACAGCCTGCTCCTCCTTCTCCGCCTAATCAGCAAGGGCGGAAGAGACCTGCCGCCGCTCTGGCTGCTCCTGCTCCGGCGCCTAAGCAAGTAAAAAAGACAGCCGCTTCGTCTGGTCCGGCGACGTCTACCAGTACAGCCAGAGGCGGGAGGCGATGCAGATTCGGTCCTTCTCTCACGCCTCTAGAGAAGTTACCGTACGAGAGGTCCGACGAGGAAAACACGAAGATTGCTGAAGGCGAAGTGAAGGACTTTTTTGAAGGGTTGAAAGCACAGAGACATCCACCTCCGGAGGAGAAGATAGATGCGGTGAAAGCAAAGCGCACTCTTGCTGCCCTGAAGCAACCAGCGAAAAGTAAGCCGAAGGGCAACTATGACCGCATTATTCAAAAGACATTTCAAGATGCCAAGCGGTCCGGAAGTACAAAAAGTGATCAGAGGTTAGCAGAAGGACGAGATGGGAAACAAATTGCCCAGCTCGGCGAACAAGCGAACCAATCGTGCCCCCCGCTCAAGGTGTCTAGCGACATGGTCGCTAATGATCCGAGGATGGTGCCCGGTTATACCAATCTTGCAGATTACGCGTCCGACGATGTACACTATGATTTCTTGGAAGTGCATATACAAAGATACGAGTACGGGAAGCCTCTCGTCAAAAATGAAAGATCTCTATCAACGAATATGCGAAGATTGCATGATTGGTACTTGAAAATCTGCAGAGAGTCTGGGGGGAGGAATAACTTGTATTTGAGAGTTAAACCGGAGCATGACCTCGTTGGAATTGACATGTTGCCTATTCCATTTGAGGAGTTCTATCAATTTTTCAATCAATTGGCCCTCGATAAAACAACGGTCACCTGCTACTGTCTGTAAGTAGTACTACTTCTGTCATTAAGTTTCTCTATATAGCTGATCTTCATTGCATGTATTTATAATTATCCTCACTATATTATGCAGATTGAAGATCGTCGAATTGAAGAAAAGACAAGTAGGTGATATTGGGTTTATTAACACATACCTCATAGATGCAACCGAGGTTAAATTGCGTCCCGGCGATACCGAGACCAACTTGCTACGATCGTTGGTGGTAAATGAAAACAAAGATATAATACTCTTCCTTTACAACTTCAAGTGAGTGTTAATGTCTTGTGCATATTTGGTTTCCCTTATATATCAGTCAAGGTTATAGTGATGTAATTGATGATCTCATGCATTCGTGCGCAGCTACCACTATATTCTCTTAGAGATTAAGCTTGAGAAGGGAGTAGTAACTGTCTTCGACTCTAAACGTAAAGATCCCGAGGAGTATGCGGACATGACTCAAATGCTAGCCAGGTAAGTTAAATCGATCAATATTATCCACCATGCATATATATAAGCAACTTCATTTTTGATATCAACTAATTGTTTTCTTTGTCTGGCAGGGCTTTGAAAAAATTCACCAAAAAAGCTCCGGGACTGCCGAAGAAGCTACAATTTAGATACCCGAAAGTAAGTACTATATAGTAGCATGTTCCGCGCGCGCATCTCCTATATCTTGATTCAAGCGCTAGTTTCATCAATACCAATTTGGCATTCTTGCTTATCAGTTTGATTGACCTCTATTTCTTGTAAAGTGGTTGTGGCAGGAACCCGGGAATGATTATTGTGGATACTACATTTGCGAGTCCATCCGCCACACGACCTGTGAGCGGGGCTACACTGATGAACAATTTGAAGTGCGTAAGCAATCAATAATATTCACAAATTTATAGCATCATTTCATGTATTGACCCCCTACTTCAAATTAGATGTTTCGGATGCGGGATGAACTCCTAACACCAGATCGACTGCGAGCAATTCAAGAGGAATTGGCGGCATTCTTCCTGGAACACGTGATCGCTGAAGACGGAGAATACTATATGGACCATGCATCCATGTGTTAGGAGATTATTTTTGTAAGAGATAATTATTGTATATATGTGCCCGGTAGTGTCGGATAGATATACGAGAACTTGTTGTTCGACCAATCTCTCGGGGAAGGAGAGAGGTGGTCGATATTACTTCTCTCTGTATGCATATATATATATATATGTTGATTATACGATCTTCTGTTTCCTTCGTTTGCTTAGTAGCTAGCAGCTAGCTAGCTAGCTAGCGTGACTCTAGTCCTCTCTATATACGTATGTGTAGTATGTAGCGTCGACAAAGCACGGACATAAGAGAGAACACTTCTCTCTATTAATTAGCTAGCTAACACAATATATGAAGCACCTAAATTAACCCCCCAAAACCTAAAACACCCCCTCCCCTTTCAAAAAAAAAACAAAAACCACAGCCACAGAAATGCTGACGCGTGGAAGCCTTTTGGTCCCGGTTGGTACCACCAACCGGGACTAAAGCCCCTCCTGCCTGGACTCGGTGCACAGGCCACGTGGACACCCTTCTGCCCCGGTTCTGGATTGAACCGGGACTAAAGGGTCAGAGCATTAGTACCGACCCTCTTGTCCCGGTTCTGGAACCGGGGCTAAAGGCCAAAATGAACCGGGTCTGATCCCCCTTTATCTACTAGTGCAACAGCGCCAGCTCTGTCCCCGGTTCCAACAGACACCTCACCTGCCTCACCAGCTCCACGAGCCGAGGAGTCCACGGTCCACACCCAACCAAAGCACCATCGCACCCCAGGCACCCCTGCAAAACGCCACCATCGTCAACAACAGCCACGACATCATGCACATGTTCCATCAACGGCACACCCTACTACCTCCGGCGGCTACACTGTCACTCCCTCACCGAGCACAGCATCAACAGACGCACGTAGGGCATGGAGCTCTAGTGGTCCACATGGCCATCGGCATCTTCTACCAGTTCGGCGCCCTCAACGCCTTCCTGCACAATGTTTCTTTGTATCATTCGTTACCCAACCAACAAGATAACTTTTGCTTCCCCTTTTGCTTCCCCTATTTTGATTAACCAACAAGTATTAACCTTGACTGAAGCTAACATGCCAACATGGGGCTTAATTAAGTTGAACGAAAGACAAGATGACATAATGTGACTTAATCAAAGTTCAACTAGACCCCGCGGAGGTTGTACGTCACCGTGTCAGCGAGGAGGACGAGCACGTCCATCGCTACATGGTTGCGTTGGAGGGCAGGTTCGACAATACATGGCAGGTTCTTCAGGGAGCTCATTGGAGCTATGATCCTGTGATGGTTCCTTCTCTTTGGGTGTCCACCGCCCGCGCTGATACCCGTCGTTCGCTAGGGTTTTAGCTGTGTTAATTAATTAGTGATGCTATATGTATGATATTATTCGAGATGTATTTGTGATAATATTTGACGAAGTACAGATGCAAAAGATGATTTAGTTGTGCTTATTCAATGCTCAAATTGGAGTCCAACCAAATCTCCATGTCAATATGAGTCCTATAATTAAGATATTTTGAAATGTTTTTGTTTATATTTTCAACCATTGAATTTTGGCATGACTTGTGCTACAATATGTAGGAAATGTGGTCGTCTGACGATGACGATAGGATCCCGACGTGCAATTGGTGTGGCGACGACCGGGGTCAGTGCGAAAGGTCACACCTGGTAGACGATAGATACTTCAGTGTTAAGCTCGACCAGGCCTTCGATTTTGAGACTGTATGCAACACGACAAGTCTTGTTTGGTAATTAATCATGACTTATGCCTTCTTTTCAACGTGTAATTTTAGTCTTTTACAATTCGACTAGCTTATCCCATGCCATGCAAGACGCTATGTCTTAGAGCATCTGGATTTCGAAGATCATGAAAGTATGGAGACAAAGAAAATTCATCTCAGGACCCATCATGATTATGATTTTCTTGTAAAGCTATACAGTTCGGAGAGCGTAACCCATTTTGGTTGCTCGAACTGGAGAGCACTGTGCAAGGCATATGATTTTCAGGAGGGTATGTATGTCACCTTTGACCTTGGTAATGATGATGATGGCATGTGGATCCTTGTTGATACGCTTCCAGTTCTAACTCTATGTGAGTTTCTCAAATATATTTATTAAGTAATTTATATTGTTTATTTAAAAATAATTGACAGCTTATTTCCATTAACAGCTTATTTCCATTCTTCAAGA
This sequence comes from Secale cereale, assembly GCA_902687465.1. Classification (NCBI taxonomy): domain Eukaryota; kingdom Viridiplantae; phylum Streptophyta; class Magnoliopsida; order Poales; family Poaceae; genus Secale; species Secale cereale. The sequence goes on from LR738712.1 coordinate 738,397,809, forward strand.
AATGTACGGAAGATGGTAGACAGAACCCACTACACTGATGGTGCAGAATTAACTTGTCAGAAGAAAAATCATCTTGTCTCATTACTTTCTTATTTTGAGCATTACAATACCTATTCTAAAACTCCTGCACATTATGGTCAATATGTGCCATTAGTGCACGTGTTGAACTACGGTAACATCCATGGAGATGTCATGGTAAGATTTGTGGCCGATCATCTTTTGCATAAATTCTTCTAAAACTAAACTACATTACTAACTACGAAGTTATTACTATGTTTTTCAACAGAAAATCCCTTCGGATTGTGTGCCTCATCTGATGTTTCAGAAAGGTCACCTCAATGTTATGAGTTTATTACCGTACTCGTCAGGTCATCATCCTACACATAACTATCCATACAAGATTTCTAAATCCAATGAAGACATGACAATCAAAGATTAGAAGAAATGTATGGTCAGTCGTAGGGAGGTACATGGAAGCGACATTGTTCGAAAGCCAAGAATTGGAGACAGGATAATCTGCATTCTCCATAATGGAGAGTGAGGGCCTATCTTCTTTTATGCTATTTCACCTTAAAGAGGGTGTACTTAATTAAGTCTGGCTACTTATGATCATGTGCTAAGAAGTTGTTAGATGACTATGATGATGATGATGAGTATGACTTGTTATTATGACAACGAGTAGAAGTTGTGAGATTACGATGATGCTGAGTACGACTTTTTTATTATGACAATGACGATGATGATTTATTATTAATTATGATGATGCATTGTTATATGAGCATGCACGGAGATAAGAGAGGACGCTTCTCTCTATTAGCTAGCTAACACAATATATGAAACCCCTAGATTAACGCTACAAAACCACCAAACCCCCTCCGCCCTTTCAGCAAAAAAAACAAAAAACCTAGCCCCATGGACTGCTGACACGTGGAAGCTTATTTGTCCCGGTTGGTGCTACCAACCGGGATAAAAGGCCCCCCTTCCAGCGCAAGCAACCGGGACAGATGGGGTTCCACGTGGTCACTTGTAGAAAAAGGGTCATTTGTCCCGGTTCGTAAGGGTCATTTGTCCCGGTTGGGGAACCGAGACTAAATGGTCGATACAAATGCCCTAGACCATTAGTCCCGGTTCTTATACCAACCGGGACAGATGGGGTTCCACGTGGCCACTGCGGCTTGCCCAGGCAGGGGGGCCTTTTGTCCCGGTTGGTAGCACCAACCGGGACAAATAAGCCTCCACGCGTCAGCAGTTCAGTGGCTCGGGTTTTTGTTTTTTTTCTGAAAGGGGGAGGGGGTTTGGGCGTTTTGTAGGGTTAATTTAGGGGTTTCATATATTGTGTTAGCCCGCTAATAGAGGGAAGTGTCCTCTCTTATCACCGTGCTTGGTCGACGCTACGTACTATATATATACGTATAGATCGGAGGACTCGACACACTAGCTAGTAAGCAAATGAAGGAAACCATTAAGTACAGAAGATCGACCTCTCTCCTTCTCCGAGAGAGATTGGTCGAACAACAAGTTTTCTTATATCTAACCGACGCTACTGGCTACATACATACAATATAAGATCTCTTACTACAATTCCCTAACATCTTAACTCAATTTCTAGATGGTATTCTCCTGCTTTATTGATGACATGATCATGAAAGAATCCCGCCAATTCCTCTTGAATTGCCCGTATGCGATCTTGTGGTAGGAGTTCATCCCGCATCTGCCACATCTAATTTGAAGAAGGGGGTCAATACATATATATATATGAATTAAACTCAACAGAAATGATGGTAATAAAATAAAATTGTGAATATTTTTGCTTACGCACATCAAATTGTCGTTTAGAGTAGCCCCGCTTATTCTTGGCCGTTGCGTTGTAGATGAACTCGCAGATGTAGTATCCACAGTAATTATTTCCGAGTTCCTGCCACAAGCACTTTACAAGAAATAGAGGTCAATCAAACTGATAATGAAGCATTATAAATGGCATTGATGAAAGTATAGCTAGAGTCAACGGGAGATGGGCGGAACTAGCTAGCTTGTAGTACTTACTTTCGGGTAAATACATCGCAGTTCCCGTGGCAGTGTCGGAACTTCTTTGGTAAATTCTTTCCAAACCCTGCGAGACAAAGAAAATAATTACTTTATATCAGGAAATGAACAAAGTTGCCGATATGGTGCGGTAATGATCGATTGAACTTACTTGTTGAGCCTTTTAGACATGTGCGCAAAGGTCTCGGGATCTTTTCGTCTCGAGTCTAAGACGGTTACTTGTCCCTCCTCAAGCTTAATCTCTAGGAGAATAAAGTGGAACCTGCGCACGCATGCATACAACTCATCAATTACATTAATTACTATAACCTCGAGTAATATATAATTAAGGGAAACCGAAAATGCACAAGACAGTAACACTCACTGAAAGTTGTAAGGAAAGATTATTTTATCTTTTTTTTTGATTTATTATCAACGATTGTAGCAAGTTGGCCTCGGCTTCTTTGGCATGAAATTGAACCGGATATTCATCTATGAGATTTGTGTTAATGAAGCCAATATCATAGATATCAGCTTTTTTACATTCGACGATCTTCAGTCTGCATAATATAGTGAGGATAATTATATATACTTGCAATGAAGTATACTTGCAATATGAAGAGCTGAGCTATATATAGAGACTTAATTAATGACAGAACTAGTACTTACAGACAGTAGCAAATGATCGTTGGTTTATCGAGGGCCTTCTGATTGAAAAAGTTGAAGAACTCATCAAATGTAATAGACAACATATCAATTCCAACGAGGTCGTGCTCCTCTTTAACTTTCAGCATCAGAGTATCCTGGCCACCAGAGTCTCTGCAGGTTTCCATGTACCAGTCATGAAATCTTCGCATCATCTTGGTTAGAGTTCTGGCATCTTTGGCGATAGCCTTCCTCTACCGGTATTTGTGATCATCCACCTCTAACACATCAAGAACTACATCATCGCTCAGGTAATATCCAAGATTGGTACCGGGCGCCATCCCCGGATGATGAGGGACGATGTCGCTAGGCACCTTGAGCGGGGGGCACGATTGGTTCTCTTGTTCACCGAGCTGGGGAATTTGTTTCCCACTTTTTTCTGTGCTAACCTGTGATCACTGCAAGTACTTCCCAACCACGATGCTTCGACATATGACTTTTGAATAATGCGCTCATAGTTGGTTTTCGGCGGAGATGGTGGTGGTTTCTTTAGGGCATCAATAGTGCGCTTCGCTCTCGCCGGATCTATCTTCTGCTTTGGAGGTAGAGGTTTCTTTGCAAAAAATTCCTTCACTTCAGCTTTACAGATCTCCGCGTTCTCCTCGTCGGTCCTCTCGTATGGTAACTTCTGTAAGGGCTTGAGAGATGGACCGTATCTGTATTGCCTCCTGCCTCTGGTTGTACTGCTAGACGCCTGAGCAGTCCTAGCGGCTGCCTTCTTTTGTTGCTTACGAGGCAGAGGAGGAGGCGGGGTGCTGCCACACGCTAGAGCAGCCGGAGCGTTGGCGGCTCTCTTCATGCCTTACTGACGAGGCGGAGGAGGAGGCGGGCTGGTCGGACGCGCCGGCGCAGGCGGAGGAGGAAGCGGGCTGCTTAGACACGCCGGCGCGGGCGGAGAAGGAGGCGGGCTGCTTGGACGCGCCGGCGCAGGAGGAGTGCCGCCACGCGCCTGATCACCCGGAGAAGGAGGCGGAGTGCGCTGATCCCTTGCCGGAGGAGGAGGCGGAGTGCGCTGACTCGCCGGAGGCGTCCTGTTCACAAGGTTGATGAGGTCCTTCCGCCATAGGCATGGAGTCTTTAGAGAAGAACCCAGTCGAGTCTCCCCTTCACCGGTAGGGTGGTCAAGCTCGAGATCCTCAAACCCCTCCGTTATTTGATCCGCCATCACCATAGCATATCCTTCTGGAATTGGATGGCAGTGAAATGTTGCGCCGGGTTCAGAAGGAAAAACAGAGCCTACAGCCGCCTTGACTTTGAATTGCATCCATTCCGTCATAAGGTGGCATTGTTGAGACTCCATGACAGCATCCACGGGGTAGCTAGAAGGAGCCGTGAAGACAGGCTCCTCGGGCAGCTCGGTGGAAGCTACACTGCTTTTTGGCTGAGATGGCGGGGTAGCCTCGGGGGTAGCTTCGACAGGTTGCTTGCTGCGAGCTACTTCTCGTTCGTCCTCTAGCGCTTTTACTCTTGCGTGACGTGCCTGCAAAGTGGTATGATTCACTTTCTTTTTCCTCTTCTGGCATTTGTAACCGCCTGCGTCGGGAAGCCCGGCCTTCCACGAAAGGGAGCCTGTCGTGCCTCGTGTCCGTCCAGGGTGCTCAGGATTCACGAGGGCCATTGTGAGCTCGTCGTTCTCTCTGTCGGGAACGAACGTCCCTTGCTGCGCTGCTTCGATATAGAATTGAAGGTTCTTGATGCGTATTGCAAGTTGCTCCTCCGTCCAAACGCACTTCCCTGTTACATGGTCCAAAGTTCCCCCAACTCCGAAGAACCAAGTCCTTGAATAGTTTGGCCAGTGTAATGTCTATGGTTCGACCCCTTTAGCAAGCAGGTTATTCTCGGCCTTGTCCCACAACAGCCGGGCTTTGAGGTAGCCACCTGACCCCATGCGATGGTGATACTGTTTCTTCGCAGCATTTTTCATGTTTCTCTCTGACATCTGCTTACTCTTTTCAGATATCTAGGCCACAAATGCGTCCCAGTGATCTCTGATCTTCTCAAACCGGCCGGTGAATTCTGGAGTCTTGTTTTTTTCGACAAACTTTGCATTCAGCTCATTTTTCCACCTCCTAAATAGTTGCCCCATCTTCTTAAGAGCGGCCGCCTTGACCAATTGCTCTATAACTATTGGCTACTTCTCCGGATCCTCCTCTGGCGGTAGGGTGAAATTGGCCTTCAGCACAGTCCAAAGATCATTTTTCTGCATATCGTTGACATAAGACACCTGAGGGTCTTCGTACTTAGGCTTGTACCATAGGTGGATGCTGATCGGGATCATGTCCCTAACAACAACCCCGCACTGAGCAGTAAATGCGTCCTTGGCCTTGCTGAGTTTACTCGGTAGGCCATCGCGCCCGATTTCTTCGATGATGAACTTTTCATCCTGGTGCAACCTTTTCTTCGGGCCTCGTGTCCTTACCGAGCTTTGGCTCGATCCAGAGGGCTAGAAAAGAAGAAAGAATAGAGTTAATACGTGTACATGTATACCAAAACAATCAATGCATCAATTAGCTATAGTGTCAGCACATGCTTAATTAATACATATATACCTGGCCGGACTCCGTTCGGTCACCGGAGCCGTCATCACCATGTCCTTCTTCCACCGGTAATCGGTCACCGGAGCCATCATAATCATGTGTTTCCTCCTCCATTGGATCACTGTAACCATCATAATCATGTGTTATCTTCTCCATTGGATCACCGTAGCCTACTTCTTCATCACCATGTCCTTCCAAATGACCATCGTAGTCGACGTTCATATACATTTCGACAGCAGCTCCGTCTGCGATTATGTCCCCCAACACATGTTCTGCTACCTCTACTTGTCCTATCTCCATAGTTTCTACAAATATTACGACATGGCAATTATTATACAAACATGACATAACGGATATATTAGTGGCAAACGTAGACCTAGCTAGCTATAATCACAACAAGGAACCATATATATTAGTGGCCTCGACGCTTCTCTAGGGTTTGCGGTTGCCTCAGCGACCCTCGACCCCCTCAACCCTCGAACCCTCAGCAACCCTCGACAACGACGACATATACATAGAAAAAAATGTTATAGGGTAGGGGGGTAGATCGATCGACCCCCCTCATGTCGAAGTTATCGGGGAGGGGGTATATCAATAAAATTACATCATCATATATCATCGAATAAAATTACATCATCATCATCATATATTATACATCTAAAAAAGTTTTCATATATCACCATATATATCATCATCATCTAGTACAAAAAATTGACCAAGCAAGTTCTCATATATCATCATCATCTACTACAGAAAAAATTGACCCCTCGACAACACTCAAACCCTCGAACCCTCGGCCCCTCGACGACCCTCGACCCCTCGACCCCTCGGTGACCCTCGACCCCTCGGCGACCCTCGACCCCTCGGTGACCCTTGACCCCTCAAACCCTCGACCCTCGACCCCTCGACCTTTTTTTTTCTTCATCTTCCTCTTCTTCTCCTTTTTCTTTTCCTTCTTCCTAACCTAAACATAAAATAAAATAATCCTAAAACTAAACGAAATTCTCCTCCTCCTTTTTTTCTTCTTCTTTTTTTTCATCCTAAAACTTTATGAACAAAATTACAACAGAAAAAAACATAAAAATTCTATGAACAAAATTACAACAGAAAAAATCGTAAAAATGCTATGAAAATTCTAACTTTTGCATATTATTTGCATATGAACATACATACATCATCATCAGCATCATATACACTACAATATAAACAGAAAAAAAATTCTATACACAGCTCGTAGGCGGCGTCGAGGTGGGCGGCGACGTTGGGGCGGCCTCGCGGCGGTTTGGGGCGCGGGGGGAAGGGGGAGAGGAGGGGGGAAGGCGCGGTGAGGATAGTAGAGTGCAGAGATCGAGCGGCGGTGAGGTCGGGGCAGGGATAGGCGCGGGGCGGCGAGGTCGGGGCAGGGCTCGGCGCGGGGCGGCGACAGCGTCGGGGCAACGTGGGGCGGTGACGACATCAAGGCGGCGTCGGGGCGGCGCGAGACGGCGTCGGAGGCAGGGCGACAACGGCGACGGCGAGGCAGAGGGGCAGCCTAGCGGCGTTGTCGGGACGGGGAAGAAGATAACTGAATTTTTTTAGTGTGCTGCTTATATAGATGGAGCTTTGGTCCCAGTTTGTGGCACCACCCGGGACCAATGCCCCCGTTTAGTCCCGGTTGGTGCCACCAACCGGGACCAAAGGTCTCTTTTCAACAGCCCAAAGGGCGGGAAGTTGAGGCCTTTGGCCCCGCACTACTAGGAAAAGGCCTACTAATGGCGCACCTAATTTGGCCATTAATGGCGCATTAGTGGTGCACCATTAGTGCCACGCCATTAGTATATTTTACTAATGGCGCATCTCTGGTGCGCCATTAGTATCTGGTAAACCAATGGCGCACCTCAGATGCGCCATTAGTATATACAACAGTGCGCCATTAGTATGCCTCCCAGGGGGCCATGTATACCCAGGTGCTTTGGCATACTAATGGCGCACAACAACAAGATGCGCCATTAGTAACTTCGGCATACGAATGGCGCACTGTTTAATGATGCGCCATTAGTATCCTTTGGCATACTAATGGTGCACTGTGATGTGATGCACCATTAGTATGAATATTAGGTTTTTTTTTATTTTCTGTTTTTTGCACAGGTTACAAAATGTATAATTGGACAGAATATAGACAACACACATCAACAACAGATTCATCGAACACAATAGAAGATTAGTCTCTGAATACAATTCATCATATTAGTCTCCGAATACAATTCATCATATTAGTCTTCGAATTGAAAAGACCGAACAAAGATAGAACATTATATTACAAGTCTAGAGACCGCGAGTAGCGAGTTTGTCTTCACATTACAAGTCGATATCGATCATCTAAACTACCATCACATAGAACAGAGCTGCGGTCATCACGATGAAACTCGTCTTCATCCGGTTCCTCCAACGCTCCCTCCCCTCTCCCGCTAGATAGCGGGCGTATCTAGATTCGGCCTCGGCCCTAGTGGTGTACCCTTTGTAACTGTTACCGCTGAATCGGTGAACCTGTCTCCGACACTCCTCCCAGTCGTCGTAGACTCCGGGAACCTTACCCTTGTACACGACATACGACGGCATCGCTATGCACTAGCCAAACGAAATGTTAGTACCAATTCACAGACAATACATAACCAATATATAAGTATGCAACAAAACGATCGGAAGAGAAAAGCAAGACATTAATATCATCGATTACCTCTAAGTTGAACGACTCTCGAAACCAAAGAGACATACTACAAGTTCATTAAAGTTTAATTACAACATGAGCCAATCGATGTTTCAGAACAAGACACAGCATCACTGCTTTCGACTCGACTCAAGGCTCCAGAGCGTGGATGAAGCCGTCGTCTATCGTGGGAGTCATGAAATCACGGGCGTTGTCAGCCTGCATTTGTAGCATTGTGTCGATGTCACTGTTGGACGATTGATTTCCGAGGTAGAACTGCCCCGAGGTACGAAGAACATCTTGATGGATGATTTCCGCAAACTCCGACTGGATGCGAAAGAATTCTTGTCTGATGTCCGCGTCCTGGATTGCCGACACGCTCGCGGCCCAATCTTTGAGTTTACTCGGTAGCAGAAGTTGATGATGGTCCCGTACGATCGCCCGCATGTGATGGATGGCGTAGTAGGCAACCTTCTGACCGCCAGGCGGCTGCTTGACGCAGCAGCACGTCGTATTGTGGGAGAACACGTGCTTGCCGTACTTACGAATAGGACTGGTGAAGGTGCCTCTAGATTTGGCGTAGCCGGGGAGAACATCATCAAGAACCTTCTTGACATTTGTGTAGTCTACGTTCGACTGACGGTCCGGGTCGAAATACGTGGCCATGGAATATTTGGGGCTTAGGAGGATGAGCGTGCAACGTGTGTCACTGCAGAAAACACGGAATGTTAAAAGAAAAACGATCGAAATCTAAGAATTCATATGTTACGGGGCGGTTGAGGGGAGGACTTACTCGGGAAAGTAAGGCACGAGGAAGTTATCCTTATCTCGGTTTGCCAGAATGACGCCTTCGAGGTAAGGACTCGCGACTTGCCGGTCCCCAGCGCTGCCCAAGATCTTGGCACACATGTAGAAGGGGTCGACTATCACGATGTCCGGGGTCTTGTCGCGAATGATCCGCATCTCCATACTCAGCGAAAATAGCCGAACGACGGTGTAGTGTAGCCGATGAAGGTTCAACATAGCGTGGATGTCATCAAACCGCAGGACGATCGTACCCCCGATGGAGTTATCCACAAAGCCCTTGCCCTCTGGCACCTTGGCCGCGAAAACCGGGTATGCCACATCCTTCTCTTTGAGATGCCGCTTCTCCAAAGAAAGAACACTGTCATGCAGACTCCGCATAGCACCGGTTACAACATCGAGCATATTTCTCGGTAGCATCGGCCTACCCGCCACATGCACCCTCCTCATTACATCCTCAGGTGAAGGTGGCCCGTCCTGAGCACGGACCGTACTCGGTGCCGGCTGGCTCGCACCCTTGTTAGTCTTTCTTTTGCGTGCCTTCTTCTTCTCCTGTAATGGGACCGAGTTCTGCTCACAGACCGCCTTCTTGAGTGTGTTGGGGCTGATAATATTTCACACCTCGCCTATTTGAGGCTCGATGAAGTCGGCAGCTGGAGGCGTCTCCTGAGAGCTGAACGGCAGGCGACGCCTGTTGCAACTTAGCTTCTCCGTTGTACCAGCTAGATCGCGCACGTCTTTTGTTGGGTTGGGTTCTTGAGAAGGAGGCCCATAAGTCGCCACCATACCCATGATCGGCAAAGTACTGATCGACGTTGCCAAATGTATCGTCGTCGTCATCGTTTTGATCCTGTGCCATATGCATGTTTGGATCCAGTGGCATACGGATGTCCGGCACCGTTGCGGCGGTCCTGCCATGGGGCCGACTTGGCGCCGGCATGACTGACGGTGTTGTCTTTGGGGTGGTGTCCCCCGCCCCCAAACGAATCTGGCTCTTCGGCCAAAGCAGGGGCCAGCTCAGGCAGGCGCTGAGGGTCATCACGTCATCATCGTCGGCCTCGACGGGTCGAATCAGAGGTAACAACTCGCCGCAACCTGGCAGCACCCAAACTAGTTGAACCCTAAACAAGTTGGGTGGCATCTGGGTACCGTGGAACAAGGGGTTGCCCGGTTGAATGATTTTGCCCTTGGCGACATCGACCACCTCGTTGTTCACGAAGTGCAGGAGAGTGCACGGAACGTCGGCGGCGCCCTACGAAAACATGTAGGGCGTCAGGGATGCCCAGTCAAAGGCAAGAAGATGAAGTCCTCGGCCGAGAGAGGCTTAATTAGTTACCGTGATGATGGCGTCAAGCTCGGCTAATGTCGAGGCACCGCCAACGGCGGGCGTGCAGTTGACGGAGGGGCCGCTTGCTGCAGAGGTGCCGGCCGGCGTACACCTGGGTGCATTAAGCTCACGTGCCAGCGTCGGAGACACCAATGCCGCCTCTGTCGGAGACACCAATGGCCCCGCCATCGCGTTCTGCGAGTTGCTGGCCATGAAGCTAGGAATCAGGGGCGGCCCCTGTTGGCCGCCCGCAATCCACGCACTCAACCCCTCGATCAAGGTAGGCACAATGGCGGTGATCGTCGCTCCGAGTTGTTGTTGCACTAGCTCTTGGACAATCTCCTGAATCCGCGCAACCTGTGCCTTGAGTTCTTGAACCTCGCGCGCCTGGATTTCCGAGCTGGTCTTTGTCTCCTTTCGCCCACCAGTGTTATAGTATGACGACCGTTTTGTCGACAAGCCTTTGCAGGCCACACGACCAGCTGACGTCGGCTTACTGAGCTTATCCTTGTTCTTCATTACATTCAACGCCCTATTTAGAGTGGTGTCCCAAGGGTTGCTCTTAGTCGACCCCGCGCTACTGCTTTCAGTCGCCTGCGGAAGGAATGTGAACCATTTAGAAATTTGGCTTCATTAATTAGAATGCAACCATATGGAGCTAATTACGCGGGGGTGTATTCCTTACCAGAACAAGCTCAAGCGCCTTGGTCTTCAGATCCGTGGTAAGCTCCTTTGTTTTCGGGTCCTTCTTGTACCGGGCCCTGACAAAGTTCCTGGTCTGCTTGTCACCATATTTATCGAAGAGGGGCGGTAGGCCTTGCTCGGCACGGTCCGCCTCCTCCTTGTCCCATATAGGCTCCGCCACTCTGTAACCGCCGGGACCGAGTGTGTGTTCCCCTAAGTACAGCTCACGCATTTCTATCCCCCACTGACTTGATTCGGAGTTTGCGGTGCTCGAGCAATTGATCTTGAAGTCGTTGTAGTCATCTTCGGTGATCGAAGGATTTTTCTCCTTGATCTTCTCATAACTCTCACCTTTCTCGATCATTCTCTTCACATTGCTTTTCAAAGTAGACAGGGCCTTGCTCATCTTCGTGAGGGCAGCATTGTTCACTTTATTCCCTTTGAGGATTATGTTTTCAAATTCAGCGGGGAACTTGTATCGTTCATGCAGCTTCGTGAAGAGGAGGTTGCGCAAATTCCCTCGGTCGGGATGCCTCAGGTTCTCGGTGTTGATCGAGACGGTGCTCGGGAGAATGCACCCGAGCTGAAGCGAGTACCCCTTGACTATTCGTTCGGGTGCCGTTGGATTCCTGTCGGAGTCCACTTCAGTAACTTCCTCCTTGAGGGTGCGGAGCACGGTCGGGCGCCGGTCCTTCCGTTGCCTCTTCGGTTGGCTGCCATCTGTGCATGCGCCGCCATCATCAGTGGTGGCATCCTTGGCGGCACCATCAGTGGTGGCATCAGTGGGGTCATCCTCGGCGGTACCATCAGTGGTCTCAGGATCGGTGGGGAAGGCGGCGTCCACATACAAGTGAGGTTGTTCCTCCATCTCCTGGGACAACTCCCAGAATGCCTTGCCGCCCGAACCCCCGACCTCATCGTTGCTGGCCATGTTTCTCTCTAAATAGGAACAAAGTTTGGTCAAAAAGTTGGTTATTGTCAAGGAACAAGATCATGGTCTCATCATTTAGGGTTTGTCGACACCGAGGCATCCTAAAAGCTAAGCTTTTATCATTGAGGGTTTTTTGATGCCGAGGCACCCTAAAAGCCTAAGCTTTCATCATTTCGGTTTTTATCGACACCGAGGCACCCTAAAAGCCAAGGTTTTATAATTAATGGTTTGTCGACACCGAGGCATCCTAAAAGCTAAGCTGGGAAGGAGAATTCTAAGTTGGGCCTAATCACTTGGCTCTATTGCCGCCTATGGTTTAATGCAGCTAGAATAAAGGGGCACTTGATCCTACTTAATTAACTACTAAGATACCCCGGCCCATGCATTAGTCACAAGTACCCCATATGTCCTATTTTTAGCAAAGTCATGCTAAAATTCATGGAAAATTTCAGCATGACCTTTGCTGAAAATAGGACATATGGAGTAACCGAATTTCCCAGAACGGAAGTTAATCGACATTCCAGCAAACTCAAGGGCCTCTCGGTGGACGAGGCAAAAAAGGCCTACATCACAACATGGAAAATACATTGGCATGTGAAGAGGTGAAACAATATATGCATCTCCAAGCAGTATCATTCAACATTTTGGACAAACCACTACAAGCAAAACTGGATCAGATACAAGAAGAATGTGAGAAAATGCAGACAAATACTAACAGATTGAGGTGTTTAACTTGTGGTGCTCTCTGTGCTATTAACATTTCAAGTCAAAACCTTTTCTGGTTAGTAAGTGTTTCTTGAGCATATGTATGTAGTAAGTGTTTCTGCTCTCAGTGTTTCTGAACACATATTTTAGCTACCTAGTATCAGTGCTATTACCCAGCAGTTAATTAGCTTTTGCTTTTGATTTTCAGTGCCAAATTCTAGCTAGTACCAGCTGATGTCTACACACGCTTCTATTCTTGTAGACAGTGTTGGGCCTCCAAGAGCAGAGGTTTGTAGGACAACAGCAAATTTCCCTTAAGTGAGTAATCCAAGGTTTATCGAACTCAGGGAAGTGGAGGTTGAACGTACCCCTTTCAAGCAACCCTGCAATCAAGATACAAGAAGTCTCTTGTGTCCCCAACACACCTAATACACTTGTCAGATGTATAGGTGCACTAGTTCGGCGAAGAGATGTTAAATGGCAAGTGATATGGATGGCAAAACAAAGTAATATAAATCTGTAATAAAAAGTGCGGCAAGCAAACAAGTGGTAAACGTGAGCACAAATGGTATTGCAATGGTGGAAACAAGGCCTAGGCTTCATACTTTCACTAGTGGCAACTCCCAACAACATTAACATAATCGAATCACATGATATTTCCCATAAAACATGCAAGGGGGACGCACTCGGAGGTCATTCCTTTGTGGTCAATAGAGGACGAGAATTATGTAGGGCTACAAAAGCACACCTCAAAGTTCGTAGTTCTCAATCTATGGATTTCCCAATGTCACCGCGGCCATCCAAAGAGAGTACCACAATCACCACAACATATCTAAAGGATAGTCAAAGACAAGCACCAAGAGACTCTCAATCTTCAATCAACACACAAAAGAGGAAATCACTCATGAAAATATTCTTCTAATCCATGTCCAATAGACCGCTGTCACCTTGGTCTCGGGGATTATACTAGATAAAGACAAGTGAGTACATCAACCCAATACATAGAGGAAGGAGAAATATCATGGGATCACCCTAGATTAACATAGCCTATGATCACAACGAAGATCACATCATGGGAGAGAGAGATAACCACATAGCTATACTTACGAGCCCTCGGCCCCGGAGGAAACTACTCCCGCATCATGGAGGGAGGAAGCAACGTCGATGGAGATGAATTTGGGGGCACTTCCCCGTCCCGGCAGGGTGCCGGCACAGGAATTCTGGTCCCCCGAAACTTGGTGGCGATGGCGGCGGAGATCGGAATAGCTTCTGGAGAAAAGGGGTCCGGAATCAGGGTTTCCGCGACGCGGTGTAAATATATGCCAAAGGGGGTCGCCAGGGGAGCTAAGGGGGGCCTACGTGGCCTGGCGCGGCGGCCAGGAGGGGGGCCGCGCCCACAGGGCGCCTGGAGCCCCTGTGGTCCCCCTCTGGCCCTACTTTGGCCGCATGGAAGCTTCCGGAACGCTGATTTTTTATATATTTTTCCCAAAAAATTTCTGGCAATTTACGTAATGGGAAAACCTGAAAAACAAAAACATCAGAAAACAGAAACTGGCACTGGGGTGCACTGAGTTAATAGGTTAGTCTAAATATGATCAAAAGTGTATGGAAGTGCATAAATATCATAGCAATATCACACAAAAGAGGCATGCAGCAAGCAGAAATTATAGATACGTTTTGGACATATCAACATCCGCAAGCTTAATTCCTGCTCGTCCTCGAGTAGGTAAATGATAACAAGCATAATTTCTGTGGTGACCTACTATTAACCATATAAGAACTTTTCACAGTCACATGACAAATGCTTACTGAGATAATGAATCTGTAGTAATTAAGTTTCCTCATGAGAATATCACAAAGAACTGAAAGTTTTACAATATGATACTGAAACACTCAATAGATTTTTAGTGAGCATGGTGTGCAAATATGACAAAGTGGTACCTCGCTTGCCCCCTTTAGTGAGCAAAACATAAATGCAGGGGCACCTCCAAGGTTTAAGTGACGACTAGATACAATGATTTCAGAATAAACGATATCATAATCATGCAAAAGACAATGGTACTTTGGGACAATGCACATTACACTCAGAATGACAATCATGCTCTCAATAGTTGGTGCTTTAAAGAAAGGAGGTGGAGACTCTCGAACCGTGGCTTTTGATGGCAAGGTTGAAAACCCGTGGTCGGAAACAAAAACTAAAGATGTACCACAGCTCTTGGTTTTTAAAACAGAAGTAAAAATTATTTTTTAGAGATGCATATTTCGTCAACGAATGCTAGTAGATAACTCAATTACTTCTCGAGCTGGACAAGTTTCGAGGAACGGCTCCCGCACGAGGACGATCACATCCCCTTAATCTCCTTTGTTTATCACTCCCAAAGTTTTCTGATTTCTCATGAACAAAGCGTGAAGGAGGGTTTGTTTGTTGTATTTTTTTTTAATGAGCCGGGCGCACTCTATGCCTGTTCCTTCTCGTATTAGGGGTTTGCACATTAGACATGCAATCCCGGGGTGAAGCTTGTCCAACTTAAAAAGATCATGAATTAACTACTACTTCCTCATGAGCTAAAAAAGAGGCACAAAAGAGAAATGCTTTTTTGAATAATTTCGAGGTGATACATGAAAGTCTTCGTTAGGAATGGCAGGTAAATACCATGTATAGGAAGGTATGGTGGACTCATATGGCATAACTGGTTTAAAGGATTTTGGATGCACAAGCAGTCAGTCCGCTTAGTACAGGCGAAGGTTAGCAAAAGACTAGGAGCGACCAACTAAGAGAGCAACGACGGTCATAATCATGCAGAGCGACAAAGCAACATTGAATCGAGCATGGAAGTTATATCGCTACTCAGAAATTAAAGATCATCAAGGCTTGATGGACTTTCTTTACAGTCTCAAATATGCGTGAGCATATACCAAGTCAATCAAAATAAATTCTCGGAGGAAGATATCACTAAACCATACCACATCATAGGCAAACAAATCATGTTGCTACTCCAATAACACATTGAGAACCCCCCAGCTATTTGAGACTAACCATAAGAAAACATGAACTACTAAGCACCATTATGCACATAGCATTTTTATCATGGACATATCAACCAGTGCAACAGAAGCCAACTCTGTTAACAAGATAAGCATGATAACTAAAGAAAGTTCCAGCAACCAACTAAACAAAAGCTCTTTTAAAAAGTAAAGCATGAAAACTAAGAGCTAAGCATGACAGTAGCTATTGAAAGACCAAGAACATACACAGGAAAGATAAACATGAAAATTCTATGTTTTGTTCTAGGTTGAAGTGTAGCGTGTTTCTCTCCCACACAAAGAAAGCTGAGTTCCAACTCGTTATGAAAAGCAAGCAAAGCTAAAGAAAACTAAGAAGGAAACTAAAAGCAAGACGCTCCAAGCATAGCACATAACACATGAAGTGATTAAAATATAGTGGAACGAAAGACGAACTGATAATGTTGATGGAGAAGGGGATGCACGGGGGCATCCCCAAGCTTAGACGCTTGAGTCTTCTTGAATATTTCTTGGGGGTGCACGGAGGCATCCCCAAGCTTGAGAGTTTGACACTCCTGAATCTTTTTATCATCTTCCCTCGCACACTTGAAAACTCCCTTCATACATAACTCGTCATAATCTAATTAGCGAGGTTAGTACCCATAATAAAATAATTTTTCCTTGCTGGAAATAAGGATATTCTTGAAGGTCTACTGTTTCTCAAGATTGCCAAAAGGTTTTTGCAAAGAAAAAGCAAGCTCAAGGTTTGCAAAATGAAGGAAAGGCAAAACAGGACAGAATCTGTGAAAAACAGACCAGCAGGTATTAAATAATTTTTTCGGGGCACTTCTGCAACTCAAATCAAAAAACTCAAAACAGACGCCCGAAAGCCAATTGTATAGAGCACGCTGTCGAAACAATTCAGACCAAAAAGATGATCTGGTGATTTTATACGAATTTTTCTATCCAAGGACAGAATCTGTTTCCTGGACAGCACGTCACAACTTTTGAACTTTCTTGCAATCAGAGGCTAAACTTGGCACAAAGCTGAAAAATAAAGATACAATGATGTTGCTACAGTAGTAACAAACATCAAGACAGGCTTAACACTTTAATGATGCTCTCGTATGAATAAGAGTTGAAGAACAAAAGAGAGCATCAAGAAGCAAATACCAAATACATTTAAGCCTAACATGCTTCCTATGCATAGGAATATTGCAATACAATAATTCATTAAAGCACAAAGCAATAAGCATAGGAAGACAAAACAAGTGCAGCTTCAAAACCTTCAACATAAAGAGAGGGAACTTGATATTATTGAAATATCTATAAGCATATGTTCCCTTCTCATAATAATTTTCAGTGGGATCACGAATAAACTCAACAATATAAGCATCACATAAAGCATTGTTACCATGATCCACATGCAAAAAGGTACTCTTACTCTCCACATAAGCATCTTTGGGGAGCCCATGGTTAGGACATTTTAGCATTAACATTTTCAGTCTCCCCCAAGCTTGAGCTACGCTCTCTCCGTCACGAGACCTAAAGTTATAGATATAGTTCGTGTCTCGATGAATTTCATGAAGAGGACAAAACTTAGTATAAAAGAGAGACATAAGCTCTTGCCAATCAAGCAAGTGCGAGTTATCGAGAAGCTTATACCAATCTGAAGCTTTATCTATAAGTGATACGGCGAACAATTTCCTCATGAAAAACTCCCTTGATACACCTGCAAGCTTAAATAATGAACATAATTGTGACAGATATAGCAAGTGTTCACCGGGATGTCTGTCTCCTGCATAACGATTAGCCAAAACATAATCGATAATACCAGCTGGTATTTTATAGGGCACAATTTTAGTAGGGGGAGGAGCAACCACCACAGGTGTGGGGCGTCTTCCCACAAGCAACGAACTAAGATTGCGGTTTTCCATAAACATAACTAGTGAAATAAAAACAAGAAACAAAAAGATTTAATTGCAAGATCTAAAGATATACCTTCAAGCACTCACCTCCCCGGCAACGGCGCCAGAAATAGCTTGATGTCTACACACGCTTCTATTCTTGTAGACAATGTTGGACCTCCAAGAGCAGAGGTTTGTAGGACAGCAACAAATTTCCCTTAAGTGAGTAACCCAAGGTTTATCGAACTCAGGGAAGTGGAGTTTGAACGTACCCCTTTCAAGCAACCCAGCAATCAAGATACAAGAAGTCTCTTGTGTCCCCAACACACCTAATACACTTGTCAGATGTATAGGTGCACTAGTTCGGCGAAGAGATGTTAAATGTCAAGTGACATGGATGGCAAAACAAAGTAATATAAATGTTGGGGAACGTTGCATGGGAAACAAAAATTTTCCTACGCTCACCAAGATCAATCTAGGAGATGCATCTACGAGAGGAGAGTTGGATCCACATACCCTTGTAGATCGCTAAGCGGAAGCGTTCAAGAACGCGGTTGATGGAGTCGTACTCGCCGCGATTCAGATCGCCGAAGATCCTAGCACCGAACGGACGGTGCCTCCGCGTTCTTCACACGTGCAGCCCGGTGACGTCTCCCACGCCTTGATCCAGCAAGGAGAGAGGGAGAGGTTGGGGAAGACTCCATCCAACAGCAGCACGCCGGCGTGGTGGTGGTGGAGGAGCGCGGGACTCCAGCAGGGCTTCGCCAAGCGCTGCGGGAGACGAGGAGGGAGAGAGGTAGGGCTGCGCCAATCGACCGAGGTCAAAACTTGTTCTGGGCAGCCCTAAACTTCACATATATATAGGGGGGAGGTAGGGGCTGCGCCCCCATCTAGGGTTTCCTCCCTAGGGGTGGCGGCAGCCCCCCAGAACCCATCTAGGGTGCGGCCAAGGGGGGGGAGAGAGAGGGGGCGCCCTAGGGTGGGCCTTAAGGCCCATCTGGACCTAGGGTTTGCCCCCCTCCACTCTCCATGCGCCTAGGGACTTGGTGGGGGGGCGCACCAGCCCCCTTGGGGCTGGTCCCCTCCCACACTTAGCCCACGCAGCCTTCTGGGGCTGGTGGCCCCACCTGGTGGACCCCCGGGACCCTCCCGGTGGTCCCGGTACATTACCGATATCGCCCGAAACTTTTCCGGTGACCAAAACAGGACTTCCCATATATGAATCTTTACCTCCGGACCATTCCGGAACTCCTCGTGACGTCCGGGATCTCATCCGGGACTCCGAACAACATTCGGTAACCGCGTACATACTTTCCCTATAACCCTAGCGTCATCGAACCTTAAGTGTGTAGACCCTACGGGCTCGGGAACCATGTAGACATGACCGAGACAACTCTCCGGCCAATAACCAACAGCGGGATCTGGATACCCATGTTGGCTCCCACATGTTCCACGATGATCTCATCGGATGAACCACGATGTCAAGGATTCAATCAATCGGTATAGCACTTGCCCGAGATTCGATCGTCGGTATACCGATACCTTGCTCAATCTCGTTACCGGCAAGTCTCTTTACTCGTTCCGTAACACATCATCCCGTGATCAACTCCTTGATCACATATTGTGCACATTATGATGATGTCCTACCGAGTGGGCCCAGAGATACCTCTCCGTCATACGGAGTGACAAATCCCAGTCTCGATTCGTGCCAACCCAACAGACACTTTCGGAGATACCTGTAGTGCACCTTTATAGCCACCCAGTTACGTTGTGACGTTTGGTACACCCAAAGCATTCCTACGGTATCCGGGAGTTGCACAATCTCATGGTCTAAGGAAAAGATACTTGACATATGGAAAAGCTTTAGCATACGAACTACACGATCTGTGCTAGGCTTAGGATTGGGTCTTCTCCATCACATCATTCTCCTAATGATGTGATCCCGTTATCAACGACATCCAATGTCCATGGTTAGGAAACCGTAACCATCTATTGATCAACGAGCTAGTCGTCTAGAGGCTTACTAGGGACATGGTGTTAGTCTATGTATCCACACATGTATCTGAGTTTCCTTTCAATACAATTCTAGCATGGATAATAAACGATTATCGTGAACAAGGAAATATAATAATAACCAATTTATTATTGCCTCTAGGGCATATTTCCAACAGTCTCCCACTTGCACTAGAGTCAATAATCTAGTTCACATCGCCATGTGATTAACACTCACAGGTCACATCGCCATGTGACCAACATCCAAAGAGTTTACTAGAGTCAGTAATCTAGTTCACATCAATATGTGATTAACACTCAATGAGTTCTCTGTTTGATCATGTTATGCTTGTGAGAGAGGTTTGTAGTCAACGGGTCTGCAACATTCAGATCCCTATGTACTTCGCAAAACTTTATGTCATATCGTAGATGCTGCTATCACGTTCCACTTGGAGCTATTCCAAACTGTTGCTCCATTATACGTATCCGGTATCTCCACTTAGAGTTATCCGGATAGGTGTTAAGCTTGCATCGACGTAACTCTTTACGTCGAACTCTTTACCACCTCCATAACCGAGATACATTTCCTTATTCCTCTAAGGATAATTTTGACCACTATCTAGTAATCCACTCCTGGATCACCTTTGCACCCTCTTGCCAGACATGTGGCAAGGCACACATCAGGTGCGGTACTTATCATGGCATACCGTATAGAGCCTATGACAAAACCATAGGGGACGACCTTCGTCCTTCCTCTTTCTTCTGCCGTGGTCAAGCTTTGAGTCTTACTCAACTTCACACCTTACAACTCAGGTAAGAACTCCTTCTTTGACTGATCTATTTTGAACTCCTTCAAAAATATGACAAGGTGTGTGCTCTTTGAAAGTCTAATCAGGCGTCTTGATCTATCTCCATAGATCTTGATGCCTAATATGTAAGCGGCTTTACCCAGGTCTTCCTTTGAAAAACTCCTTTCAAACAACCCTTTATGCTTTCCAGAAATTCTACATCATTTCGGATCAACAATATGTCATCCACATATACTTATCAGAAATGTTGTAGCGCTCCCACTCACTTTCTTGAAAATACAAGTTTCTTGTAAACTTTGTATAAACCCAAGAACTTTGATCACTCCATCAAAGCATATATTCCGACACCGAGATGCTTGCTCCAGTCTATGGAAGGATTGCTGGAGCTAGCATACCTTTTAGCATCCTTAGGATCGACAAAACCTTTCTGATTGTATCACATACAACCTTTCCTTACGAAAACTGGTAAGGAAACTTGTTTTGTCATCCATCTGCCAGATTTCATAAATGCAGCTAATGCTAACATGATTCCGACGGACTCAAGCATCGCTACGGGTGAGAAAATCTCATCGTAGTCAACTCCTTGAATTGTGGAAAACTCTTCGCCACAAGTCGAGCTTCATAGACGGTGACATTACCGTCCACGTCCGTCTTAGTCTTAAAGATCCATTTATCTCAATGGCTTGCTGATCATAGGGCAAGTCCACCAAAGTCCATACTTTGTTTTGATACATGGATCCTATCTCGGATTTATCGGCTTCTAACCATTTGTCGGAATATGGGCCCACCATCACTTCTCCATAGTTCGTAGGTTCATCGTTGTCCAACAACATGACCTCTAAGACAGGATCACCGTACCACTCAGGAGTAGTACACATCCTTGTCGACCCACGAGGTTCGATAGCAACTTGATCTGGAGCTTCATGATCACTATCATTAGTATCCTCTTCAACTGTCGTAGTTTCCACAGAAACATCTTTCTGTGTTGCACTACTCTCCGGTTGAAGTGAGGGTTCGACAACCTCATCAAGTTCTATCTTCTTCCCACTCAATTCTTTCGAGAGAAACTCCTTCTCGAGAAAGGACCCATTCTTAGCGACAAACATTTTTGTCCTTGGATCTGAGATAGAAGGTATACCCAACCGTTACCAGTGGGTATTCCATGAAGATGTATTTGTCCGCTTTGGGTTCGAGCTTTTCCTGGCTGAAGCCATAAGCATCGCAGCCCCAAACATTTAAGAAAACGACAACTTTGGTTTCTTGCCAAACCATACGACGTCGTCTCAACGGACTTAGATGGTGCCCTATATAAAGTGAATGCAGCTGTCTCTAATGCATAACCTCAAAATAATAGCGGTAGATCGGTAAGACACACCATAGATCGAACCATATCTCATAAGGTTCGATTACGATGTCCGGACACACCATTACGCTGTGGTGTTCCAGGGGACTTCAACTGCGAAACAATTCCACAATGTCTTAAGTGATTGCCAAACTCATAATTCAGATAATATCCCCTTGATCAGATCGTAGGAACATGATCTTCTTGTTATGATGATTCTTAATCTTCACTCTGAAATTTTTGAACCTTTCAAATGTTTCAGACTTTTGCTTCATTAAGTAAATATACCATATCTACTCAAATCGTCAGTGAAGATGAGAAAATAACGATATCCACCACACGCCTTAATTCTCATTGGATCACATACATCAGCATGTATGATTTCCAATAAGTCACTTACCCGTTTCATTGTACCTGAAAACGAGATCTCAGTCATCCTGCCCATGAGGCATGGCTCGCATGTGTCAAGCGATTCAAAATCAAGTGACTCCAAACGTCCATCAGCATGGAGTTTCTTCATGCATTTTATGCCAAAATGACCTAAGCGGCAGTGCTATAAGAAAGTGGTACTATCATTATTAACTCTACATCTTTTGGCATTAATATTATCATTATGTGTATTACCATGATCGAGATTCAACGAACCATTGGGTGCATGACCATAAAGGTATTATTCATGTAAACAGAATAACCATTATTCTCTAACTTAAATGAATAACCGTATTGCGATGAACATGATCTAATCATTTTCATGCTCAACGTAGACACCTGATAACATTTATCTAGGTTCAACACTAATCTCGAAAATAGAGGAAGTGTGCGATGGTGATCCCATCAACCTTGGAAACACTTCCAACACACATCGTCACCTCGCCCTTAGCTAGTCTCCGTTCAGTCCGTAGCTTTTGCTTCAAGTCACTAATAGTAGCAACTGAACCGGTATCCAATACCCAGGTGCTACAAGGAGTACTACTAAGGTACACATCAATAACACGTATATCAAATATACTTTGTTTGAAGTTGCCAGCTATTATATCTACCATGTATTTGGGGTGGTTCCGCTACCATGTGGCCGTTCCCCTTACAATAGAAGCACTTAGTCTCGAGGTTTGGGTTCAACCATGGGTTCCTTCATCAGAGCGACAACAGGTTTGCCATTCATGAAGTTTCCCTTCTAGCCCTTACCCTTTTGAAACCAGTGGTCTTGTTAAACCATCAACACTTGATGCTCCTTCTTGATCTCTACTTTTGCGGTACTAAGAACCGCTGACAGCACCGGGATCATCTCCATCCTTTGCATGTCATAGTTCATCACGAAGTTCTAGTAGCTTGGTGATAGTGTCTAGAGAATTCTGTCAACCACTATCTCACCTGGAAGATTAACTCCCACTTGGTTTAAGTGATTTTAGCACCCAGACATTCTGAGCACGTGCTCACTAGTTGAGCTATTCTCCTCCATCTTTTTGGCAAAGGAACTTGTCAGAGGTCTCATACCTCTCAACACGGGCATGAGCCTGAAATCCCAATTTCAACTCTTAGAACATCTCATATGTTCCATGGCGTTCATAACGTCATTGGAATCCCGATTCTAAGCCGTGAAGTATGGTGCACTAAACTATCAAGTAGTCATCAGGACGTGTCTCTCAGGTGTTCACAACATCCACAGACAACGTTGTAGGGGGTTGCACATTGAGCGGTGCATCAAAGACGTAAGCTTTCTGTGCAGCAGTGAGGACACTCCTCGGACTACGGACCCAGTCCGCATCCTTGCTTACAATATCTTTCAACTTAGTCTTTCTCTAGGATCGTATGAAACAGGGAGCTACAACGCAAGCTATTGATCTACAACATAATTTGCAAAGGCAACTTAGACTATTGTTCATGATAAGTGAGTTTAACTAATCAAATTACTTATAACTCCCACTCAAATTGACATCCCTCTGGTCATCCGAGCGTGACATGATCCAAATCTACCAACCCAAGTCCGATCATCACGTGAGATGAGGTGGTGTCAATGGTGAACATCTTCATGTTGATCATATCTACTATATGACTCATGCTCGACCTTTCGGTCTTCCGTGTTCCGAGGCCATGTCTGTACATGCTAGGCTCGTCAAGTCTAACCCGAGTGTTCTGCATGTGCAAAACTGGCTTGCACCCATTGTATGCAAACGTAGAGTCTATCACACCCGATCATCAGGTGGTGCTTCGAAACGACGAACCTTCGCAACGGCGCACACTTGGGGGGAACACAATTTTTATCTTGAAATTTTAGTGAGGGATCATCTTATAATGCTACCGTCGTCCTAAGCAAAATAAGATGCATAAAAGGATTAACATCACATGCAAATCATAAGTGACATGATATGGCCATCAACTCGTGCTTTTGATCTCCATCTCCAAAGCACCGGCATGATCTCCATCGTCACCGGCGTAACACCATGATCCCCATCATCATGATCTCCATCATCGTGTCGCCATCGGGGTTGTCGCGCGCCCACCATGCTCTTACTACTATTGCTACCGTTTAGCGATAAAGTAAAGCATTACATAGCGCTTAATGATTGACACGCAGGTCATACAAAAATTAAAGACAACCCTATGGCTCCTGCCGGTTGCCGTATACATCGACATGCAAGTCGATATTAACTATTACGACATGATCATCTCATACATCAAATATATCTCATCATGTCTTTGGCCATATCATATCACATACATACCCTGCAAAAACAAGTTAGACGTCCTCTAATTTGTTGTTGCATGTTTTACGTGGCTGCTATGGGTATCTAGCAAGAACGCTTCTTACCTACGCAAATCCACAACGGTGATATTTAAGTTGCTATTTAACCTTCTACAAGGACCGCCTTCGTCGAATCCGATTCAACTAAGATAGGAGAGACAGACACCCGCCAGCCATCTTATGCAACAAAAGTCGCATGTCTGTCGATGGAACCGGTCTCATGTACGTGGACATGTAAAGTTGGTCCGGGCCGCTTCATCCCATAATGCCGCTGAATCAAGAAAGACCAAAGAGGGAAGCAATCTAAACATCAACGCCCACAAACCCCTTTGTGTTCTACTCGTGAAAGCATCTACGCAAGAACCTAGCTCATGATGCCACTGTTGGGGAACGTTGCATGGGAAACAAAAATTTTCCTACGCTCACCAAGATCAATCTAGGAGATGCATCTACGAGGGAAGAGTCGGATCCACATACCCTTGTAGATCGCTAAGCGGAAGCGTTGCTAGAACGCGGTTGATGGAGTCGTACTCGTCGTGATCCAAATCACCGATGATCCTAGCGCCGAATGGACGGCACCTCCGTGTTCAACACACGTACGGAGCGGGGACGTCTCCTCCTTCTTGATCCAGCAAGGGGGGAGGAGAGGTTGATGGAGATCCAGCAGCACGACGGCGTGGTGCTGGAAGTAGCGGAATTCCAACAGGGCTTCGCCAAGCCCTGCGGGAGGAGGGAGATGTGTCACGGGAGGGAGAGGGAGGCGCCAGGGCTTGGGGTGCTGCTCCCATGCGCCTCCCCACTATATATAGGGGTGGAGGGGGCTGGTTTCTTGCCCTCCAAGTCCATTGGGGCGTTGGCAAAGGTGGGGGAAAGAAATCCCATCATTTCCTTTCCCCACCGATTGTTATCCCCCCTTTTTAGGGATCTTGATCTTATCCCTTCGGGATATGATCTTATTCCTTCTAAGGGGGGATCTTGGTGCGCCTTGACCAGGGGTGTGGGGCCTTGCCCCCACTACCCACGTTCATGTGGGTCCCCCCATGCAGGTGGGCCCCACTTCAGAACCTTCTAGAACCTTCCCGGTACAATACCGAAAAATCCCGAACATTTTCCGGTGGCCAAAATAGGACTTCCTATATATAAATATTTACCTCCGGAACTCCTCGTGACGTCCGGGATCTCATCCGGGACTCCGAACAACTTTCGGGTTTCCGCATACTTATATCTCTACAACCCTAGCGTCACCGAACCTTAAGTGTGTAGACCCTACGGGTTCGGGAGACACGCAGACATGACCGAGACGACTCTCCGGTCAATAACCAACAGCGGGATCTGGATACCCATGTTGGCTCCCACATGTTTCACGATGATCTCATCGGATGAACCACGATGTCAAGGATTCAATCAATCCCGTATACGATTCCCTTTGTCTATCGGTATAGCACTTGCCCGAGATTCGATCGTCGGTATACCGATACCTTGCTCAATCTCGTTACCGGCAAGTCTCTTTACTCGTTCCGTAACACATCATCCCGTGATCAACTCCTTGATCACATATTGTGCACATTATGATGATGTCCTACCGAGTGGGCCCAGAGATACCTCTCCGTCATACGGAGTGACAAAAACCAGTCTCGATTCGTGCCAACCCAACAGACACTTTCGGAGATACCTGTAGTGCACCTTTATAGCCACCCAGTTACGTTGTGACGTTTGGTACACCCAAAGCATTCCTACGGTATCCGGGAGTTGCACAATCTCATGGTCTAAGGAAAAGATACTTGACATATAGAAAAGCTTTAGCATACGAACTACACGATCTGTGCTAGGCTTAGGATTGGGTCTTGTCCATCACATCATTCTCCTAATGATGTGATCCCGTTATCAACGACATCCAATGTCCATGGTTAGGAAACCGTAACCATCTATTGATCAACGAGCTAGTCGTCTAGAGGCTTACTAGGGACATGGTGTTAGTCTATGTATCCACACATGTATCTGAGTTTCCTTTCAATACAATTCTAGCATGGATAATAAACGATTATCGTGAACAAGGAAATATAATAATAACCAATTTATTATTGCCTCTAGGGCATATTTCCAACAATAAATCTGTAATAAAAAGTACAGCAAGCAAACAAGTGGTAAACGTGAGCACAAATGGTATTGCAATGGTGGAAACAAGGCCCAGGCTTCATACTTTCACTAGTGGCAACTCCCAACAACATTAACATAATCGAATCACATGATATTTCCCATAAAACATGCAAGGGGGTGATACGTCCAAAACGTATCTATAATTTATGCTTGCTCCATGCCTCTTTTGGGTGATATTGCTATGATATTTATACACTTCCATACACTTTTGATCATATTTGGACTAACCTATTAACTCAGTGCACCCCAGTGCCAGTTTCTGTTTTCTACTGTTTTTGTATTTCAGGTTTTCCCATTACGAAAACTGCCAGAAAAATCCCGGAAAAATTATATAAAAAATCAGCGTTCCAGAAGCTTCCCGGCAGCCGAAGTAGGGCTGGAGGGGGGCTACCAGGGCTCCAGGCGCCCTGGTGGCGCGGCCCCCCTCCTGGCCGCGCCGGGGGG
>LR738712.1:738424661-738436891 GCA_902687465.1 Secale cereale
GGGGGGGGTGGGGCGCCTGGGCCCCCCAGGCCTCCGCTGATGCCCCCCTTTGGCATATATTTATATCGTGTCCCGAAACCCTCGAGACGGGAACCCTTTTTCGCGATCTCATCTCTGTTCTGCCGCCGCCGCGCTTTCAAGATCGGGAGCACCAGGAGAACTCTTCCCGGCACCCTGCCGGAGGGGAGGATCACCACCGGGAGCCTCTCCACCACCATGGACGCCTCCCGGATGAGTTGTGAGTAGTCTCCCTTGGACCATGTGTCCATGACCAGTAGCTATGTGATGTTCTCCTCCCATTCTTGTGCTTCACTAATTAGACCTCGTGAGCTGCCCTACATGATCGAGGCACATATGTAATCCTTATGCTGTTGCTATGATGAGTTTGTCGGGATCCGATGGATTGTGAGATTATGTTCAAATTGTGTTTGAGTAATATATTTGATCTACCTCTTTTATATTTATGTTCGTAAGTAATTCTTGCATGTTCTCCGTTTTTATTTATTGCTTTGGCCAAGTAGTAGGTAGTGACTCCAAGAGGGAACGTTATGCTTGATTGTGGGTTCATGCCCCTCGATGACTAGCTTGAGTGACAGAAACATGAGTCTAGGGGATGTGCTGTTGCCACAAGGGGGAAAACAACGGTGCTTGTGCCCGCGGGTGCAAGGATTGTTTGCTTTACGCAAAGTTCTTTTAATGCAGTTGTCTGTTGCTTTGAGTTTACACTATGGGTGGGACTCGCAACTTAATACGAGCGAGATGTTCTGGATAGATATCTCAAGGTGGATGATTAGTAGTAGATGCAGATGGATTTCGGTCTACTTGCCTTGGCGTACCGCCCATGCTTTGAACCTCTACCTTTCTTGCAACATAGTTAGCATTGGTATGCGCACATAATTCTGTCAATTGCCCAGCTGTAATTCGTTTACCTCACATGGCTGTTTTATCGTCTTTTGGGAGAGAGACATCACTAGTGAACATCATGGGACCCCGGTCCATATTACCATCATTGATCACATCCGCTATTTACTTTCCGCTTTTACTTACTATTTGCAGCAATACCTATCACTATTATCACTTGCGTTTGATCCTTTGTAAACGACAAGGCCGGAGGGATTGACAACCTCTCTGTACTCGCTGGGAGCAAAGTTATTTGTATCTGTGTGCAGTTCCATGTTGATTGCTAATATCTGGCGCCGTTAGCAATTGACACCTTCTTGTTGAAACTGGGAGTCTCAGGGGAAATCGATCCTTGGTATCTTTGCCAAGGGAAAACTTCCGCTACACTGCATCTCAAACCTTCCACTTGGGGTAACCAACGAGGGGCGAGAAGCCATCAAGCAAAGTTTTCTGGCGCCATTGCCGGGGACTCCACTCTTCAAGATAGGGGAGTTGCACGCTATCTTTTACCTTTGCTTTTTAGTCTTGTTAGTTTAGCTTTCAGTTTTGCTTTAGTATCTTTTATCAAAAATCACAAAAATAGTTATCTTGCTTGCTTGCTGCTATGGGTTCCACCGAGAACACCAAGTTGTGTGACTTCACTAGTCACAACAACGATGACTTTATCTACAGACATATCACTACACCTGCCACTTCAGCACCTTCGTATGAAATTAAACCTGCTTTACTGAACCTAGTTATGAAAGATCAATTCTCCGGTGCTGGAGATGATGCTGCTTTACACTTAAACAATTTTGTTGAACTTTGTGATATGCAAAAGTACCAAGAAATAGATGGTAATATTGTTAAGCTTAAGCTTTTTCCTTTCTCCTTGAGAGGAGGAGCTAAAATTTGGTTTCAATCTTTGCCTAGAAATAGCATAGATTCATGGGACAAGTGCAAAGATGCTTTTATTGGAAAATACTATCCACCTGCTAAAATTATCCAACTAAGAAGTAACATAATGAATTTTAAACAAATGGATAATGAACACGTTGCCCAAGCTTGGGAACGTATGAGATCTCTTGTCAAGAACTGCCCTACTCATGGTTTGACTACTTGGATGGTTATCCAAACTTTTTATGCAGGCTTGAAATTTACCTCGCGGAACTTGTTAGATTCGGCCGCGGGAGGAACCTTTATGTCAACTACACTTGGTGCTGCCACAAAGCTTCTCGATGAGATGATGACCAATTATTCCCAATGGCACACCGAACGCGCTCCAACAGGTAGGAAGGTAAACTCTGTCGAGGAGATTTCCTCCCTAAATGAAAAAGTTGACTTGATCATGTCTCTACTTTCGAAGCAATCTTCTGTTGATCCTCGTGATGTTCCTTTAAATTCTTTGATTGCTCAAGAACAAGTAGATGTGAACTTTATCTCTAGAATTTTTTTTAATAACAATGCTTATAGGAGTAATTTTGGTAGCAATCCTAGACCGTTCCCCTCTAATTCTTATGGGAACAACAATGCTTATCCTAGCACCAAGAACTCCACTACTGAACTAGAGATTATGCTTAAAGATTTCATCACTACCCAAAAAGCCTTTAATAAGAGTGTAGAAGAAAAACTAAACAAACTAGATGATCTCTCTTCAAAGGTAGACAATTTAGCCCATGAGGTAGAATTGCTTAAAATTAGAACTTCTCCTCTTGAGGAGAGGAAGCTCACTCCTATGAATGCTATTCAAGTGCAAATTAATGAAAACATTAGGATGTTGGCTAAATTTAAAGAGAGATGGGCTAGAGAAAGGGAGGAAGAAGATAGAATTAAGAGCCTTCCTACCCACCACACTGTTGCTACTATCCAAGTTGTTGAGGATATCCAAACTCTTAGCACCCAATTCACTCCTGGTCCCATTGGACCTATTAATGGTGATGCTATGACCATAGAAACTACCAAACAAGTGAACCTAAAGGACACCACTACCACTTTACTTGATAGTAGTGACCTTGATTTTGATAATTGCACTCTTACCGAAGTTATTGATTTCCTTCACAAGATGTCTAGAGATCCCCGCACTAGCACGCTTAACCTTACCTTCACAGAGCATATCACTAATGCTCTTATCAAAGCTAGGGAGGAGAAACTTAGAGTAGACGCCTCCATACTTAGAAAGCTAGAAGATGGTTGGGATCCTATGATAAAAATTAAGTTGAATAATTTCTCTTGCTATGCTTTATGTGATGTTGGAGCTAGTACCTCCGTTATGCCCAAAAGAATATATGATATGCTTAAACTGAAACCTTTTGATTCTTGTTCTTTTGGTGTTCGTCTCGTTGATTCTTCCATAAAGAAACCTTTGGGGAGGATCGACGATGTTCTTATCATTGTCAATGACAATTATGTTCCCGTTGATTTTACTATTATGGACATTGAATGTGAACCTTCTTGTCCAATTATTTTGGGACGTCCTTTTCTATGCACTGTTGGTGCTATCATTGACATGAAAGAGGGGAATATAAAATTCCAATTTCCTCTCAAGAAAGGGATGGAACACTTCCCTCGAGAGAAGATTAAGTGACCTTTTGAGTCCGTTATACGGGCTAGCTATTCTTTTACTCTTGATAAAACTTGATCTCTTTGCATTATGCCTTGCTTAAAGGCATAAAAGAAAGCGCTTTTCGGAGGCAGCCCACATGAATAAAATATTTATTTTGCATTTGTCGTGTCTTGATGTTGTTACTACAGTAGCATCATCATTGTATCTTTGCTTTTCAACTTTGTGCCAAGTGTAGCCTCTGATTGCAAGAAAATTCAAAAGTTGTGACGTGCTGTCCAGGAAACAGATTCTGTCCTTGGATAGAAAAATTCGTATCAAATCACCAGATCATCTTTTTGGTCTGAATTTATTCGACAGCGTGCTCTATACAATTGTCTTTCGTGCGTCTGTTCTGAGTTTTTTGATTAGAGTTGCATAAGAGCCCCGAAAAAATCATTTACTACATGCCGTTCTGTTTTTCACAGATTCTGTCCTGTTTTGCCTTTCCTTCATTTTGCAAACCTTGAGCTTGCTTTTTATTTGCAAAAACCTTTTGGCAATCTTGAGAAACAGTAGACCTTCAAGAATATCTTTATTTCCAGCAACGAACAATTATTTTATTATGGGTACTAACCTCACTAATCAGATTATGATGAGTTATGTATGAAGGGAGTTTTCAAGTGTGCGAGGGAAGATGATAAAAAGATTCAGGAGTGTCAAACGCTCAAGCTTGGGGATGCCCCCGTGCACCCCCAAGAAATATTCAAGGAGACTCAAGCGTCTAAGCTTGGGGATGCCCCCGTGCATCCCCTTCTCCATCAACATTATCAGTTCGTCCTTCGTTCCACTATATTTTTATCACTTCATGTGTTATGTGCTATGCTTGGAGCGTCTTGCTTTTAGTTTCCTTTTTAGTTTTCTTTAGCTTTTCATAACGAGTCGGAAATCAGCTTTCTTTGTGTGGGAGAGAAACACGCTCCACTTCTACCTAGAACATAACATAGAATTTTCATGTCTATCTTTGTTGTGTGTGTTCTTTGTCTTTCAATAGCTACTATCATGCTTAGCTCTTAGTTTTCATGCTTATCTTTTTAAAGAGCTTTTGTTTAGTTGGTTGCTTGAACTCTCCTTAGTTATCATGCTTATCTTATTAAGAGAGTTTGCTTCTGTTGCATTAGTTGATATGTGTATGATAAAAATGCTACGTGCATAATGGTGCTTAGTAGTTCATGTTTTCTTGTGGTTAGTCTCAAATAGCTGGGGGGTTCCCAATGTGTTATTGGAGTACCAACATGATTTGTTTGCCTATGATGTGGTATGGTTTAGTAATATCTTCCTTCGAGAATTTATTTTGATTGACTTGGCGTATGCTCACGCATATTTACGACTGTAAAGAAAGTCTGTCAAGCCTTGATGATCTTTTATTTCTGAGTAGCGATATAACTTCCATGCCTAATTCAATGTTGCTTTGTCGCTCTGCATGATTATGACCGTCATTGCTCTCTTAGTTGGTCGCTCCCAGTCTTTGGCTAACCTCCACCTGTACTAAGCGGACTGACTGCTTGTGCATCCAAAATCCTTTAAACCAGTTATGCCATATGAGTCCACCATACCTTCCTATACATGGTATTTACCTGCCATTCCTAACGGAGACTTTCATGTACCATCTCGAAATTATTCAAAAAAATGCATTTCTATTTTGTGCCTTTGTTTTAAGTTCATGAGGAAGTAGTAGTTAATTCATGATCTTTTTAAGTTGGACAAGCTTCACCCCGGGATTGCATGTCTAATGTGCAAACCCATAATACGAGAAGGAACTCGCAAAGAGTGCGCCCGGCTCAAAAATAATATAACAAACAAACCCTCCTTCACGCTTTGTTCATGAGAAATCAGAAAACTTTGGCAGTGATAAACAAATGAGATTAAGAGGATGTGATCGTCCTCATTCGGGAGCCGTTCCTCGAAACTTGTCCATCTCAAGAAGTGATTGAGTTATCTGCTAGCATTCATTGACGAAACATGCATAATCAAAAAATAATAATTATTACCTCTGTTTTTAAAACCAAGAGCTCTGGTACATGTTTTGTCTTTGTTTTCGACTACGGGTTTTCAACCTTGCCAACAAAAACACGGTTCGAGAGTCTCCACCTTCTTTTAAAGCACCAACTACTGAGAGCATGATTGTCATTCTGAGTGTAATGTGCATTGTCCCAAAGTAGCATTGTCTTTTGCATGATTGTGATATTGTTTATTCTGAAATCATTGTATCTAGTCATCACTTAAATCTTGGAGGTGCCCCTGCATTTATGTTTTGCTTCACTAAAGGGGGCAAGCGAGATATCACTTTATCATATTTGCACACCATGCTCATTACAAATCTATTTGATGTTTCAGTATCATGTTGTAAAACTTTCAGTTCTTTGTGATTTTCTCATGAGGCAACTTAATTACTACAGATTCATTGTCTCAGTAAGCTTTTGTCATGTGACTATGAAAAGTCCTATATGGTTAATCGCATGTCACCACAGAAATTATTCTTGTTATCATTTACCTACTCGAGGACGAGCAGGAATTAAGCTTGGGGATGTTGATACGTCCAAAACGTATCTATAATTTCTGCTTGCTCCATGCCTCTTTTGGGTGATATTGCTATGATATTTATACACTTCCATACACTTTTGTTCATATTTGGACTAACCTATTAACTCAGTGCACCCCAGTGCTAGTTTATGTTTTCTGCTGTTTTTGTATTTCAGGTTTTCCCATTACGAAAACTGCCAGAAAAATCCCGGAAAAATTATATAAAAAATCAGCATTCCAGAAGCTTCCCGGCAGCCGAAGTAGGGCCGGAGGGGGCCCACCAGGGCTCCAGGCGCCCTGGTGGCGCGGCCCCCCTCCTGGCAGCGCCGGGGGGGGGGGGGGGCGCCTGGGCCCCCCAGGCCTCCGCTGATGCCCCCCTTTGGCATATATTTATATCGTGTCGGGAAACCCTCGAGACGGGAACCCTTTTTTGTGATCTCATCTCTGTTCCGCCGCCGCCGCGCTTCCAAGATCGGGAGCACCAGGAGAACTCTTCCCGGCACCCTGCCGGAGGGGTGGATCA
Organism: Secale cereale; assembly: GCA_902687465.1. Taxonomy (NCBI): domain Eukaryota; kingdom Viridiplantae; phylum Streptophyta; class Magnoliopsida; order Poales; family Poaceae; genus Secale; species Secale cereale. The sequence goes on from LR738712.1 coordinate 738,431,186, forward strand.
CCACCGGGAGCCTCTCCACCACCATGGACGCCTCCCGGATGAGTTGTGAGTAGTCTCCCTTGGACCATGGGTCCATGACCAGTAGCTATGTGATGTTCTCCTCCCGTTCTTGTGCTTCACTAATTAGACCTCGTGAGCTGCCCTACATGATCGAGGCACATATGTAATCCTTATGCTGTTGCTATGATGAGTTTGCTGGGATCCGATGGATTGTGAGATTATGTTCAGATTGTGTTTGAGTAATATATTTGATCTACCTCTTTTATATTTATGTTCGTAAGTAATTCTTGCATGTTCTTCGTTGTTATTTATTGCTTTGGCCAAGTAGTACGTAGTGACTCCAAGAGGGAACGTTATGCTTGATTGTGGGTTCATGCCCCTCGATGACTAGCTTGAGTGACAGAAACATGAGTCTAGGGGATGTGCTATTGCCACAAGGGGGAAAACAATGGTGCTTGTGCCCGCGGGTGCAAGGATTGTTTACTTTACGCAAAGTTCTTTTAATGCAGTTGTCTGTTGCTTTGAGTTTACACTATGGGTGGGACTCGCAACTTAATACCAGCGAGATGTTCTGGATAGATATCTCAAGGTGGATGATTAGTAGTAGATGTAGATGGATTTCGGTCTATTTGCCTTGGCGTAGCGCCCATGCTTTGAACCTCTACCTTTCTTGCAACATAGTTAGCATTGGTTTGCGCACATAATTCTGTCAATTGCCCAGCTGTAATTCGTTTACCTCACATGGTTGTTTTATCGTCTTTTGGGAGAGAGACATCACTAGTGCACATCATGGGACCCCGGTCCATATTACCATCATTGATCACATCCGCTATTTACTTTCCGCTTTTACTTACTATTTGCAGCAATACCTTTCAATATTATCACTTGTGTTTGATCCTTTGTAAACGACAAGGCCGGAGGGATTGACAACCTCTCTGTACTCGTTGGGAGCAAAGTTATTTGTATCTGTGTGCAGGTCCACGTTGATTGCTAATATCTGGCGCCGTTAGCAGTTGACACCTTCTTGTTGAAACTGGGAGTCTCAGGGGAAATCGATCCTTGGTATCTTTGCCAAGGGAAAACTTCCGCTACATTTCATCTCAAACCTTCCACTTGGGGTAACCAACGAGGGGCGAGAAGCCATCAGGGGGACGCACTCGGAGGTCATTCCTTTGTGGTCAAGAGAGGACGAGAATTATGTAGGGCTACAAAAGCACACCTCAAAGTTCGTAGTTCTCAATCTATGGATTTCCCAATGTCACCGCGGCCATCCAAAGAGAGTACCACAATCACCACAACATATCTAAAGGATAGTCAAAGACAAGCACCAAGAGACTCTCAATCTTCAATCAACACACAAAAGAGGAAATCACTCATGAAAATATTCTTCTAATCCATGTCCAATAGACCACTGTCACATTGGTCTCGGGGATTATACTAGATAAAGACAAGTGAGTACATCAACCCAATACATAGAGGAAGGGGAAATATCATGGGATCACCCTAGATTAACATAGCCTATGATCACAACAAAGATCACATCATGGGAGAGAGAGATAACCACATAGCTACACGTACGAGCCCTCGGCCCCGGAGGAAACTACTCCCGCATCATGGAGGGAGGAAGCAACGTCGATGGAGATGAATCCGGGGGCACTTCCCCGTCCCGGCCTGGTGCCGGCACAGGAATTCTGGTCCCCTGAAACTTGGTGGCGATGGCGGCGGAGATCGCAATAGCTTCTGGAGAAAAGGGGTCCGGAATCAGGGTTTCCGCGACGCGGTGTAAATATATGCCAAAGGGGGTCGCCAGGGGAGCTAAGGGGGGCCCACGCGGCCTGGCGCGGCGGCCAGGAGGGGAGTCGCGCCCACAGGGCGCCTGGGGCCCCTGTGGACCCCCTCTGGCCCTACTTTGGCCGCATGGAAGCTTCCGGAACGCTGATTTTTTATATATTTTTCCCCGAATTTTTCTGGCAATTTACGTAATGGGAAAACCTGAAATACAAAAACAGCAGAAAACAGAAACTGGCACTAGGGTGCACTGAGTTAATAGGTTAGTCCAAATATGATCAAAAGTGTATGGAAGTGCATAAATATCATAGCAATATCACACAAAAGAGGCATGGAGCAAGCAGAAATTATAGATACGTTTTGGACGTATCACCAGCAAATTAACATCTAGCAGCAATCATTTTCAAATATATATACACTGGACATTTTTATATTAACCTAAGGAAAAATGAATAGTTAGGTTAATTACCCACTGTTAGTTATTCAGTCTGATGCTTTGTTCTACACTTTGATGCAAATTAGTATATAGAAGAAGCTATTTACTAGCAGTACCATATATAAAAGACATTCAGTCTGATGCTATTCACTAGCAGTACTAGCAGTTTTTTTCTTCTTCAATAACTGTATTGGACATCAGACTATATTGGCCATATATAAAAGACATCCAGTCTGATGCTATTTACTGGCAGTACTAGCAGTTTTTTTCTTCTTCATTAACTGTACTAGCAGTTTTTTTTCTTGTTCATTAACTGTATTAGCTATTTACTAGCAGTACTAGCACTTGGATCATATGCTAATGCTACATTGATACATCATCATGCTGGGTAATATTAAACCCAAGCAACTTTATAATCAACCCAAGATACATCAACTACTGCACTGTCCTGCCTAATAAAAATAGTCATGCCAGCATATAGTATATAAATCTGAATTTGTGTTTACACGAAGAGTGGCCATTGCAATGTAAACCTGAGAACACAACTCACCTCAAGTGCAGGATATAGCAGACACCTACTTCTTCAGTCAAGTGCAGTAAAAGACCGTTTGCAGAACCTGTTTAGTCAGAGTTGAACATTAGAATCCATACTATGCTCTACTATGCTTGTAAAGGAACACTATGACCTCCCTACCATTTCAGTAAGCTGAAGCTTGGCTTCAACTACTGACATCACCAATTAAAATTCAGATAAAGAGTAAGGTCCTAGAACTCACAAATTTTGCATGCATATTTAAGTGGAGGAAACTCCAAGCTTCTGTCCAAGGTTATCTATCTCCACGTTTACATAAGTAAGATCATGCAAATAGCAAAATTCTGCTCTTCAAAGATGCTGGACTCCAACCTTTCAGTACATTGGTAAAGCAGTCATCATACATATGCCTTCTAAATCTTCCATGCTTCTAAATGAAGTTCAAAATAGAATAATGCACACAACATCGACACAATAATTACAATGGGAAAACTTCATGAAGGTTTTTCTGAAATGCATGGATTAGGCAGTTCAGCTGTTAGGACGTTACCATCTCCGTCTTCAACTTTAAACCCAAGCAAGTTAAACCTTGTTCTCAACTCACAAATGGATGGCAGCAAATTTTTAAGCAGATATCTTTATGTTTGCATATTCACGCATATTACTTACTAACATTAACTCTTGTGCCTAAGTTTGTACAATTTTTATTAGACTAGTTTTGATTCTTCACTAACAGTAGCGACTCCGGGGATCCTGCTTTTTGGGGCTCGAATCGGTTCACCACGCCAATCATGACTCATCTACGCGATGCGCGCGGGTGTAAGTATATATTTGTGCTGCTAGTACAACACCCATCACTGCCACACTCCATAATAATTTATAAAGCGCGAGGAGAGGCAAAAAAGGCAGAAAAAGAAAGACCCCCATGTCAATATGGGTACCGAGTGGAAAGATTTTTAGTAAAAAGTTCCATTGCCCAACACACAACTCCACCATCTTATGCTAGATGCACTCTGCTCCTAGAACTGACCGTCAATTTCAGAGAAAAAAAAAGGACGAAAGCAAGTCTTGAGTAAATAGAAATCACTGCTTTTCAATACAAATCAACTCTACGCAAGGTACCTTCTTAAGTAATTGAAACTTAGCTAACCTGTTACTGTAAGGATAGACACATATGACCAGATTATCAGATTTCATCATCAAGCATCTATCGAATATTAACTATTGCGCAAAAACAAAACTATTTATGGCACAGCCTAATTTTGATTAACTGTGAAGACACATATTTGATGTTGTAGGGAAATTCTCATGAAAAAGGGAGGGAGGAAGGTGGTGAAAAGGCCCGTTTCATGTGATCAGTAAAAACAACCACTTCATCGTCCTTTGAATGAGGCCTCACTTCGCCCGGCTTAGGGGCGCGGTAATGCATGATGGATTTTTTCGGCAAGTACCCAATTTTGACAAAATCGTCAAATGTAGCATTGGTGATAACAGAAGGAACCCAATTGCACGAAGTGACTGTCTTCGGCGGCATTGTGAGTAGAGAAGCCTAAAAGAAGGAAATATTTTGCCGGTTCAAAATTGGCTCATTAAGCCAGAAATCAGACTACAACATATGTTCAGAACGGCGGCTTAAATGAGGCCTAATGGTATATGGGTAATGATAAACCGGTGATATAAGCCGATGTGACAAGCACCAATACTCAAGAATCGTTAAAGGGAAAAAATTGCTAAGTATTGAGACAAACATGTTTCACAGATTGGAGCTGCAACATTGGATCTACAGTAGTTCAAAAAAATAAAGTAAAAACCTAAAACTAAGGTGGCGGCGGCGAGAAAGTAAGAAGGCTCATATGAGATTTATTGCAATGCGGATATATTTCGAGGTCAAGGCAAGTATGAAAACTGCTACCACACAGATTTTACAAACTAATATCTTGACTTGGGATTTACGGTGTTAAACGGCAAGCAGTCAGACCTAAATATCAGTTTTGAGCAGTTCATCGATTCGGTTTGGTTCTTTCTCGTGCGGATGATATGTTCCAATATTTGAAAAAGAGATGCTATGAATACCATTGCATAGAGGAGTATCAAGTTCAAGCTAAAAATCGCAACTGTAGGGAAGGAAGAGGACAAACTCTGATGAACTCGTAGGAACCCTAATGGATCTAAAAGAAGAAGAAGGAGGAGAACTTACTTGGGCTAATGAACGGCGGTGGTGCGTGGATGAGATCTTGTCAAATCAGGCTGATGTAGCGGCCGTTGTGGAGGAGGAGACGGAGATTGATGGCGCCGGCGGAGCTTGTGTGCGGAGGCGCCACGTGGAGGTCGATGCAGGTCGTCCGCCGTCGTGTGTGGGAAGTGGAGGTCAATGCACGGGGGCGAGGGGGCGTCGGGGGCGCGGGGGCGAGGGGGCGCGGGGGCGGCGGCGTCGGGGCGGCGTCGAGGCGGCGGGGCAGCGGCGTTGGGAGAGGAGAGGGGAAGGGGATCGAGAGCGAGGGCGAGGGAGAGAGAGGCGATAGGTTTAGTGGGCCGGGGAGGAAATATGGATGGGGGCGGCACAATACTAGTGGCGCACCACCCCTCGGTGCGCCATAAGTACATCCATCCTAATGGCGCACCTCACCCTGGTGCGCCATTAGTATTTTTTTTGGTTTCTGCTCGAGCCAACAGGTTATCTTCCACCTGACCTGATCCACATCAAGTCCCCACTACTAGCTTGACTGGTTAGCAGCCAGTTCTCACACCAGGAGGTCGTGGGTTCGATTCCCAGGCTCCACAATTTTTTTATGCATTTAAAATGCTGTTTGATACTTTTTTGTGTTTAAATATGTTCAAACTTGTTTAAATCATAACAGTAATATTTTTTATAAGACAGTAATAATTTTTTTAAAAATATCATCAAACAGTAATGCCGGTGGAGCGGGGGATGGTGCGGGGGGTGTGGGGG
>LR738712.1:738436901-738495012 GCA_902687465.1 Secale cereale
TGGACCGGGGGGGTGCTCGGCGGCGAGGGGGACCGGATCTGGCGAGGTGGGATAGCGATCGAGATGGAGGGGGATCGAGATCGAGTGTCCATGAAATTTAAAAATATTCATGATAGTTCAAAAAGTGCCCATGAAATACAATCGAGAAATGAAGGCTACGATTTAAATACAATCGATCTTAGCTAGCTATCTGTTCACAATCTTCTTGCCCTTCTTTTTCGCAAATGGAGTTCTTCTGTGGAACGGACGTCCTTTAGGTAGGGTGGTCCTGCTTCTTCTTGTGGTGTATGCTGCTACTTCATCATCGTCGTCATGTTCGATCCTCGGGTCTCCGTACTTGTCGAAGTCTTGCTCATTGGCTACTCCATCCATTCTGATGATCTTCCTTTTGCCTCTCCTCACGACAACACGACTGGGCTTTGATGGGTCGGTAATGAAGAAGCAGTGGTCAACTTGGGAAGCCAGTACCCATGGCTCATTTTTCGCGGTGACGTTTGCGCCCGCGATTTTGGATTTGGCTTCGGGTATAACCATGGTGGTGAAATATCGGTCTTCTTTTAGGACGCTCTTGGCCCATCTGGCACGAAACATCGGGACCTTCTCTCCAGCGTAGCTCAGCTCCCAGACCCCTCGATCCTTCCGTAGTATATGTCCTTGTCATTACCGGTGTAGGATTCCATCGTTACCCCGGAGTTCTGATAACCATCGCTCTTCATGTCCTTGGCCTCGGTGTAGAATGTGTAGCCGTTGATATTGTACGCCTCATAGGTCATCAGGTTGTGCTCGGCGCCCTGTGACAAGGCGAATATGAGTTGTTCTTCCGCGGAAGAATCCTCATGTAAACGGTACGACAGAAGCTTCTGCTTGAACCAACGCGTGAAACATGAGTTGTGCTCTTTGATTATATCTCCGTCCGTCCTCTGTTGGCCTCGGTCATTGTACGTCTTCTCAATAAAGGTTTTGTGCTCTACCACCCAAGGATCAACCACGTCTATGTGTTGTAGCGCGACTAGGTTTGCTCTTTCAAAGTCGGCGAGTCGACCCTCGAAGTAGACATGCATTTCGCGGCGACCCTCACGGTGACCCCATCCAGCGAGCCTGCCGAGGTGCTTGTTGACGGGCAGATCAACGGGGTTCTCGATGCCCAGATAATTCGTGCAGTAGGAGATGCACTCTTCGGTCAGAAAGCCCCTGGCTATGCTTCCCTCTGGACGTGACATGTTGCGAACGTATCCTTTGATGACCCCATTCATCCTTTCGAACGGCATCATGCTGTGCAGGAACTTTGGCCCGAGTTGGATGATATCGTCCACGATATGGACCAGCAGATGCACCATAACGTCAAAGAATGCGGGCGGGAAGTACATCTCAAGCTCGCATAGTATCACCACGATCTCTTTCTGTAGCCTTCTGAGTTGCCTCACGCCAATAGACTTCCGAGAGATGACGTCGAAAAAGTTGCATATGCCAAATAGGGTTTCACGGACGTGCGCGTCCATGATCCCACGGATTGCAACTGGAAGTATCTGCGTCATCAGCACGTGACAGTCGTGAGACTTCATCCCGCTGAACTGCAGTTTCGCTGGGTCTAGGTATTGATACGTCCAAAATGTATCTATAATTTCTGCTTGCTCCATGCTTCTTTTGTGTGATATTGCTATGATATTGATGCACTTCCATACACTTTTGATCATATTTGGACTAACCTATTAACTCAGTGCACCACAGTGCCAGTTCCTATTTTCTGCTGTTTTTCTATTTCAGGTTTCCCCCATATTAAAAGTGCTCCAAAAATTCCAGGAAAAATATAGGAAAAATCAGCGTATAGGAAGCTTCGCGAAGAACCAAAGATGGGCCAGCGGGGAGCTAGGGGAGGACCAGGCGGCCACCTGGCGCGGCCCCACACCTGGCCACGCCAGGGGGGCGCCTGGGGCCCCTGCTCCGCCTCTGACTGCCCCCCTTCGCATATATATCCCTCTCGTCCCGAAACCCTCGAGGACAAAACCCTTTTTCGCGATCTCGCCTCTGTTCCGCCGCCGCAGTGATTCCAAGATCGGGAGCATCAGGAGAACTCTTCCCGGCACCCTGCCGGAGGGGAGAACCACCACCGGGAGCTTCTCCACCACCAGGGACGCTTCCCGGATGAGTCGTGAGTAGTCCACCTTGGACCATGGGTCCATGATCAGTAGCTATGTGATGTTCTCCTCCCCTCTTTGCTCTTCATGGTTTAGACATCGTGAGCTGCCCTACATGATCGAGGCACATATGTAATCTTTCTGCTGAAGCTTTGCTGAGTTTGCTGGGATCTGATGGATTATGATACTATGTTCAGATTGTGTTTGAGTAATATATTTGATTCACCTCTTTTATATCTTTGTTCTTGAGTAATTCTTGCATGTTCTCCGTTGCTGTTTATTGCTTTGGCAAAGTAGTAGGTAGTAACTCCAAGAGGGAGCGTTATGCCCCCTGATGACTAGCTTGAGTGACAGAAACATGAGTCTAGGGGATGTGCTGTTGCCACAAGGGAGAAAACAACAGTGCTTGTACTTGCGGGTGCAAGGATTGTTTACTTTACGCAATGTTCTTTTAATGCAGTTCTCTGTTGCTTTGAGTTTACACTTTGGGTGGGATTCGCAACTTAATACCAGCGAGATGTTCTGGATAGATATCTCAAGGTGGATGATTAGTAGTAGATGCAGATGGATTTCGGTCTACTTGCCTTGGCGTACCGCCCATGCTTTTGAGCCTCTACCTTTCTTTGCATCCTAGTTAGCATTGGTTTGCGCACATAATCCTGTCAATTGCCCAGCTGTAATTTGTTTACCTCGCTTTGCTGTTTTATCGTCTTTTGGGAGAGAGACATCACTAGTGAACATCATGGGACCCCGGTCCATATTACCACCGCTGATCACACCTTCTATTTACTTCCTGTTTTTATTTCCTAGTTGCAGTCATAGCTATCATTATTATCTCTTGTGTTTGATCCTTTGTAAACAACAAGGCCGGAGGGATTGACAACCTCTCTATACTCGTTGGGAGCAAAGTTATCTGTATCTGTGTGCAGATCCCGTCAACCGCTAAGTTTCTGGCACCGTTGACACCTACTTGTCGACCCTCGGAGTCTCAAGGGATTCGATCCTTGGTATCTTTGCCAAGGGAAATTTTCCGCTACGCTACATCTCAACCTTCCACTTGGGGTAACCAACGAGGGGCGAGAAGCCATCAAGCAAGTTTTTGGCACCGTTGCCGGGGACTCCACTCTTCAAGATAGGGGAGTTGCACGCTATCTTTTATCTTTGCTTTTTAGTCTTGTTAGTTTACCTTTCAGTTTTTGCTTTAGTGTCCCTTACCAAAAATCACAAAAATAGTTATCTTGCTTTTAGTTGGCATTATGTCTGGTCCTTTTGCCTTTGGTGAGGCAGAAGTGCTCACCTTTAAACAAAGAGGTGGTGAAAGTCTAAAAGATGCTTGGTATAGAATTAATGATTCTCAAAAACGAGCCACCAAGAAGCAATCTACTACTATCCTGCTTAGAAATTTTTATGTTGGAATTACTTCTTGGAATAGGTTTATTCTAGATTCTGCTATCAATGGAAATTTCCTAGAAGCCCCAGTTTGGGAATCTCTTAGTATTATGGAAAATCTTGTTGGAAATCCCCCTGTTGTTAGCATTCAAGAGGACATTACCCTAGCTCACATTATGAAAAAACTTGAAAAGATAGAGCTAGAGATGCCAAGCATTAATAAGATAAATGAGTTGGACCGTAAGATCCAAGGGAATTTGAATAGGCTTGATAGCTCCATGCATAAAATTCTCAAAACTTTGGAGACCATCAAATCCCATGACTTGGATTCTTCTAGGATAGACAAGATTGAGGAAATCTTTGACACTTTAGGAACTACTTTCTCCTCAATCAAAGCCAAAAAGGTAGAAACTCCGGCAAAGAAGGAACCACAATTCGTTTACGTTCCAAAGGCTCCTCGTTCCAAAAGTAATCCATCTATTGCCAAAGGGGTTGAAACTGTGAAGACTTTGGAATAAATACCTCTCTTTGATAAATTTATAAATGAATCTCCCATTGACTTTCCACCTTTTGGTTTTCTCCCTAGAAGTATCTTTATTAGGCCTTTATTTGAAAGTCCTCTTAAGACTAGTTGTACTATTGAAGAGCTTTTTGATGATCTTGATGATGGTTCAACTGATACAACTTGATCTTTTTGCATCATGCCTAGCTTAAAGGCATAAAAGAAAGCGCTTTTGGGAGGCAGCCCATAACGAATTAGGTATTATTTTGCTTTTGTTGTGTCTTGATGTTTGTTACTACAGTAGCATCATCATTGTATCTTTTCTTTTCAGCTTTGTGCCAAGTTTAGCCTCCGATTGCAAGAAAGTTCAAAAGTTGTGACGTGCTGTCCAGAAAACAGATTCTGTCCTTGGACAGAAAAATTCGAATAAAATCACCAGATCATCTTTTTGATCTGAATTTTTTTGACAGCATGCTCTATACAATTGGCTTTCGAGCTTCTGTTCTGAGTTTTTTGATTTGAGTTGCAGAAGTGCCCCGAAAAAATTATTTACTACCTGCTGGTCTGTTTTTCACAGATTCTGTCCTGTTTTGGCTTTTCTTCGTTTTGCAAACCTTGAGCTTGCTTTTTCTTTGCAAAAACCTTTTGGAAATCTTGAGAAACAGTAGCTCTTCAAGATTATCTTTATTTCCAGTAGGGAAAAATTATTTTATTGTGGGTACTAACCTCGCTAATCAGATTATGATGAGTTATGTATGAAGGGAGTTTTCAAGTGTGCGAGGGAAGATGATAAAAGAAGATTCAGGAGGGTCAAAAGCTCAAGCTTGGGGATGCCCCCGTGCACCCCCAAGAAATATTCAAGAAGACTCAAGCGTCTAAGCTTGGGGATGCCCCCATGCATCCCCTTCTCCATCAACAATTATCAGTTCGTCTTTCGTTCCACTATAATATCACTTCATGCGTTATGTGCTATGCTCGGAGCGTCTTGCTCTTAGTTTCTTTTTTTTTTGTTTTCTTTAGCTTTGCTTGCTGTTAATAACAAGTTAGAACCCAGCTTTCTTTGTGTGGGAGAGAAACACGCTCCACTTCAACCAAGAACACAACATAGGATTTTCATGCTTATCTTTGCTGTGTGTGTTCTTTGTCTTTCCATAGCTGCTGTCATGTTTAGTTCTTAGTTTTCATGCTTTTCTTTTTAAAGAGCTTTTGTTTAGTTGGTTGCTGAACTCTCTTGAGTTTTCATGTTTATCTTGTTAAGAGAGTTTGCCTGTTGCACTGAGTTGTGTGTCTTAACTTAAAGTAGGTAATTGAGGTTGCTATTTAATTTTAGTAGTAACTTGCAATAGTTTTGAGGTATTGCCATGAGTAATGTCTGAACTTTTGGTGTCAAGAGCTTTAGCCTATTAGTGATAGATGTCGTATTTTGGGCAATCCGTGTTTATTTTCGAAAACCTACAAAATAGTTGAGAACTTTAGCTACTAGATGGATCACTAATATTTGGAGGGATCGAATATTAGAGTACACTCACGTACCATGAGTCGAGGATGCGCAAGGATAACCAAACCCCCATACACTCCTCCTCGGGGTACTTGTCTCTTTGTGAACCTCCTAATTAGATTGAGAGTGACCGATAATAAGTGCATGAGTTCTTCGGACTAATGTGAGTATTCGAAAGTTGACACTTCCACCTAGCCATATTTTTCTAGCCTCTTCGGTACCGTGCATTGCCCTTTCTCACCTCGAGAGTTGGCGCATACTTCACCGGTGCATCCAAATCCTTGGCACGATACGCTCTGTCATCATAAGCCTCATTATATCCTTCCTCAAAACAGCCACCATACCTACCTATCAAGGCATTTCCATAGCCTTTCCGAGATACATTGCCATGCAACATCCATCTTCTCATGACTTGATCTTCATGTCATACATGCATTTTGCTTGATTGATGAGCCGCATGCTAGTTGGGCCTTGCCCTAATGATTGCTACATGACGCGCTAGTATCATTGTATATCCTGCTACACCGGCAGAGGCATACATTTGCATACATCATGATAGTTTCATTTTCTTTATGTTGAGTACTTTTGTAAAGTGTGAAAGATCTTCTATACTTCTTGTAATATATAGAGTGTTGCCCCTAAAGTGAGGAAAAGATCCCAAAGAGGACAAAATCAAAAGATCCCAAAGAGGACAAATGAGAGTTAAATAGAAAGAGCCATTGAGGCCACAAAAAAATAAAAATAAAAGAGAAAAAAGAGAAAAAGAAATAAAAAGAGAGAAGGGGGCACACTACTATTCCTTTTGAGAGATCCACACTTGTACTCCATCTTATACCTTGTACTCCATAGAGATTATCATTCATGCATATAGCTATGTGGGGACCTTCACACTATAGAACTTGGCTTGTATATTCCAATGATGAGCCTCCTCAAAAGAGCTCTAGGTCTTCTTGAGCGAGCAAGTTGGATGCACCCCCACTAGTTCCATAGGAGAGCTTACCTTAGCTCATATGTGCATCCGTTGCATGGCAATCCCTACTCCTCACATCATATCTATCATTTGGCTTTCTCTCGCCTATGATTGTCCTGATTGATGTGAGCCTTTCACACCTTTTTTTGTCTTCCCCCTTCATCATTTTTCTCTCTTTGCCATCTTAAGTGTCAACTTTCTTGCTTATGCTCATCCATTGCATGAGTGCTCAAAACATCGAAAGGGAGTGGATCATTTTGACTTGTACCTGGCTAGTGGTCTGGGGATGAGTCAAGATAAGATTCCAAAGAAGACCAAGTGTGAAACTTTAGTAGATTAAGTTCTCAACAATACAAAAACTATGTTTTACTCTCTCGTATATCCCTATCCCCTTTCTTGCACGCAAACACCATTTGGAGACATTCGAGTCACGGACAACGAGAGCTCTTGCACCTTTATGTCCTTATGTTGTTTGTTAAAGTGCTAATATAGACTCTTGCTTGTTATGAATTGAATTGAATTACATGCCTTGATTGCTTTACTTAAAAAGTTCTTATATGGTTGGTAGCATGTCACCACAGAAATTATGCTTGTTATCATTTACCTACTCGAGGACGAGCAGGAATTAAGCTTGGGGATGTTGATACGTCCAAAACGTATCTATAATTTCTGCTTGCTCCATGCTTCTTTTGTGTGATATTGCTATGATATTGATGCACTTCCATACACTTTTGATCATATTTGGACTAACCTATTAACTTAGTGCACCACAGTGCCAGTTCCTGTTTTCTGCTGTTTTTTTATTTCAGGTTTCCCCCATATTAAAAGTGCTCCAAAAATTCCAGGAAAAATATAGGAAAAATCAGTGTACAGGAAGCTTCGCGAAGAACCAAAGATGGGCCAGAGGGGAGCTAGGGGAGGCCCAGGTGGCCACCTGGCGCGGCCCCACCCCTGGCCGCGCCAGGGGGGCGCCTGGGGCCCTTGCTCCGCCTCTGGCTGCGCCCCTTCGCATATATATCCCTCTCATCCCGAAACCCTCGAGGACAGAACCCTTTTTCGTGATCTCGCCTCTGTTCCGCCGCCGCAGCGCTTCCAAGATCGGGAGCATCGGGAGAACTCTTCCCGGCACATTGCCGGAGGGGAGAACCACCGCGGGAGCTTCTCCACCACCATGGACGCTTCCCGGATGAGTCGTGAGTAGTCCACCTTGGACCATGGGTCCATGATCAGTAGCTATGTGATGTTCTCCTCCCCTCTTTGCTCTTCGTGGTTTAGACCTCGTGAGTTGCCCTACATGATCGAGGCACATATGTAATCTTTCTGCTGTTGCTTTGCTGAGTTTGCTGGGATCTGATGGATTATGAGAGTATGTTCAGATTGTGTTTGAGTAATATATTTGATTCACCTCTTTTATATCTTTGTTCTTGAGTAATTCTTGCATGTTCTCCGTTACTGTTTATTGCTTTGGCCATGTAGTAGGTAGTAACTCCAAGAGGGAGCGTTATGCTTGATTGTGGGTTCATGCCCCCTGATGACTAGCTTGAGTGACAGAAACATGAGTCTAGGGGATGTGCTGTTGCCACAAGGGAGAAAACAACGGTGCTTGTACATGCGGGTGCAAGGATTGTTTACTTTACGCAAAGTTCTTTTAATGCAGTTGTCTGTTGCTTTGAGTTTACACTTTGGGTGGGATTCGCAACTTAATACCAGCGAGATGTTCTGGGTAGATATCTCAAGGTGGATGATTAGTAGTAGATGCAGATGGATTTCGGTCTACTTGCCTTGGCGTACCGCCCATGCTTTTGAGCATCTAGCTTTCTTTGCAGCATAGTTAGCATTGGTTTGCGCACATAATCCTGTCAATTGCCCAGCTATAATTTGTTTACCTCGCTTTGCTGTTTTATCGTCTTTTGGGAGAGAGACATCACTAGTGAACATCATGGGACCCCGGTCCATATTACCACCGCTGATCACACCTTCTATTTACTTCCTGTTTTTATTTCCTAGTTGCAGTCATACCTATCATTATTATCTCTTGTGTTTGATCCTTTGTAAACAACAAGGCCGGAGGGATTGACAACCTCTATGTACTCGTTGGGAGCAAAGTTATCTGTATCTGTGTGCAGGTCCCGTCAACCGCTAAGTTTCTGGCGCCGTTGACACCTACTTGTCGACCCTCGGAGTCTCACGGGATTTGATCCTTGGTATCTTTGCCAAGGGAAGTTTGCCGCTACGCTACATCTCAACCTGCCACTTGGGGTAACCAACGAGGGGCGAGAAGCCATCAGGTATCTGCTTATCTTCCCCGCGTAACCATAAGGAAGTTTTACTCCTACGAGGCAGGTGAAAAACTGCTCGATCTCCTCCTGACTTAGAGTGAAGCACGCGGGAGGGTAGTCATTTCCGGTCTTCTTGGCCTTTTTGCCTTTGCGACGAATTTCCGTGTCCTGCTTCGCCTCATCATCATCATCATCATCTTGATCATCATATATAGCGTGAAGCTCCTGCCTGATGCCCATTGATTTCAAGTCTGCCCTTGCTTTCGGCCCATCTTTGGTCCTCTCTGGCATGTTGAGCAGGGTACCAAGCAGACTCTCACACACGTTCTTCGTGATATGCATTACATCAAGGCTATGAGGCACACGGTGGATCTTCCAGTACGACAAGTCCCAGAAAACAGACCTCGTTTTCCATACCTTCAGCAGCGGCTCTGGCGCCTTACGCTTCTTTCCCGGCTCTGGCGCTTTTTGCTTCTTTCCCGGCAGTGGGCAATCTTTCCAATTTTTCAACAGCTCGTCTATTTCCTCGCCGCTCCTCGTACGCGGGCGTCCTCGGGGTTCGGTTTCACCATCAAACAGATCCTTGCGTTTTCTCCATAGGTCATCGTCGCGAAGCCACCTTCGATGTCCCGTGAACATGGTTTTCGAAGACCCGGGATCTCTATCTAGCTGGCGATACATTGTGTCATCCATGCACCTGACGCATCCAGAAAATCCGTGGACCTCCTGCCCCGCGACATATCCGTAACCGAGATAGTCGCGCACCGTCGTGAGCAGCACGGCTCTCATAGGGAAATATTCTTTCTCTGCGGCGTCCCACGTATTGGCTGGCGTTTTCCACAGCGTGTCAAGCTCCACTTTCAGCAGCCCCAGATACAGATTGATGTCGTTCCCTGGTTTTTTCGGTCCTTCAATTAGCATACTCATGTGAATGTACTTCCTCTTCATGCACAACCAGGGGGGAAGGTTGTACATCCACACAAACACAGGCCAGGTGCTATGTGTGCTTCTCTGGCTGCCAAACGGATTGACTCCATCGGTGCTCGCGCCCAGCACGATGTTCCTTGGATCGTTCCCAAATTCTAGGCCTTCGAAGTTCAACGCTTGCCACTGGCTCGCATCCTTAGGTTGACTCAGCATCTTGTCTTTTTTATCTATCTCTGGATCATTTGCGTCATCTTCTCGCTTCTTCTCCTCCCTATCCGCGTGCCAACGCAGGAGCTTTGCTACCTTAGGGTCCGTGAAATACCGCTGCAGACGAGGAGTGATCGGAAAGTACCACACCACTTTTCGAGGAGCTTTCTTCCTCTTCTTGTATCGAGTGACGCCGAACACCGGACATATGGTAGACTCCGCGTGCTCGTCCCGATAAATGATGCAATTTTTCATGCACACATGGTATTTCACGTGCGGTAAATCGAGAGGACACACGATTTTCTTCGCCTCCTCCAAACATGTCGGGCACTTGTTCCCCTTGGGAAGACGTTCGTGCCAGATTGACATGTTCTCGTCAAAGCATGCGTCGGTCATTTTGTGTTTTACCTTCATCTCCAGAGCCATGAGCGTTACTTTCAGGCGGGTATCCTCGGGCCTGCATCCTTCATACAATGGAATAACCGCGTCTAACTCAAGTTGATCCATCTTGGCTTTCTCTCGGGCGGCAGCTCTTGCGTTATCCGTCTGCTTGAGAAGCAGCTCCTGAATATGAGGGTCCTGCACCCAGCCCATCGATGGTCCAGCGTCGTCTGCTCCGACGGCATCATCATCTTCATGATCATGCCCGCCGTCTGCTCTGGCATCTTCCTCATCATGATGTCCTGCATCTTCTACATGATGACTGTGTACAGCATCACCATCGTGATCATCTCCTGGGGATTCTTCGTCTTCTCGCCCGCCCGAGCCGCGGTGGTTGTCTTGCTGCCCTTCCTCATTTCTTGCCCGACCCCCATGGACGACTTCGTAGTCATCTTCATCACCTTTCCACCGATAGCCATCCATGAAACCACGCAAGAGCAGGTGGTCCCGCACCTGCCCGGAATCCGGGTCCGCAATAAGGCTCTTCAGCTTGCATCTTCGACACGGACATCTTATCTCCGTCTCGTTCTTTTGAAGCATCTCGGCCTTTGCGGACCTCAAAAACCTATTCACGATGCCTTCGGTCATCGTGCGGACCATGGTCGCCTGCGGGGTAGAGCAAAACGATATTTTAGAACCAAGAAAAAATTTGGCATGACTTTCCCTAAAAATAGGACCAAAAAGAATGCTTAATGCCAAAATTCTCGCCGAAACGGAAATGAATCAACATTCCGGCAAAATATTGGCAACTATCGCATTTCAAATACCGGTACACCTCCAAACACAAACACATATGCAACACCACAAACATATGCAACACCACGAACATACATAGATCTAGCTAGGCCATAAAAAGTGCATGTGCACATTGTTGTAGGGAGAACAACATAAATATAGCTTCCCCCCTTACTTACCTATCAAAACAAGGTAATTTAACCACTTAATTTGAATGAATCTATGGTGGAAATGAGGTGAAAAAGAGGAGGCACCCGAGACAAGGAGGAGGTGGAGAGAATGAAGTGGGGAGAATGTGAGTGTGGGTAGGAGAGGTTGTCCAAAATATCTTGTTGCTGCCCACTTACTAATGGCGCACCAACTCTAAATGCGCCATTAGTAATCCAGGTTACTAATGGCGCACCTTCTGGTGGTGCGCCATTAGTAGTTTTGCCAAAAAAAACATACTAATGGCGCACTGTTCCACAGTGCGCCATTACTAGTTTAAACTAGTAATGGCGCACGGTGGAACAGTGCCCCATTAGTAGTTTTGCAAAAAAAGGAATAAAAAATATAATAAAAAAACCAACATTAGTGGCGCACTTTCCGACAGGTGCGCCATTACTATTTACAACTAGTAATGGCGCACTGTGTCTGGATGGGCCATTAGTATGTTTGGACAGGCGCACTAGGTCAATTTTTTTGATACTAATGGCGCACCCTGGGCCAGGTGCGCCATTAGTAGTTTCAACTCTAATGGCGTATCAGAAGGTGGTGCGCCATTAGTATATACTAATGGCGCATCACTTCTCTGGTGCGCCATTAGTGTCAATCCCATCTATAACCCTTTTTCTAGTAGTGCCGGTTGGTGGCACCAACCGGGACGAAAAGGGAGCATTGGTCCCCATTGGTGCAACGAACCGGGACCAAAGGTGGGTATTGGTCCCGGTTCGATCCACCAAGCGGGACCAATAACCTATGCACAGCGGCGTGGTGGTGGGAGTTTAGTCCCACCTTGCTAGCTGAGAGCGATGAGCACCTATTTATAAGCCCCGCTGTCTCTTCCAGCTTGAACTCCTCTGAACTGCAGGCCTATGGGCCTAAACTGACACTGCTATTCTCGTGGGCTTGCTGGGCTTTCTACGGGCCTGAATCCTGGCCCACGGTTGGGTTTCTAGTAGTATTCATGCCGTGGTGGCCCAGTAGGTGGCATTTTTTTTATTGTTTTCCATTTTTGTTCTTTGTTGCTTTATTTTTAGTTTTGTTTCTACTTTCAACAAAATACTTACTGTTGCTATTTTTATTTATTTTATTAAAGTTTATTTATTTTACTTTATTAAAGTTTATTTTGTTTCTACTTATTTATTTTATTTTTATTCTACTTATTTATTTTATTTTATTTTTTATTTTTTATTAAAGTTCTTTTTGCTTTTAATGTTTTGAACAGAAAATACTTTAATAATTTTAGTTGCATAAATTTTATATCTATACCTATACTAATTCTAGACTCCCAAGAAATTCCCACGTTAATCAGATTTTACGAGCCGTTGATATGGTGGGACCGAGTTATTACGGTAGAGATCCTTCCATGTACGTTTTTTTTCTCTCTCAAAAATTTCATTAATTCTACCCAAAAAAAGAGTTAAAAAGCCATATAAACGTTTCTATT
Organism: Secale cereale; assembly: GCA_902687465.1. Lineage (NCBI taxonomy): Eukaryota > Viridiplantae > Streptophyta > Magnoliopsida > Poales > Poaceae > Secale > Secale cereale. Next base: position 738,449,633 of record LR738712.1, read on the forward strand.
GTATTTTTTTCAGGGTACGTTTCTATTTTGTTACTATCTTAGGAGCATGGGACTCTCCTTCCTTTGTTGCAGCACGGGACCTAGCCGTCCTCTCTCTCCCCTTTACCTAAAACAAATCAATCATAATCTCCTTCAGATCTATTTCTGATTCCATGATGCCTCTGATGGGCGATGGCGGGGAGGACAGGGATCGATCATCTGCAGTGTTCACATAGACGTTTCCACCTCTCGAACCCTCCTCCCGTTCTCACCTCGCCCAAAGAAAAATTCGCCTCAGCTCAAAGGGTGCCCTGCTGCAGCAATTCGAGGGCTAGATAGGATCCAATGGCAGGCTGGAAGTAGAACATCAGGACCTTCAAGTCCTAATTGGTATATCACTATAATCAAGCTTGGTGCGTCCCTTCTGTTGTCCACAAAGTTTAATGACAATCTAAATTAATCAGGATTTTATTCGATCAATCTATTTAGGATTGTCTTATTAACATAAGGGCACTTGTGCAGGGTTCTTTGTCGCCCCTCTGTTCAACGGCAAGATTTACCACAATCACCTAGCAGTTTGCTTGCAACGAACCATCCTCTTTTTCCGAAAGTCTTGTGTCAGTTTGTGAGAGTAGAACCATATGATTTACCGGGAATCATAATTGGAAAAATGCCCTTTATTACTTTTTCATATAGGACAGCTTACGGATGACAAGCAGCTGAGAGATGGTGTCAATCCATTAGTATTTGAGAACGATTATCCATTAATTATTGTGTTCTTTAGAAAAGGCTATTCCACACACAAGTGAAATATTAATGGTTTTGAATTGGTGGGAAGCTCCATGGATCTGTTTTAGGTTTTGGGCAGCAAACGTACTGTACTTCTGATGGAGTTGTGCTGAAACTATAGACTGAGAGTCCTTCGATTTGTGTGTAACATACATGCACATTTTCCCATCTTTTTCAGGTGGTCCGTGACTTTTGATGGAGTTGTGTTGAAACTATAGACTGAGAGTCCTTCGATCTATCAGGTGTTTATATGAGTGCCGTAACAGTGGCGTAAGAACCAATGGATTGGTTAGTAATTTTATCTTCATCGATTACCTCAGTTTTGCTAATTTGGATACTATAGGTTTGATTAAATTTGGATCACATCGTTCATCTTATTTTGAAGCATGTACATGTGCATCAGGTACAGTTTTTTTATCGCAAAATATACAAATCAATCACTCTTCTGGCTGAGTCCTTCATATGAGAGGCTATTTCATCGTTTGATCATACAATCCTTGCATTTATATATTTGGATCACACAGCATCAACCGGTCGCCCAGGAAAGCATTAGCTATTAACATGTTGCTAAGATAGCAAGTTAATGGGAGAAAGATCTGTCTGGCCAGTCCGCGTGCCCGTAAACAGCACGAGGACCAGATCCACCTTATCTATGGTACTAACATTTTCATTTGATAGTATTTTATGCACTTAATTGCCCTATTCTAAGCTACTAACATTTTCGTTTGATGCATCCTATGAAATAAGGGTCCAATTATTTGCAAACTATAGAGACCCCCATACATGTTTGTTTGTAACAATAACGGATACGTAGAAATGCAACAGGCTATTCTTCAGGGTGGGAAACTACAGCGACAGTTCATAATTGTTATTAGTGATTAAAATACGTCCATGTTAGAAATTTATTTTCTTTCAGAGATTTGTCAGCTTATACAGACCTAGCTAGGTCTTCTGCACGAATAGTACTATGCAGGTGGGCGTAATGCAATTATGAGTTAGAATGGTTCCTGGAAATTGAAGCTCGGCGTAATTAGGTTATGAGATTCCACTAGGGTCAACAACAACTATGTTATATCTTCCTTGACATGACACTACTTGAAAAAAGAGGTCAGATTTTTGGTTAAAATATATGTATATTCATCATAAATAGGCAACTATGGTATATAAAAGTTATTCGAAATTTTGAGGCTTCTTCATAAGTCACCAAACTGTTTCAGGGCGCTATGATACATGTCATGGTAATGACATATGGTGTTCAAGAATTTTTCTGTCATACCCATCAGTGCTTCTGTACATGCAAAATTGGTATTGGTTGCAAGACGATTTATTATATCTAGGGCTACTATGATTATACAAGTTAATCCAATTTTTTCAGGCTTCTTCGTAATACACCGTAATTCTTTGAGGGCACTGTGATACATGCCAAGGCAATGAAGCATATGGTTAAGAAGTTCACGAATTTGTCTATCATGCCCATCAGTACTTTTGTGTATGCAAAATAGGTATGCTCGCAAGATGACGTTGTAGAGAAAATAAAGATGGGAGCCCATGCACAAGGTACTATTCAAAGCATATGTTCTATTACAAAACATCACTGCAAGTAAGAACTGAAATTATATATGAATCTGTGCATGGGCTTTGAATGAATGTTGTGTTGTACAATTGATGAAGAATTACAAACTAAGAGTAGTGAAGAAAAATATGAATTCAAATTCAAGGAACCATCTAATTATGAGAAAGCATAAAAGTACTCACAGATGTGTCTGCAATGATAAAATTCCAGAATGCAATATTTATGTTGCACATTCAGAAAATGAAGGAACTAAGAAGAATTCAAAGATTAACAAATGGAGTACTGACACAAGGTTGAAAGAAAAACGTCCTCTATTATGAACGCTATAAAGCCCGATCAAACCACCTGTATTATTAAAGATAAAAAATAATGCATCAAACAGGAGGCGATAAAAAAATATCCAAATGGGCAAATACATGGCAAATAGGAATGTGGTGGTCCATCATTAGAGCAGCCAAAATGAAAAACGAAAGAGTTACCGACCATTCTAAATATCCTTGCCAGTGCGAATGCACGGGTTGACGACTAGTAATTCTAGTTTCACTAATACTAAAGGTTTATAAAAGCTTTTTGGTTGATTCCTTTAGCTATCAGAGTTTCATTAAAGTTTTCTAGTTCATTCTTTTTTCTATTAGAGTTTCATTAAAGTTTTCTAGTTAATTCTTTTAGTTTATTATTTTTTCTATTAGAGTTTCATAAAAGTTTTCCAGTTCATTCTTTTTTATATTAGTTCATTCTTTGAGCTAAATGATCCTGAAATTGAAAAGCATTTCAAATGAACTCTGAAAAGGTTGGAAGTTGGCATGGCATCATCATTTCACTCACATAGCATGTGCTAAAAAGTTGAGAGGGTTACGATAAAAACTGGATGCACTTCGTGTACAAAACGGACTATCTGTTTCAAGGTATCAGGGTTTCAGACGAAAACTCATCTGGTACAAAGGGATGTCAAATATTTAACTTATTTGAACTACAGACTACTTCTATGTTCAAAATGCACCATTACAAAGTGATATTCTAGATTAAATGCATCATCACAATAGTTGTGGAGAGAAAGTCTTCACTTTTTCTTCGCTTGTGTCATTTGCTTATTGCGCCGTAAGCATGGATAATCTTCATCGTTTATCATGGTGCTTGGGTTAGCCTTGACTTTGAAGGGGGGAATTTCATGAAACTTTTCATAATCTTCGGAAATGTCTGTCTTGCCCTCCACTCCCACGTTGTCTCTTTTTCCTGAAAGAACTATGTGGCGCTTTGGTTCATAGTTTGATGTGTTCGCTTCCATATGTTTACTTTTTCTGGTTCTTGTAGACATGTCCTTCACATAAAAAACCTGCGCCACATCATTGGCTAGGACGAACGATTCATCTGTGTACCCTAGATTGTTCAGATCCACTGTTGTCATTCCGTAATCTGGGTCTACCTGTACCCCGCCTCCTGACAGATTGACCCATTTGCACTTAAACAAAGGGACCTTAAAATCATGTCCACTATGTAACCATAATATGTGTCCTTTTCCTTCTTGGTTGGTGCATCAAAGCGGACACCGCTGTTTTGGTTGGTGCTCTTTTTATCTTGGGCGATCGTGTAAAATGTATTCCCATTTATCTTGTATCCTTTATAAGTCAATACAGTCGAAGATGGTCCCCTGGACAACAAGTACAACTCATCACAAACAGTGTTGTCAACACTGAGACGTGTTTCCAACCAACTGCCGAAAGTCTTGATGTGTTCACATGAAATCCAGTCATCACACCGCTCTGGGTGTTTGGAGCACAGACTGTTCTTGTGTTCATCGACATACGGGGCCACCAGGGTAGAGTTATGTAGAACTGTGTAGTGTGCTTCAGACCAAGAATGCCCGTCCCCGCATAATATTGACCCCCCTCCAAGCGTTCCTTTCCCAGTTAGTCTCCCCTCATACCGCGATTTTGGGAGACCAATCTTCTTAAGACCAGGAATGAAGTCAACACAAAACCCAATGACATCCTCTGTTTGATGACCCATGGAGATGCTTCCTTCTGGCCTAGCATGGTTACAGACATATTTCTTTAGGACTCCCATGAATCTCTCAAAGGGGAACATATTGTGTATAAATACGGGCCCCATAATGACAATATCGTTGACTAGATGAACTAGGACGTGCGTCATGATATTGAAGAAGGATGGTGGGAACACCAGCTCGAAACTGACAAGACATTGCGCCACATCACTCCTTAGCCTTGGTATGATTTCTCGATCGATCACCTTCTGAGAGATTGCATTGAGGAATGCACATAGCTTCACAATGGCTAATCGGACGTTTTCCGGTAGAAGCCCCCTCAGTGCAACCGGAAGCAGTTGCGTCATAATCACGTGGTAGTCATGAGACTTTAGGTTCTGGAACTTTTTCTCTGCCATATTTATTATCCCTTTTATATTCCACGAGAAGCTAGACGGGACCTTCATACTGAGCAGGCATGCAAAGAAGATTTCCTTCTCTTCTTTGGTAAGAGCGTAGCTGGCAGGACCTTCATACTGCTTTGGAGTCATTCCATCTTTTTTGTGCAAACGTTGTAGGTCCTTTTGTGCCTCCGGTGTATCTTTTGTCTTACCATACATGCCCAAGAAGCCGAACAGGTTCATGCAAAGGTTCTTCGTCACGTGCATCACGTTGATTGAAGAGCAGACCTCTAGGTCTTTCCAGTAGGGTAGGTCCCAAAATATAGATTTCTTCTTTCACATGGGTGCGCGTCCCTCAGCGTCATTCAGAACAGATAGTCCGCCGGGACCCTTTCCAAAGATTACCTGTAAATCATTGACCGCAGCAAGTACGTGATCGTTGGTACGCATGGCGGGATTCTTCCGGTGATCTTCCTCGCCTTTGATATGCTTGCCTTTCTTTCGACATTGATGGTTGGTCGGAAGAAATCGACGATTCCCCAGGTACACATTCTTCCAGCATCTGTCCAGGTATATACTTTGGGTGTCATCTAAACAGTGCGTGCATGCATGGTATCCCTTGTTTGTTTGTCCTGAAAGGTTACTAAGAGCAGGCCAATCATTGATGGTTACAAACAGCAATGCATGTAGGTCAAATTCGTCCTGGTTGGCCTCATCCCACACACGTACACCTTGTCCAGTCCACAGCTGTAAAAGTTCTTCAACTAATGGCCTTAGGTACACAACAATGTTGTTGCCGGGTTGCTTAGGGCCTTGGATGAGTATTGGCATCATAATGAACTTCCGCTTCATGCACAACCAAGGAGGAAGGTTATAGATACATAGAGTCACAGGCCAGGTGCTGTGATTGCTGCTCTGCTCCCCAAAAGGATTAATGCCATCCGCGCTTAAACCAAACCATATGTTTCTTGCGTTACCTTCAAACTCCTCCCAGTACGTTCACTCGATTTTTCTCCACTGCGACCCGTCAACGGGTGCTCTCAACTTCCCGTCTTTCTTACGGTCCTCTGCGTCCCATCGCATCAACTTGGCATGCTCTTTGTTTCTGAACAGACGTTTCAACCTTGGTATTATAGGAGCATACCACATCACCTTGGCAGGAACCCTCTTCCTTGGGTGCTCACCGTCAACATCACCAGGGTCATCTCGTCTGATCTTATACCGCAAGGCACAGCATACCGGGCATGCATGTATCTTATGCACCTCCAACCCTAGAGGGCATACGACCTTCTTTGCTGCGTAAGTACTATCGGGCAATTCATTATCCTTTGGAAGCTTCTTCTTCAATATTTTGAGTAGTTTCTCAAATCCTTTGTCAGACACACCATTCTCTGCCTTCCACTGCAGCAATTCCTGTACGGTACCAAGCTTCATGTTACCATCTTCGCAATTGGGGTACAACCCTTTTTTTGTAATCCTCCAACATGCGATCGAACTTCAGCTTCTCCTTTTCACTTTAGCACTGTCTACTTGCATCAACAATGACCCGGCGGAGATCATCGTCGGGCACAACATTGTCTCGTCCCTCTTGACCTTCAGCAGCTTCCCCCGTTGTAGCATCACCATATTCTGGGGGCACATAGTTGTCATCGTCCTCTTCTTCTTCATTGTCTTCCATCATAACCCCTATTTCTCCGTGCTTGGTCCAAACATTATAGTGTGGAATGAAACCCTTATAAAGCAGGTGGGTGTGAAGGGTTTTCGAGTCGTAGTAAGACCTCGTATTCCCACAGATACTGCATGGACAACACATAAAACCATTCTGCTTGTTTGCCTTAGCTACTTCGAGAAAATTATGCAAGCCATTAATGTACTCAGAGGTGCGTCTGTCACCGTACATCCATTGCCGATTCATCTGCTTGCATTTATATATAATTAAGTGTGTCAAAAACCATTACAAAACATCATGGATAGATAAGTGATCAAATTAATATAAGTTCATCATCACATTATATTCAAAGTACATGCATAGCTCACCACGGTGGTGCCTGCGACGAGATCGGCGCGGGCGATCAACGGCTGTGAAGACGGGGACGGGACGTGACAGACCGCTCAACCTAGCCAAATCTCGGAGAAAATGGACCTTCGAGTTCGAGCTTCGAGAGGAGAAAGCTTAACTAGTGTGGCTCGGGCATTTCATCGAACACCTCATGTGCATATATGGAAGGTGAGCTAGAGCACCACACAAAGCTCTCCCCTCGTCGGCCAGAAAAAACAAAGCAGTGTGGGCTCGCCGGCGATGGGGTATATATAAGCAACCAATTGGTCCCGGTTCGTTACTTGAACCGGGACAGAAAGTGTGCCTTTAGTCCCGGTTCCAGTCGCGAACCGGGACCAATGGGTGTGGGCAAGGACCGAGGCCCATTGGTCCCCGTTCGTGTCTGGAATCGGGCAAATGGGTCCAGACCAATCGGGACAGATGCCCCACGAGGCCCGGTCGGCCCCCTGGGCGCACGAACCGGTAAGTATGCCCGCATGGGTCCCGGTTCGTGAGTGAACCGGGACTAATGGGCTTGCCAGGCCTGGACCAAAGCCCTGTTTTCTACTAGTGAATTGCCACATGGAGGCCCATCTGTCCGAGTTGGTATAAGAACCGGGACTAATGGTCTAGGGCATTTGTATCGACCGTTTAGTCCCGGTTCCCCAACCTGGACAAATGGCCCTTACGAACCGGGACAAATGGCCCTTTTTGCACTAGTGCAACATGGCAAGCTCCTCTAGTAAAGCTGCAAGTTGGAATTAATAATTAGCACGCCATGGTGCTAACTCTTGATGTTACAATTAATGATCAGTTGGAGCCATACCTAGAGATGATAGCGGATCAAAAGGACAGGGAGGAGAAGATGGGCTTGATGGATCTCAAAGGTACTAGGGGCAGGGCTAGTGTGTACTACCACTATATGGGCTCCCTCACAAGTCACAACCCGGCCTTTAGCAAAAAGGGTCATTTGGACCATCGTCCAGAAGGTACGTCCTTTCATTCACCTTCACGCCTCACGTACCAGTAAACTAATTCAATTATGGACCATCACATAACATACAACCTACATTTTGAGACAAAGAGTCTTCCTACCGGTTTCAGTCACACCCATGCACAACTCCTGGTCTACACTATGCTACTGTTGGTGAATGATTGTTTCCTTGGTTTAATTTTCAGGTTCGCACCGTGTCAAGGCCGTCACCAGCTGGAACTTCTCCGGGAGGCCGTCCACGATGTAATATATATTTTTTCCTCGTCCGTTTCTCCTATCCATTTTGTGAAAGAGAAGTCATATTCTCCTGGTGACTGCACTCAACCCTTATCTTTCATCACTTGTAAATCTTGAGACTCATGTTGGACAGTAGAAATCTAAAAGGACTAGAATTCAATTTCGTCAAGCTCAACCGTGGACTAGCAATAGTTGGCCCAAAGTAAGCAAAAATTGAACTGGTTTCCTCAATTCCACCGTGCTTGTTTACAGTGGAAGACATGGAGAAGAATGTGAGGCCCTATCAAAAGGTCAAAATGATGCCTGGGTCCAGCCTATGACGGTGCCCTCCATGTGTTGAGCGCCGTCTGGGCATGGACGACCACTCGAGTTTCGGATTATGGTTGCCATCAAGGATCTTTGTGAGTGCTTTTCTCCAGATCTGGTTGCTGGCTGCTGTCGGTGACTCGTACTGGCTAGGTTGTGGGCTACGGCAGGAAGGCTAATGTGCTGGTTTTGGTGGCTCTCTCTCCAACTAGTTGCCTCCGGTGATATGATTGTGCAGCGGCGGTGGTGGCATTTCCAGGCAAACACATTACACATGTAGATGTTTAGATCGTGGAAGAGTGGTTGCGATTGGTGGTGCTTTTTAAGTACCCGGTCTTGAGCTCGGGGTGAAAACCCTAGGTCTGACCCGAGTTGGTTATACCTGACAATGAAGATGTTTTCCTTGTTGAAGGCATTGCTGGGATATGCTCAGACTTGTTCTTCAGGATGAAAACCTACATCTGGTATCTGGTGGTTGGATCAGGTGACGATGATGTTTAAACTTCATTCCCTTACTGAACGTGTTGATGATGAATAATCTTGATGTCCTTATGCTGTCAAGAGATGGTTGGTGTGCATAAGGTCATTATTGTAGTTTGTGGATCGCTGCTTTGATCACTTTGGGTTTTTTTCTGCTTAGAAATAGCTTCGGTCTTGTATGAGTTTGCTCTTTGTCGACGTGTTTTCGTGTGTGTGCATTGGTGCAGGTTGTGTGCATCCTAGTTATGCAGAGGCTAGGTGTGTGCACATTAAATTATGTATGTGTCCACTTGATGCTTCATTATGAGTTAATAAAATCCACCATTTGTCGGGAAAAAAATTAGACATTGATTATTAGCTAAGGTCGGTTCTCCGCTTAATTTGTTTGTTCTTGCAGCTATTATATATGTAGACGGTTAGACCATTTTTTAGTTTTCTCTATCCATTTCGATGCCTTGTACTGAATAATATACGAGGTTCATGATGTCCCATGCATATTTACATGTTAAGATCTTGAAATATAGATATTGTAGAAATTATTATTGTTGGTGTTGGGTACTACTCCATAACTCACAGCAACTACTACTGCTATTAAAAATGGGAAATGGGAAAAACGACCAATACTTAATCATGTTTGACCACCTGTGACTGAAATAAGGCGATGCAGTTGCTGCTAGCCCGGTTCTGTCTGCTTGAAGAATAATGCCGGGAATGGTTTACCTCAAGAAAGGCTAAGTTTGAATATTCCTGGATGTTACCAAAATGATATTGATTCCTGAATCCATTTGGATATTGTTTCTGTAACATCTGGTCAAGTTGACCGTGGCTCTTAAAATAATCAAAAGGGAAGTCCACGTCACTCTTTCTGTCAGTGGTATAGATGCATGCATGAATTAATTCAACTCGCTCAGCAGTTCAAATGTCGTGAAAAAGAGCACACAAGGGTTCAGTCAGGCACTTTTTGGGTTTATGTGCAAAATCAGTTTTCTAAGGTGAACAATGCCGAACAATATTTTATTTTTTTGCTAGGCAGTCTGGTTTTCTGGTCCTTGCATGGGAGGAGGTTGGGGTCAAAGGTATCGCTACAGCTAGCGCCGAGAGTAACTAGAGTGACCACCAAGAGCCTTGACTTTCCAGGCATGGTGTGTGAATCTTGTTGATCAAAGACTAAGAGAAGTATCTCAGATGCAAAAACTGGAGACATGTTCTACAAGCTTATAAATATGACTTAGTGAGCTACCCGGAAGCACCTTTGGACCAATAACAGACGTATGTGTGCAACCATACGTCTGATAAATGTAATAAAAAAAGTGAGCTACCAAACAATCTTCACATCAACAATAGACGTCTGCAACCATGCATACATGCCTATAAGAGGAAGGACAAGAGCTACCAGACTACTTTCACATCATATTCTTATTCAATAAATTTAGTTGCATTCTTATTCGCTTATGCCCAGTTCCCCTAGCTAGTGATGATGAACATAGATCGTCCATTTGTTGAAGAATTATAGACCGTGTCTTGTATAAATTAGTTGCATAGGGTTGAGAGGTATCAGGGATAGTTCTACAACCACTAAGCTTGTAAGTGCAAGCATTTATCTTCATCAACCTCTTTCATAGAAGCCAGATGCATGGGCCTGTTGTGCTTATGTAACTAACCGCATGCGGCGACTCTGCAGTGTCGAATAGCAATTCGGTCTCATGATATGCTCTCACGTCCAGGATGTGGTGTGGACCTGTGGTCTTCTAGTTTTGTAGTTGTCGCAACCCACCGGTATGTTATGATTAGCCTTATGCTTATCTTTAGACTCCAGTTTTTGGTTAAGCAAGTGAGCCTAAGAGAAAATAATATCGAGAGGCCGTCTTTTAAACAGTTGACTAAATTTTCTTACTTTCTTGAGTCACTTCATTTGCATGCTACATGTTTTCCTCCGACAGCCTAAAACCATCTTCGTATCTAGATTTTGCATCCGGAATAGCTTAACGGGTTTCATCATTTTGATCATAGTCATCTTAACAAAGCTAATATTACCAATGATATACCAGGCAGTCATGAATATGCTTACCAAAGTCTATTCTCAGCTCGCCCAAGTGGGTATGCATGTGCCTAACAAAATACTGTAGGGCTTCCTCTAGAAGGGCGACGATAGAAACACTCTAACTAGGTAGGGTCGGGGTAAACCAATGCTCACATGATACCACCGTAACAACAATTGAACTATAGGACTATCTGCCTAAAAAGTCTCACTGCCGTTGTTGAAAGTTACAGTTGTGCTTCTAGACTATTTTGTGACTAACCACGACAGGTTGTGGACATCCATGTGACGATTTGCTTTGAACCTTGCCTCAACAACTGACCTCCACTATGCCTAAATAAACTGATGCAATTCCCCAATCTTGAACCTCATGGCATGTGATGATGGAAGAAACTGCTCCAAGGACACCATAGAGAAAATAAAAGCCCATTACATCAACTCAAACTTGCAGGCAAAAGTGGAGCAGGAAGGCATTGTGGAGGCCCAAGACTGTGCTACTGAAGGAAAACGCAAGGGTTATAGGTAATGTGACATCATAGGTATATTTTCAGAGATGAGGATTACCCCCGACCTCTGCACCAAGCGATGCTCACATCCATTTTTGGTAATTATTCATCGGAGTCTGATAAAGTAGATACATGGATCAAGCCAAAGCCACCTTCCAGGCGTCCTCAAATGCTAAATCTACAATGGGGGAAACTCTTGCCGCTCCACCACCGTAGTCGTCCATCGGTACCCCTAGCCGATGAACCCCTCCAAGAATGTTGCTCCGATCGAGGGAACGACACTCGATGGCCGCCATCATCCGATCGACTGATCAAGGATTTCCACCGGAGGTAGTGAAAGGAGGCGGGAGCTTCACCTCCTTCAAGAAGGAAACAATGCCTGGGGCATCTCCATCACCGGCTCTAGCCACCCACAAAAGACAAAGTTTTCACCCGGATCTGTCCCACGAGAATCCAACTGATATCTTGTGCACCGACCAGACCACTTTCAACGCCCTGGATCTAGTTGCCCAGATATGGCGACCACCCACAATTACACTGCCACCGCGGGACTCCTGGCACACCAGCCACTACTGGAGTTCAACCCTATTGGAGCCTAGGGGGACGACCGCCACACCACATGCCAAACCTCGAGAGCCATCAGGAAAGATCCCACTCTCGCTCGTCGCAGTCACTGATCCGATCCAATTCGGAGCACCAGATCGCCGACGCATTTCTGCCTTGGACAGATGCACCACCACACCATGCCGCTATCGGTTGCCTGAGCTTCACTCTCCACCTTCGACCAGGGCCACCGCCCCGGGATCCATACCGGACGTCACCACCACCACCGCCACCGGCCATGCCAAGCCCCACACCCATCCTCTGGCCAATCTCCACCCGCACCACCACAAGCGTCGCCGCTGAGAGCCACCACGCCACCATGGACCGAGGGAGAGGTGGTGTCTACTATGCAACTTTTATTCTTATAGACTATGTTGGGCCTCCATGCGCAGAGCTTTGTCGGACAGCAGCAGATTTCCCTCAAGTGGATGACATAAGGTTTATCAATCTGCGGGAGGTGTACGATGAAGATCATCTCTCTAAAACAACTATGCAATTAAATACAAGAAATCTCTTGTGTCCACAATGATAACCCACAAGTTTAGGGGATCAGTTGTAGCCTCTTTCGATAAGTAAGAGTGTCGAACCCAACGAGGAGCTAAAGGTAGAACAAATATTCCCTCAAGTTCTATCGACCACCGATACAACTCTACGCACGCTTGACGTTTACTTTACGTAAAACAAGTATGAAACTAGAAGTACTTTGTAGTTTTTGTGGGATAGGTTTGCAAGAATATAAAGAGCACGCAAATATAAACTAGGGGCGGTTAAGATAAAGAAGCAATATAGCGAGTGTGGAAAAGTGGTGGTAGGAGTTTTGAAATTGCCCCTAAGCAATTGACTACGTTACTAGACCGATAGCATGTTTTATGTGGGAGAGGCCACTGCTAGCATGTCATCCCTTACTTGGAATTCTATGCACTTATGATTGGAACTATTAGCAAGCATCCGCAACTACTAATGTTCATTAAGGTAAAACCCAACCATAGCATTAAGATATATTGGTCCCCCTTCAATCCCGTATGCATCAATTTCTACGCTAGGTTGAAGCTTTTGTCACTCTTGCCCTCCAATACGTAGTCCTATCAACATACAACTAACCCTATCGTGTGATCCACGCGCACGCTCATAAGATGGGCACCAAAGGACAGCAACATAAACACAAGTAAATTAAATCAATCATAGCAATTCATCAATCATCGCTAGGACAACGATAATCTACTCAGACATCATAGGATGGCAACACATCATTGGATAATAATATGAAGCATAAAGCACCATGTTCAAGTAGAGGGTACAACGGGTTGCGGGAGAGTGAACCGCTGTAGATAGATGGGGGAAGGAGATGGAGATGTTGGTGAAGATGACGGAGGTGTTGGTGTAGATCACCGTCACACGATGATGGCCCCGGTGGCAGTCCGGTGCCACCGGAAGCGAGGGGAGAGAGCCCCCCTCCATCTTCTTCTTCCTTGACCTTCTCCCTAGGTGCGAGAAGGCTTTCCCCTCTAGTCCATGGCCTCCATGGAGGCGGAGGGGCGAGAGCCCCTCAGAGATTGGATCAGTCTCTCTGTCTCTCTCTGTTTCTGCGTTCCCAGATTCTGGCCCTTCACCGTTTCTAATATTCCTAGAGATCCGTAACTCCGATTGGGCTGATTTTTGGACACGATTTTTATCCGGATATTAGCTTTCTGGCGGCGAAAGAAGGGCATCAACCGCCTTACAGAGTGGCCACGAGGGCCCAGGGCGCGCTTTCCCCTGGTGGGCACGCCCCCTGCCTCATTGCCCACTCGGGCATCGTCTCACGTTGGTTCCGCTTCCAAAAATTCACATATATTCCAAAAAAAATCTCCTTCCGTTTTTATTCCGTTTGGACTCCGTTTGATATGGATATTTTGCGAAACAAAAAACATGCAACAAATAGGAACTGGCAATGGGCACTGGATCAATATGTTAGTCCCAAAAAATAGTATAAAAAGTTGCCAAAAGTATATGAAAGTTGTAGAATATTGGCATGGAACAATAAAAAATTATAGATACGACAGAGACGTATCACCCAACACACCCAACACATTCAATACAGTTGTCAATTCTATAGGTGCACTAGTTCGGCGAAGAGATGGTTATACAAGTGTAGTATGGTTGTAGATATAGGTTTTTGTAATCTGTAATAAGAAAAACAGCAAGGTAGCAAGTTACCGAAGTGAGTAAGAATGGTATATCAATGCTTAGAAAATGCCTAGGGTTCATACTTTCACGAGTGCGATCTCTAAATAGAGCTAACATAATTGAATCATATAATTATCCCTCAACGTGCAACAAAGAATAACTCCAAATTCCTATCGAAGAAAGTATGACGAACACGTGTATCAACCTCAATGCCTAGATAACCCTAATGTTACCACGGGAACCCACAAGTTGATTACCAAAACATATATCAAGTGACTCAATAGAATACCCCATTGTCACAACGGGTATCCACATGCAAGACATACATCAAGTGACCTCAAATCAAAATATTCAATCTGATAACAATTAAACCTCGAAGGGCAAGATTCGATTCGTCACAACAAGATAGAGAGGTAAGAACATCATATGATGCAACTATATTAACAAAGCCCATGGTACATCAAGATCATGCCCTATCAAGACTACGAGAGAGAGAGAGAGAGAGAGAGAGAGAGAGAGAGAGAGAGAGAGAGAGATCAAACACATAGCTAGTGGTACATACCCTCAGCCTCGGAGGTGAACTACTCCATCCTCGTCATGGAGGCATCAGGGGTGATGAAGATGCCCTCTGATGATGACTTCGCCTCTCCGACATGGTGCCATAACGGAGCTACGGATGAGATCCTTTCAAAACATAGGCTTGTGGCGGCGAAAAAACTCATCTAGGTTAACTTACAGGGTTTCCTGAATATAAAGGATTTTTCAGCATGGGAATCACGGCAGGAGGTGCCATAGAGGGCCCACAAGACATAATGGCATGCTTACACCCCCGCTGGAGTGCCCTATTATCTTGTGGGACCCTTGTGGGTCTCCTGGTACTCCCTTGAAGCTTCTTGGGTCACTTTCCTTCCAGAGAAAATCGTCAAAAAGTTTCACCGCGTTTGGGTTTCGTTTCATACATATTTTCTGGAAAACCAAAAAGAATCCGAAAATAGCAACCGGCAACCTGCATTTGGTTAATATGTTAGACCTTGAAAATCATATAAAAGTGCACCAAAACCATATATAATTATTATAAACATGTCATGCATACTTCATAAATAATAGATTTGTTGGAGACGTATCAAGAGGCCGCGGCCCCATGGATTCAGCAACCTCCCCGTCGTTCGATTTGAGAGAATGAGGAAAAGCCCTCCGCCACTGTCGGCCAATGCATGTGCATTTCCTGTGCCGACCCTAGGCGGTGACGGAAGGGAAGGAAAGGATTTATTATGCGCTAGCGATGAGGGTTGGCGTCTCTCATGTCGCCCGCGAGGGGTCGACATGAGAGGGACAGTTCCCCTAGTTCAATCTAGCACATATCATAGGTATACATATCATGGTGCAAGTTATGCTTACATTCACCCCGACGACTATTGTGTCAGTCCTGCTATGGGTGACCCGGAGCTGAACCCTACTCGCGAGGATATCACGGATCTCGTCGCTCCTCTCGCCGCCGCCGGCGGGCGTCACGGGGCAAAGCCCACACTGCAGTGGTGGTAGGCCCTTCCTTCTCTCTGTCGCGAGGAAGGTGCGCAACACAGGGCCAACTCGCGAGTAGAGTGGTGTAGCTTAGCAGGGCACACGTGGCGCGACGGCCATGGACAGGGGCAGCGAGGTGCTGCAGCGTGAGGCGCATGTGTGTCGTGCGCTTGGAGCCACACGGTGGTGGAGCGAAGAACTGGACAGAGGTTCATGTGGTGCAGGGATGTGGCACGGGAGATCAAGGGCCCAATAACTGATAAGTTCAAAATGTATGAAAATTTTGATAGTTATTTCATACCTAAATGGTAGTATTTGTGAAATTTTACAGCGTTCGCGCATTACTTAGGATTTATAAAATCCAAAACGTGAATGATGCTCGCTAATGAAGTATCTACATGTCCCTAAAAAGCCAATAATAAGAAATAGGCCAGGGCCTAAGATTTCACCTGCAGTTGTGACATGTGCTCAACATACATACTAGATAAATCAACATGGCACCGATAACCATTCCTACATGTATCTTGTGCACCAACTATGTGGAAGATGTGTCCAAATAACCCAAAGACTATCTGCCGCCGAATAGAGGTTCTATTGCCGAACCGAGGCCTTATCTGGCTCACAGGATTACCTCAGTTATTAAGAATAATGACCAACACATTGGGCATTTAATGAATTCATTGTAATTACCCCCAGAACTTTATTCGGGCTAACATACTAATCTTACTACCATTGCCGTTCAGTCTTTTCTCTTCTCTTAGCACATACCTCTCCTTATTTTGATAGTCAGTTTCTCGGGTACCTGTGGGCCTACGGATCGAGGTAAAGACAAGCGGATTTTTTTTGCATAACACACACTACAGGAATCAGCTTATTGGCAAATGGCAAAGGGACCAAAAGCGGATGGCAAAGCTCTTTGCCGTCTTCCACAAACTGCAAACCTGTCCGGCGAAGAGAATGACGGTAAACATGTTCTTTGTTGTCTGCTTCCTCAAAGCGGATGGCAAAGGCCCTTTGCCGTTGCCGACACACGACAAATAACATGGCGGCAAAAACCATGCGTTAGCCCCGTTAGGTGTCTAACGGGAGGCTTTGTCGTCTGCCGGCTGATGACAAAGAACTGGGTCATCGGCACACACGTAAGCTTATTTTCATCAGCAGACACGTCGTGCGGCCCGCGTGACCGTCAAGGTGGCGGTTCCCGAGGCGTCCGCCGCCAGTATGTCTCCCGATGCGCCATTAAGGCTGTTGTTACTCCAGTGAGTCGCCGGCTAACTACCCCGCCTCCCCGTCCGCCTATATAGGCTTGCGTCGGCCTCCCTCCTCAACACCGACGCCCACCTACGCCCTGCACTCCACCCCCGGTGCCCTTCCCTCTCTTGCCGCCCTCCTCCACCCCGATGCCCTTCCCTCCCGCTGCAGCGACCATGGCGTCCGGCGGCTGCAGAGGTCCTTCGAGTGGCAGCTCGTGGCCGTTGAGCCTCCGGACACCGGAGACCGACGAGCTCATCGACGTTGAGCTAATGATGCCATCGGCCTGCCGTCTACCATGCGAGTTGCATATCACCGCCGACGGCTACCCGACGAGGGGGCCCGGCATGACGTCGGACGAGCTCCGCTACAACCGATGTGGCCGTTGGAACTACGACGGCCGCCACCACTTATGGGACAGCAAGGATTATTGGGCAGTTGTCGGCGAGCTCCGGCGGGAGGAGGGTGGCTCCTCATCTGCCCCTCGACGCGACGGCCGCTCCCGCCATTGCCCTCAGGCCGTCGCGTCGCCCCGCCGTCTGGCACTCGCGGTCGCCGGACCCTCCACCCCTCCCGCCGTCGAGATCCCGCTGGATCTCCTCGCACTACGTGAGGAGGGGGACCCAGACGATAGCCCCGACTACCTCCTTGCCTTACGGGCATCGCAGGAAGATGTGGCGGCGGCCGCCTCGGCAAGGGAGGCTGTGGATCTGCTGGCGGCATTAGACGCGGTGGCTGCTATGGCGGCGGCGGACGTGCCTCTAGTGGAATACGACGACGTCGACTAGGACGCCGCCGGCAAGAGCAGCGACGACGACAGTGGTGCGGGCGAGGTCGCGAACCTCGCCGGCTCCGACGACGAGTAGATAGATTAGGATATGTTTGAATGATATGTAATATATATGAATCGTATGTAATATATATGAATCATTTTTCATAAATTTCACTGGAGTGGGAAGGTCGGAGCGGCGGGCCGAGGCATCGGACCTTCGGGGGCAAGCGGTGTGGGGGTTGGAATGGCGGAGGGGTGCGGTCGGGGGCGGACTTGGAGATACCCTAGAGCCAGGGAGAGAAGTGGGAGAGAGAAGTGAGAGAAGAGGGGTGGACCGTTAGGGCCATTAGGTAGAACGCTAGCGGACGGCAAAGGGGTGGGCTGGTGGGCCGTTAGGGTTTGGCCCTCCAATGGACCCCACCCACCCATTTGTCGTCTGCTCGCGGACGACAAAGTTTCGTTTCCGTCTGCTGGCGGACGACAAAGAACTGGCTGATGGCAAAGACGGTCTTTGCCGTCAGCCAGCTCGTTGTCGTCCGTTTTTTAGAAGCCGACGACAAAGATCTTATTTTCCGTCCGATAGCTGATGGCAAATAACTGGCAGGCGGCAAATTCTCTGATTCCAGTAGTGACATAGAAATAATGTTCTCTAAAAACAAACCAACAACCCATTTATCTGTGTACATGGTGTTGCAAGCTCACAGATCGCGGATAAATCACAAACAATAGACACCATAGACAAAATTACATGTAGAGGAATAACTGAAAGTCTTATAATTTTGTTGATCATGATGTAATATCGATTACAAGTAATTAAACTAATGGAGAACGAGGCTATGGTGGTGGAGATGACGATGGTGGTGGCAATGGTAAGGACAGCTGGAAGGGAAAACATGTGGCTTCAAGGACCATCTTGCCATAGGGTTTTCCTCTAATTAGATAGTGCAAAAGGGCGGAATAGGGTTTTGGGGCACCTTAGTTGTGAATCAGTCTCGGGTCCATTTTCAAAAGTCGCCAGGAATACAATGATCACCGTGCCCATTGTATTCCATATATGTCTTGGATTTCCACCTAAGATCACTCACTTTTGCATGCAACAAAAATAAACAAGGGCATTTTCAATCATTTGCATTATTGATCATTAGTGGGCAAATCGAAGTAATTATGCCAAAAATACATGAGAATTCTTGTTCAAACACGGGTAAAAATGAATGAAAATTCACTCATCAAGGCCTAGCTGGAAACAAAGCTAGTTACGATGGGGCACCCGGGGATTTGGAAAGGGCGACTTCAAAAAACCTTGCAATTTTGGTTTTCTTACATTTTTTTGTTTGTCTGTGCTCCATTTCCTTCTGTTCTAGCATTCTTTGTTTAATTTATCTGTAAATTTGGACCAAAGACCATTTGCTGAAAAAAATACTAACTCATAAAGAGAATATAATTGAGATAGAATTTTCCAAAAACCATGTATAGTACTATGTACTTCCAGCTTCACCACATGTGGCTACATATATGCTTGACCAGCTTAACATTTTTCTTCACAAACCAATCTAGCAAGAGAAAGAGAATTCAACTAGCAAAACTTCCATTAGATACCAGTACAAATACAAACTAGAAATGGTAGCTTTAAGATTAGGATACATCAGGGTCTAGGCACTTAGGACGAGCATCAGTCGTAGTCGTCCACCGCTTACTAGTAGGGTGTCACACCATTCTCTACTAGTTGTAGACAATAATGAGATGTGCTAGTATGGAACAAAGTTAGCGGTGATATCCCCGAAACTAGATACATGTGTGATATCAAATCTTGCTCAGTTCAAGATTGAACTGCCACTGCTCCTGCTACTTGATGGAGGGCTATCAATAATATGTTGAAATGCACACACGCAAGAATAGCCAAAAACTACATTTGCTTGTATCTCCATGCTTGATGCAAGGTTTTAGTCAATAAAAAGTTCCTTTATCAGACAAGCACTAGAAAGGAACCCATATTTTGGAAATCAATCGGCCTAATTACACCATTTCTTGTATGCATTCGTGTGTGTGCACGCGATTTTGATTATCACTCGGCTAGCACCATTATATACCGGCACGAATAAGTAGAAACGCCGACTTCAAGATTTAAGAGACATCGGGAAGTAGACACTTAGAAGACCATCAGCATGAGCATTGTCCAAGGGTTATTGCTCGTGTGTCACGCCGTTCTTTACAAGCAGTAGACATTGAGATACGCTAGTATGGCACAAAGTTAGCAGTGATATCCCAAGTACTAGCTAGGTTGCTTGATATTCATGCTTTCCCCACCTTGCATGGCTCGTGCTCGTGCTCTCCAGAGGCTATCAAATATGTTGTAGTGAGCGCATCGGCAGAAATGCCAGGAATTATCGCCGAGCTTGCTGCAAGATTTGAGTCAATAAAAAGTTTCATTACTAGAAAAGGAACTGAGAGAACCCACATATGAGAAATCAATAGGTCTAACTACACAAGTTAGATGAGGAAGATGTCGGGAAACGTAGTATTTAAAAAATTTCCTACGATCACGCAAGATCTATCTACTAGATGCATAGCAACGAGAGGGGAGAGTGTATCTACGTACCCTCAAAGACCGAGAGCGGAAGCATCTAATGACGCGGTTGATGTAGTCGAACTTCTTCGCGATCCAACCGATCAAGCACCGAACGTACGGAGCCTTCGCGTTCAGCACACGTTCAGCTTGATGACGTCCCACGAGCTGTTGATCCAGTAGAATTCACGGGATAGTTTCGTCAGCACGACTGCATGGAGATGGAGATGATGAAGCTACCGACACAGGGCTTGGCCTAAGCACTGCAACGGTATGACCGAGGTGTGTTTATGTGGAGGGGCACCGCACAGGTTGGGAGAGATCAACTGATCAACTTATGTGTCTATGGGGTGCCTCTACCCCCGTATATAAAGGAGTGGAGGAGGGGGAGGCCCGGCCCTCTCTATGGCGCGCCCTAGGGGAGTCCTACTCCCACCGGGAGTAGGATTTCCCTTTTCCTAGTAGAACTAGGAGCCCTTCCAAGTAGTAGGAGTAGGAGAGAAGGAAAGGGAAAAGAGAAGAGAAGGAAGGAGGTGGCGCAGCCCCTCCCCCTAGTCCAATTCGGACTAAGCCTTGGGGGGTGCAGCCTCCTCTCTCTCTCTCTTTCCCCTAAAGCCCAATAAGGCCCATATACTCCCCGGCGAATTCTCGTAACTCTCCGGTACTCCGAAAAATACCCAAATCACTCGGAACCTTTTCGATGTCCAATATAATCCTCCAATATATCGATCTTTAAGTCTCGACCATTTTGAGACTCCTAGTCATGTCCCCGATCTCATCTGGGACTCCGAACTACCTTTGGTACATTAAAACACACAAACTCATAATACCGATCGTCATCAAACGTTAAGCGTGCGGACCCTACGGGTTCAAGGACTATGTAGACATGACCGAGACTCATCTCCGGTCAATAACCAATAACAGAACCTGGATGCTCATATTGGCTCCGACATATTCTACGAAGATCTTTATCGGTCAAACCGCATAACAACATACGTTGTTCCCTTTGACATCGGTATGTTACTTGCCCGAGATTCGATCGTCGGTATCACCATACGTAGTTAATCTCATTACCAGCAAGTCTCTTTACTCGTTCCGTAATACATCATCTCGTGACTAACTCATTGGTCATTTGTTTGCAAGGCTTATTATGATGTGCATTACCGAGAGGGCCCAGAGATACCTCTCCTACACTCGGAGTGACAAATCCTATTCTTGATCTGTGCCAACACCACGAACACCTTCGGAGACACCTGTAGAGCATCTTTATAATCACCCAGTTATGTTGTGAAGTTTCATAGCACACAAGATGTTCCTCCCGTATTCGGGAGTTGCATAATCTCATAGTCATAGGAACATGTATGAGTCATGAAGAAAGCAATAGCAGTAAAACTAAACGATCATAGTGCTAAGCTAACGAATGGGTCTTGTCCATCACATCATTCTCCTAATGATGTGATCCCATTGATCAAATGACAATTCATGTCTATGGCTAGGAAACAGAACCATCTTTGATCAATGAGCTAGTGTAGTAGAGGCATACTAGGGACACTCTGTTTTGTCTATGTATTCACACATGTACTAAGTTTCCGGTTAATACAATTCTAGCATGAATAATAAACATTTATCACGATATAAGGAAATATAAATAACAACTTTATTATTGCCTCTAGGGCATATTTCCTTCAGTCTCCCACTTGCACTAGAGTCAATAATCTAGTTCACATCGCCATGTGATTTAATACCGATAGTTCACATTGTTATGTGAATTAACACCCATAGTTTACATTGCCATGTGACCATTACCCAAAGGGTTTACTAGAGTCGATAATCTAGTTCACATCGCTATGTGATTAACTCCCAAGAGTAATAAGGTGTGATCATGTTTTGCTTGTGAGAGAAGTTTAGTCAACGGGTCTGACACATTCAGATCAGTATGTATTTCGCAAAATTCTATGTCTAAAATGCTCTGCATGGAGCTACTCTAGCTAATTTCTCCCACTTACAATATACATCCGGATTGAGAAACATTTTATCGGTGTAAAGCTTCCATCGGTGTAACTCTTTACGACGAACTCTTTATCACCTCCATAATCGAGAAACATTTCCTTAGTCATTCAGTAACTAAGGATAATTTTGACCACTGTCTAGTGATCTATTCCTGGATCACTTTTGTACCTCCTTGCCAAACTCATGGCAAGGTACACAACAGGTTTGGTAAACAGCATGGCATACTTTATAGAACCTATGGCTGAGGCATAGGGAATGACTTTCATTATTTCTCTATCTTCTACCGAGGTCGGGCTTTGAGTCTTACTCAACTTCATACCTTACAACTCATGCAAGAACTCCTTCTCTGACTGATCCATTTTTGAACTACTTCAAAAACTTGTCAAGGTATTTACTCATTGAAAAAACTTATCAAGCGTCTCGATCTATCTCTATAGATCTTGAGGCTAAATATGTAAGCAGCTTTACCGAGGTTTTTCTTTGAAAAACTACTTTCAAACACTCCTTTATGCTTTACAGAAAATTCTACATAATTTCTAATCGACAATATGTCATTCACATAGACTTATCAGAAAGGCTGTAGTGCTCCCACTCACTTTCTTGTAAATTACAGGCTTCACCATAAGTCTGTATAAAACTATATGCTTTGATCAACTTATCAAAGCGTATATTCCAACTTTGAGATGCTTGCACCAGTCCATAGATGGATCGCTGGAGCTTGCACACTTTGTTAGCACCTTTAGGATCGAAAAAACCTTCTGGTTGCATCATATACAATTCTTCTTTTAGATATCCATTCAGGAATGCAGTTTTGACATCCATTTGCCAGATTTCATAATCATAAAATGTGGCAATTGCTAACATGATTCAGATAGACTTAAGCATCGCTACGGGTGAGAAAGTCTCATCGTAGTCAACTCCTTGAACTTGTCGAAACCCTTCTGCAACAAGTCGAGCTTTGTAAACAGTAACATTACCATCTGCGTAGGTTTTCCTCTTAAAGATCCATTTATTTTCGATGGCTTGCCGATCATCAAGCAAGTCAACCAAACTCCACACTTTGTTCTCATACATCGATCCCATCTCAGATTTCATGGCCTCAAGCCATTTCGCGAAATCTGGGCTCATCATCGCTTCCTCATAGTTCGTAGGTTCATCATGGTCTAGTAACATGATTTCCATAACTGGGTTGCCGTACCAGTCTAGCGCGGAACATACTCTGGTTGATCTACGAAGTTCAGTAGTAACTTGATTCGAAGTTTTATGATCATCATCATTAGCTTCCTCACTAATTGGTGTAGGAATCACTGGAACTAGTTTCTGTGATGTACTACTTTCCAATTTGGGAGAAAGTACAATTACCTCATCAAGTTCCACTATCCTCCCACTCACTTCTTTCGAGAGAAACTCCTTCTCTAGAAAGGAGCCATTCTTAGCAAGGAATATCTTGCCTTCGGATCTGTGATAGAAGGTGTACCCAACAGTCTCCTTTGGGTATCCTATGAAGACACATTTCTCCGACTTGGGTTCGAGCTTATTAGTTTGAAGCTTTTTCACATAAGCATCGCAGCCCCAAACTTTGAGAAACGACAATGTAATGCCTAGGATGGGACTATACCTCCTAGGTGTCGAGGCACGACTTAAAGGTATAAGCCCATTCTGGAATGATCTCAAGTTTGGTATCTTTGCACGACTCATGTAAAAATAGGGATGAAATTGCAAAAGGATAGTTGGCTTACACTCGCCACGTCACACAGTACAATACATAAGCAAAACATCATCCAAATAACATCACATCCCGTCTACGGGCGAAGATCCAAATGAAAGATACCAAATAGATAAAGCCACAGGTCCGAATCGCCCCTAGTAGAAACCACTACTGATCATCGAGATAGTGCACATAGTATCGACTACGTTCTTCATCGTACTCCAGTACAGCTCCGTGCCGTCACTTGAGTAGTACACCATAGGACCTGCATCTGGTGTGGTGTAGAATCTATGAGCCACGGAGGACTCAGCAATCCCGTCCCGGGTAGCAAAACTATCTAAGCCTTGGGTGTGGAACAAGGCTTAAGAAAGAATAAAGGTTGCAGCTCCACTAGCACTAGCTTACGTGTTTAGAGCGAGAAGAGAAGTGCCATGAGTGTCAAAGTGATCACGAAGTGATCCTATCTAAGCACGTCAAACATAACCCCACCGTGTTCACTTCCCGAACTCCTTTCAAAAAATGACCGCCACGGTTACTCACGCATGTAGTGTGTTCTGAACATGGTGTCAAGTTTTCTACAACCGGATATTAACAAATTCCCATCTGCCACATAACCGCGGGCACGGCTTTCGAAAGTTCAAAACCCTGCAGGGGCATCCCAACTTAGCCCATGACAAGCTCACGATCGGCGGAGTCGCAACTCCAATGTGGGAAGGCCCGAGTATTCTCGGATCCCGTGCTCAAGATATTCTGACATAGGTAAAACTAATCCAGCAAGACCTCCCGGCGTGCCGACACCCTGACAGTAGCCGCGCGTATCTAGTCTCAGGCCACGACCGGACGAGACATCCGACATGTGAATACCAAATACCTCGGGTTTCCCCAAGGCGGCCCCGCAGTCTGCTCAGTTCGGACCAACACTCATGTGGAGCACTGGCCCGGGGGTTGTTAATTAAGATCACGGGATAGCTAGTCCCTATGCAAGTTTTTAGTTATTAGGCAAAAGGAGTACCAATGTCGGGCCTTGCTGGAAAAGGTTTAGCTCTAAGCGGGTTATCGAGGGGGTCCCATAACCCCAACCGTGTGAGGAACGCATAATCAAGGAACATAACACCGGTTTATACGGTCCCTACGGCGGCATGAGTGGAACAAATCACCAAGCAAGAGGCTTAGCCTTCCACCCATTACCAATATATAGATGATTTAGTTTAAGAGTTTATATAGTGCGATATCCCAACAATCTTCAACAAGAAGCAAGAATCTTCAACTCTTCTCCTGCAACTAGCAATGCTATAAGAGGGGCTGAGCGAAGCCTACGCAGCCAAACAAAGGTTTGCTAGGTTGGGTTGTTAGACAGATTCATGGTTACAATAGGAGGCTGACAAACAAACATGGGCATCGAGGCAATAAGCTATAGAGCGAGACTTCTATCAATAGGCAAAGATAGTAATGATATCTGGGTCAGGTCATCTTGCCTATCGAGTCGTCGATGGGATTGTAAGACGTCTCCTCGTACTCAACCTCGGTAGTAACCTCGTTCTCGTGCTCGGTCTCGGCTTCCGGCTCTACTCAACACAAGAACACAACGAGGCACGAAATCAAACAAGGTGCAATGCACAAGCAACATGATGCAAGTAGGATGCACTTATGATGCATGACAAGTCTATATAAGATGCAATATATGGCAAGGTAGGAAGCACAAAGAAACAGCACAAGAACATGACAATATGCTCAAGCAAGTATGATGCAAGACAAGTCTATATATGATGCAAAACATGGCAAGGTAGGAAGCATAGAGAAACAACACAAGACAACAAGTTTAAATGAGGCCGGAAACTACATAAAGCAAATCCGGTAAGTCCTCATATGCATATGTTGAAAATGGTCCAGATCTGAACAAACCTTAAGTTAAAGTTGTTAAACAGCAAGTTAACATGCATCATGATGATCTACACGAAATTTTAGTCAAGTTTCATATAAAGTTTGTTTAAAACGGAGCTACGATCTAGAAGATATGAGCAAAACAAGTCAGGCATGGCAACGGTGCAAGATGCACCCAAACATCAAGAAAACATACTCCAAACATGTAAACAAGATGATATTATGAATCTACATGCAAAATAACACAAGTTTCATGTAGGGCACGCTCAAAACGGAGCAACGGTTCAACACATACACTCTAAACAAGAAACAATGCATAGCTGAACCTAACAACCACATAGCAACTTTGGAGCAAGAAATATATACTCTACAACACTCAAACATGGTGAAAAGAAGCATGAACATGAAGTAGACATATCCTAAAGAAAACAACTCCATTGGAGCAACTCCATAGGAGGCATGGATCAATAGCAACAAGCTACAACATTTTGATCATGACGTTAAAAACCTGACAGTAATATTTTATAGCAACTTGGGAGCAAGAAATAAATAAGCTATAGCAAGTCATATGAGCAAGTGAGGGCATGAATGGATAGACAACAACATATATAGAAAGGAATGATCAATGGCCACCCTAAAACTAACATGGATTTGCCTAGGGCATCAAGCAAACATAGCATCAGGATATGAAAGATTCCACACAGTGAAATTTCACTAAGTGTTGAAATAGTTAAGTTGGCATGGCATGTTTGCAAGCATGTTTAAGTCACCTCAAGGCATATCATGGAAAATGGTTTTCACCACAGCAAAGACCACATGATGGAGATTCGAAAACATCTAGGTATGTGACAAGGGGACAAACACATCAATAGCAACGAGCTCTTCAAATCAGCATCTCATAACATGTTACAAAACTTAACAGCCACATGCATTTTTGCAACAGAGATTAACATGGCAATATGAACCCTAACATGCATGCTACAGCAACCATCATGTAGAGCATCTGATGATGAACATTTTGACATCTCATTTGCTTCATTTGGATAAACATGCTCCAAGTTATCACATCTCAAACATGGGATGAAAATAACAAGTAGCAGCAGTTTATGTCAAGTAGCACTCTTGTCAAGAAGATTAAGACATTTAGATGATCTCAAACAAACATGACACAATGGAAGAGAACGTAGTACACATCACCACGGTCATTTTGACATATCATATGCACAATTTGGACATACACACAAAAAGATACAGCCACCACAATAAGCCATCAGACAACAAAATTAAAAAAGGACTTAGCAAAAAAAAACAGGGGGGATCACCTCGCGGATCGGGTCTGAACCGCGGATCGAGCGCGGACGCGGAGCAGGTCGCGGGCGAAGCAGGTGCGGGCCCGTTAGGGTTCGACGGCAGCGCTGGATCCGACCGATCGGATCGGGGCGACGGGGCACGGCAGCCGGCGACGGAGCGAGCTTGCCGGCCGGCGGGGCGAGGTGGCCGGCGGCGCGGCGCGATGGGCCCTTGGGGCGAGGTGGCCGGCGACCTCCCGGCGGTGGGGCGGCGACCTCCAGGCGGCGGGGATCTTCGATGTAGCGGCGGGGCGCTCGGGCACCGGCGGCGGGGCGCTCAGGCACCGGCGGGCGGCGGCGTTGGCCCGAGGTGGCCGGCAGGCGGCGGATCCGGCGCCGGGGAGCGGAACGACGGCGGCGGGGGAGCCGGTGGCGAAGCGGACGAGGGCGGCGGCGGCTGGGCTCGCGCGGACCCGATTTGGGCCCCGCAGGCCGCGGAGGCGGGATGCCGGTGGGAGGACGCGTGACAGCTTCCGGTTGGTCCGGCGCGTCCGGCGGACGTGTCCGGTCCGTCTGGACGTGTCCGGCCCGTCCGGACGTGTCCCGCGGCGGCGGTTGCGGTGGAACTAGGGTTTTTGGACGAAAAAATGACATGGGGGGACGTTTTTATAGGCACAAGGAGCTAGGAGACTCCAAATGGGGAGCGGTTTTCGGCCATGCGATCAAAATTCGACGACCGAGATGATGGGAAGGGTTGTGCTGGGTTGGTGGGCTGTTGTGGAGGGGGTCTTGGGCCTCAAAGAAGAGGTTCTTTTAGCCCACTAGGTTAACCGTTGGAGTACCAAACGAACTCCAAACGCAACGAAACATGACAGGCGGCCTACATGTACCAAAACAACATCGCACGACAAGTCTCACATCATACCGGAAACGTTACACGGCCACACACGAAATAAGGACTCGGGGACGCCACGGGCACGTGTGTGAGCGTCGGAACTCGAAACGGACAACGGGAAGAGACGAGTGGAACCGGATGCAAGTGACAACACAAATGCAATGTAATGCAATGACAACATGACATGGATGAAATGCACACACGCACACGACAAAAAAACGAAACCAGAAAAGAAAGAAGAGCCCGGAAAGTAATTGATGAAGCCAAAGTTTATATATTGCCATATTGGGAAAGTGTTACATCCGGGGCATTACAAACTCTCCTCTACTACGAAAAGATCTCGTCCCGAGATCTAGGACTGGAAGAAGGAAGGGTACTCGGAACGAAGGTGATCTTCTCGTTCCCACGTAGCTTCTCGGTCGGTATGGTGTGACCACTTGACTTCAAGAACTTGATTGACTTGTTGCGGGTCTTGCCCTCGGTTTCTTCAAGAATATCAACGGGGTGCTCACGATAAGACAAGTCTTGTTGAAGATCAATCTCCTCAAACGGAATGGTTCGTTCGGGTGTCTTGAAGCACTTGCGGAGTTGAGACACGTAAAACACATCATGAACATTAGCGAAGTTGGAAGGGAGCTCGAGTTGATAGGCTAGATCGCCTCTTTTCCCAAGTATCTAGGAGCAAGCTTTCTTTGATACCAAATGTAATGCCCAGGATGGAGTTATACCTCCTACGGGTCGAGGCCCGACTTAAAGGCATAAACCCATCCTAGAATGATCTCAAGTTTGGTAATCTTTGCACAACTCATGTAAAAGGGGGAAAGTAAACTAAAAAATAGTTGGCTTACAATCGCCACGTCACAGAATAACAGTACAAGTCTCAAACATCATACAATAAGATCACTACAACCCTCTAAGGGCAAAATCCAAATGTCAAAGTACCAAACTCAGATAAAACAACCACAGGCGGATCGAATCCTAGTAAGAGTCTCCACTACTGATCGTCCGGGTAGCGCACGTAGTAACGACTACGCTCCTCGTCGTACTCCCAATCCAGCTCGGTGCCATCTCCTGGATAGCTCACGGCTGGACCTGCATCTGGTGTGTGAAGTAACTGTGAGCCACAGAGGACTCAGCAATCCCGTTCCCGGGTAACAGAACTATCAAAGCCTTTAGGTGAGGAAAGGCTGAAGAAAGAAATGAGGTGAAGGATCAACAAAGAGTCTGCAGCAGCAACTAGCACTAACTTACGCAAGAGAGAGCGAGAAGAGAAGGCAAAACGAGAAGTGATCACTAAGTGATCCTAGCTACAAGCTCACAAACATAACCCCTCCGTGTTCAACTCCCGAATCCCTATTCGGAAATTGACAGTCACGGAACTCACGCTGGTAGTGTATTAGTGTCATTGTGTCAAGTTATCTACAACCGGAATTAACAAGCTCCCATCTGCCACATAACCGCGGGCACGGCTTTCGAAAGTTCAAACCCTGCAGGGGTGTTCCAACTTGACCCATTACAAGCCCACGATCCGCGGAGTCGCAACTCCAAAGTGGGAAGACCCGAGTATCCTCGGAATCCCGTGCTCAAGATATACCGAGCTAAGGTAAGGCTAATCCAGCAAATCCTCCCGGCGTGTCGTCACCCTGATAGTAGCCGCGCGTATCTAGGTCTCAGGACACGTCCGGATGGGCGATTCTACGGGTGGATACCAAATACCTCGAGTTGCCTCAAGGCGGCCCCGCAGACTCCCCGTTTCGGACCAACACTCATGTGGAGCACTGGCCCGGGGTTGTTGATTAAGAAAGAGGGTTAATTACTCCCTTATGCAAGTTTAGTTTGTTATTAGGCAAATAGTACCAATGTTGGGATTTGCTGGAAAAGACTTAGCACATAGCGGTTTATCGAGGGGGTCCCATACACCCCAACCGTGTTAGGAACGCATAATCAAGGAACATAAAACCGGCTTATACGGATCCTAACGGCATGAGTGGAACAAAACACCAAGCAAAAGGCTTAGCCTTCCACCCTTGCCAATATATATGTGATTTCAGTTAAAGCATTTATATAGTGTGATATAACCCAACCAAACTTCAACATGGAGCAAGCATCTTCACTTCACCTGCAACTAGCAACGCTATAAGAAGGGCTGAGCGAAGCGTACTTAGCCAAGCAACGGTATGCATAGGTAGGGTGGTTAAACATGGCATTTGGTTACAAGTAGGAGGCTGACAAGAAGAACATGGGCATCGAGGCAAAACTAAAGATCGAGACTACTAGCAATAGACAAAGATAGTAATGTTATCGGGGTTCGGTCATCTTGCCTGAAGAGAAGAAGTTCGGATCGAAAGAAGGGTCCTCTTGCTCAAACTCGTTGGAAACCTCGTGCTCAACCTCGTTGGAAAACTCGTGCTCAACTTCCGGGTCTAAACAAGACAAACACACCAGCACCAAATCAACACAATGCAATGCGCACTCGAAAAACATGTATGCATGATGGATGCACTAGAGATGCACATGGAGCACGGAAAACATCACTCAAGCAAAACATCTCAAAAACAAGATAACAACCTGATATTATTAAACTACACAGAAAAACACCCAAGTTTGATATAAAGTTCGCTGAAATCGGAGTTACGGGCTAAAAGTTATGCCCGAAACAAGATTTGAGCGAAAACTGCAAATTACAGCAACATAGCATCTTGGGAGCACAAAATAAATAATCTACAGCACCCAAAAGGCATGGCAAAGGACTTGAACATAAACTAGATATAATGAACAGCAACTAGGTCCAAAGTGCACCCCCAACGGAGTCACGGATCACTAGCAATGACCTTGGACATATTGAACTTTGAAATAAAATTCTGGCAGCAGAATTTTATTGAAAGTTTGGAGCAAAAGATAAACATGCTACAGCACCTCAAATGGACATGTGAGGACATGGATGGAAAGACAACAATATATACTTCATGGAACAATCAAAATCCACCCCAAAACTATCATGCTTTGTCCTACAACATCACACGAACATGGCATCGGAACGTTACAGATTTCAGACTTAGTGAAATTTCACTAAGTCCTAAAACAGCAACATCATCATAGCATCAAAAAGAGCATGTTTAAGACACCTCGAAACTAAACATGGCAAAGGGTAAGCACCTCATCAAAATACATATGACGGTGATCCCGAAACACCCAAGCATGCATCGTTGAGGCAAACACAACGATTGCAACAAGCTCAACAACATGGCATTTCATAACAAGTAAAACACAACATTTGAACATGGCATCTTGCAATGATGATAACAAGGAAACAATACATCTACCATGCAACCTATCACAAGCAACACGTAGTTCGTGACAAGACGAACACGTGGACATGTCATTTGCTTCGTTTGGACAAACGAGCTAAAAGATATCACATGTCAAAGGTGGCACAAAAATAACACATAGCAGCAGTTTATATCATCATACACTCTTGCAACAGCAAAACAAGGCCCTAGATGATCTCTAACATGCATGACTACAACAGGTAAAACGTAGAGGACAACTCCACGAACATCTGGACATGCTACACGCGCAAAACGGAGCTACAGGTAAAAAGTTAAGCATGGTCAAAGTAGGCATATTCAGATGACAGATCTGAGGAGCTAGTGGGGAAGAAGTCAACCTCTGGATCAGATGAACAGTACCAGGCCGGGGAACGCGAGCGCGGGCTGGCGAGTCGGCGGCCTGGTGCCCCGATCGGGCGAAGCGCGCGGCGGCGACGACGCGCTCGGGCCGGCCCAGCCGGGCGAGCGAAGGAGGGGGCGGGAGCGAGCGCCTGGGCCGATCCGACTGGAGACCCAGCGATGTGGTCCTGCCACGGGGACGGCGCTCGATGGGCCAGGGGGGTCGCGCGGTCGATCCGAGCGGCTGGCGCGGAGAGCTGCTCGACGAGCGTTGACCCCGGCGATGGAATCGAGGGCTCGGTCGGCGCGACTGAACGAAGGAACCCTGGATCCCCTCGGGATCCAGGAGGATTTAGTGGATCTGATTTGGATCTGAAAGAAGAAGGGAAAAAAAAAGAAAAGGAGAGGGGAGGAAGAAGAAGGGGATGCCAACATAGACTAGGGGTCTATATATAGCAATTAGACTAGGGTTTGAGACTAGGGGAGTGTTAGGAGCCCTCCGATCTGGATCCAACGGATCCGATCGCGGGGATGAAAATAAAAGGACCAGACGGAGACAAAAGAAAGCCACAGGGGTATTTCCGGGACACGAAGTAAGGGCACTTCGGACCCACACGGACAACGGAGGGAAAAGTCAACGGAGTCCAAACGAGACGAGATTTGAGAGGCAGGTTGCACACAACAAAACAACAACACACAACACAACCTCGCGGCACACCGGTAACGAAAAACGCCCGAACAACAAAGAGGGCCTACGGGACGTCACGGACACGTGAGGGAGCTCCGGAACACGAAACGGACAACGGGAAGAAACGCCACGAACCGGAAACAACCCACAACACAGACAAAATGCAATGCACATGTCTACATGATATGAATGAATGCCACACACTCACACAACAAAACGACGAAAGCCCGAAAGACAAAGAACCCGAAATGGAAATAGATGAAGCCGGAGATTTATTATAAGCCCAAAAGGGAAAGTATTACATCCGGGGCATTACAAACTCTCCTCTACTACAAAAAGATCTCGTCCCGAGATCTAGGACTGGAAAAAGGAAGGGTACTCGGAACGAAGATGATCTTCTCGTTCCCAGGTAGCTTCTCGGTCTGTGTGATGTGACCACTTGACTTTCAGAAACTTGATGGTCTTGTTGCGAGTCTTGCGTTCGGTTTCTTCGAGAATTGCAACTGGATGCTCTCGGTAGGAAAGGTCTTGTTGAAGATCAATCTCCTCAAACGGAATCATACGCTCAGGTGCCTTGAAGCATTTGCGAAGCTGAGACACATGAAAGACATCATGAACATTTGCAAAGTTGGAAGGGAGCTCGAGCTGATAGGCTAGATCGCCTCTTTTGCCAAGAATTTTGAAAGGACCGACGTATCTAGGAGCAAGCTTTCCTTTGATACCGAACCTCTGGGTTCCTTTCATCGGAGAAACTCGGAGATAGACATGATCACCGATGTCGAAAGCCAAGTCACGATGCTTTCCGTCATAGTAACTCTTCTGACGCGACTGAGCGGCCTTGAGATTCTCACGTATGACTTTGCACATTTCTTCGGCTTCAGAGATCAAATCATTGCCAAGAAGTTGGCGTTCACCTGTTTCAGACCAGTTGAGAGGGGTACGGCACTTTCTGCCATATAGAATTTCAAACGGTGCTTTGCCTGCACTTGCTACCAACTTGTAATGCCCAGGATGGAGTTATACCTCCTACGGGTCGAGGCCCGACTTAAAGGCATAAACCCATCCTAGAATGATCTCAAGTTTGGTAATCTTTGCACAACTCATGTAAAAGGGGGAAAGTAAACTAAAAAATAGTTGGCTTACAATCGCCACGTCACAGAATAACAGTACAAGTCTCAAACATCATACAATAAGATCACTACAACCCTCTAAGGGCAAAATCCAAATGTCAAAGTACCAAACTCAGATAAAACAACCACAGGCGGATCGAATCCTAGTAAGAGTCTCCACTACTGATCGTCCGGGTAGCGCACGTAGTAACGACTACGCTCCTCGTCGTACTCCCAATCCAGCTCGGTGCCATCTCCTGGATAGCTCACGGCTGGACCTGCATCTGGTGTGTGAAGTAACTGTGAGCCACAGAGGACTCAGCAATCCCGTTCCCGGGTAACAGAACTATCAAAGCCTTTAGGTGAGGAAAGGCTGAAGAAAGAAATGAGGTGAAGGATCAACAAAGAGTCTGCAGCAGCAACTAGCACTAACTTACGCAAGAGAGAGCGAGAAGAGAAGGCAAAACGAGAAGTGATCACTAAGTGATCCTAGCTACAAGCTCACAAACATAACCCCTCCGTGTTCAACTCCCGAATCCCTATTCGGAAATTGACAGTCACGGAACTCACGCTGGTAGTGTATTAGTGTCATTGTGTCAAGTTATCTACAACCGGAATTAACAAGCTCCCATCTGCCACATAACCGCGGGCACGGCTTTCGAAAGTTCAAACCCTGCAGGGGTGTTCCAACTTGACCCATTACAAGCCCACGATCCGCGGAGTCGCAACTCCAAAGTGGGAAGACCCGAGTATCCTCGGAATCCCGTGCTCAAGATATACCGAGCTAAGGTAAGGCTAATCCAGCAAATCCTCCCGGCGTGTCGTCACCCTGATAGTAGCCGCGCGTATCTAGGTCTCAGGACACGTCCGGATGGGCGATTCTACGGGTGGATACCAAATACCTCGAGTTGCCTCAAGGCGGCCCCGCAGACTCCCCGTTTCGGACCAACACTCATGTGGAGCACTGGCCCGGGGTTGTTGATTAAGAAAGAGGGTTAATTACTCCCTTATGCAAGTTTAGTTTGTTATTAGGCAAATAGTACCAATGTTGGGATTTGCTGGAAAAGACTTAGCACATAGCGGTTTATCGAGGGGGTCCCATACACCCCAACCGTGTTAGGAACGCATAATCAAGGAACATAAAACCGGCTTATACGGATCCTAACGGCATGAGTGGAACAAAACACCAAGCAAAAGGCTTAGCCTTCCACCCTTGCCAATATATATGTGATTTCAGTTAAAGCATTTATATAGTGTGATATAACCCAACCAAACTTCAACATGGAGCAAGCATCTTCACTTCACCTGCAACTAGCAACGCTATAAGAAGGGCTGAGCGAAGCGTACTTAGCCAAGCAACGGTATGCATAGGTAGGGTGGTTAAACATGGCATTTGGTTACAAGTAGGAGGCTGACAAGAAGAACATGGGCATCGAGGCAAAACTAAAGATCGAGACTACTAGCAATAGACAAAGATGGTAATGTTATCGGGGTTCGGTCATCTTGCCTGAAGAGAAGAAGTTCGGATCGAAAGAAGGGTCCTCTTGCTCAAACTCGTTGGAAACCTCGTGCTCAACCTCGTTGGAAAACTCGTGCTCAACTTCCGGGTCTAAACAAGACAAACACACCAGCACCAAATCAACACAATGCAATGCGCACTCGAAAAACATGTATGCATGATGGATGCACTAGAGATGCACATGGAGCACGGAAAACATCACTCAAGCAAAACATCTCAAAAACAAGATAACAACCTGATATTATTAAACTACACAGAAAAACACCCAAGTTTGATATAAAGTTCGCTGAAATCGGAGTTACGGGCTAAAAGTTATGCCCGAAACAAGATTTGAGCGAAAACTGCAAATTACAGCAACATAGCATCTTGGGAGCACAAAATAAATAATCTACAGCACCCAAAAGGCATGGCAAAGGA
Source organism: Secale cereale (assembly GCA_902687465.1). Lineage (NCBI taxonomy): Eukaryota > Viridiplantae > Streptophyta > Magnoliopsida > Poales > Poaceae > Secale > Secale cereale. The sequence continues at coordinate 738,485,015 of LR738712.1, forward strand.
CTTGAACATAAACTAGATATAATGAACAGCAACTAGGTCCAAAGTGCACCCCCAACGGAGTCACGGATCACTAGCAATGACCTTGGACATATTGAACTTTGAAATAAAATTCTGGCAGCAGAATTTTATTGAAAGTTTGGAGCAAAAGATAAACATGCTACAGCACCTCAAATGGACATGTGAGGACATGGATGGAAAGACAACAATATATACTTCATGGAACAATCAAAATCCACCCCAAAACTATCATGCTTTGTCCTACAACATCACACGAACATGGCATCGGAACGTTACAGATTTCAGACTTAGTGAAATTTCACTAAGTCCTAAAACAGCAACATCATCATAGCATCAAAAAGAGCATGTTTAAGACACCTCGAAACTAAACATGGCAAAGGGTAAGCACCTCATCAAAATACATATGACGGTGATCCCGAAACACCCAAGCATGCATCGTTGAGGCAAACACAACGATTGCAACAAGCTCAACAACATGGCATTTCATAACAAGTAAAACACAACATTTGAACATGGCATCTTGCAATGATGATAACAAGGAAACAATACATCTACCATGCAACCTATCACAAGCAACACGTAGTTCGTGACAAGACGAACACGTGGACATGTCATTTGCTTCGTTTGGACAAACGAGCTAAAAGATATCACATGTCAAAGGTGGCACAAAAATAACACATAGCAGCAGTTTATATCATCATACACTCTTGCAACAGCAAAACAAGGCCCTAGATGATCTCTAACATGCATGACTACAACAGGTAAAACGTAGAGGACAACTCCACGAACATCTGGACATGCTACACGCGCAAAACGGAGCTACAGGTAAAAAGTTAAGCATGGTCAAAGTAGGCATATTCAGATGACAGATCTGAGGAGCTAGTGGGGAAGAAGTCAACCTCTGGATCAGATGAACAGTACCAGGCCGGGGAACGCGAGCGCGGGCTGGCGAGTCGGCGGCCTGGTGCCCCGATCGGGCGAAGCGCGCGGCGGCGACGACGCGCTCGGGCCGGCCCAGCCGGGCGAGCGAAGGAGGGGGCGGGAGCGAGCGCCTGGGCCGATCCGACTGGAGACCCAGCGATGTGGTCCTGCCACGGGGACGGCGCTCGATGGGCCAGGGGGGTCGCGCGGTCGATCCGAGCGGCTGGCGCGGAGAGCTGCTCGACGAGCGTTGACCCCGGCGATGGAATCGAGGGCTCGGTCGGCGCGACTGAACGAAGGAACCCTGGATCCCCTCGGGATCCAGGAGGATTTAGTGGATCTGATTTGGATCTGAAAGAAGAAGGGAAAAAAAAAGAAAAGGAGAGGGGAGGAAGAAGAAGGGGATGCCAACATAGACTAGGGGTCTATATATAGCAATTAGACTAGGGTTTGAGACTAGGGGAGTGTTAGGAGCCCTCCGATCTGGATCCAACGGATCCGATCGCGGGGATGAAAATAAAAGGACCAGACGGAGACAAAAGAAAGCCACAGGGGTATTTCCGGGACACGAAGTAAGGGCACTTCGGACCCACACGGACAACGGAGGGAAAAGTCAACGGAGTCCAAACGAGACGAGATTTGAGAGGCAGGTTGCACACAACAAAACAACAACACACAACACAACCTCGCGGCACACCGGTAACGAAAAACGCCCGAACAACAAAGAGGGCCTACGGGACGTCACGGACACGTGAGGGAGCTCCGGAACACGAAACGGACAACGGGAAGAAACGCCACGAACCGGAAACAACCCACAACACAGACAAAATGCAATGCACATGTCTACATGATATGAATGAATGCCACACACTCACACAACAAAACGACGAAAGCCCGAAAGACAAAGAACCCGAAATGGAAATAGATGAAGCCGGAGATTTATTATAAGCCCAAAAGGGAAAGTATTACATCCGGGGCATTACACCAAATCTTTGGGTGCCTTTCATAGGAGAAACACGGAGATAGACATGATCCCTAATGTCGAAGGCCAAATCACGATGCTTTTCGTCATAGTAGCTCTTCTGACGTGACTGAGCGTCCTTGAGATTCTCACGTATGACTTTGCACATTTCTTCGGCTTCTGAGATCAAGTCATTGCCAAGAAGTTGACGTTCACCAGTCTCGGACCAGTTGAGAGGGGTACGGCACTTTCTGCCATAGAGGATTTCAAACGGAGCTTCGCCGGCACTAGCTTGGAAACTGTTGTTGTAAGAGAACTCGGCAAACGGAAGGCAATCTTCCCACTTCATGCCAAAACAGATGACACAAGCTCTGAGCATGTCTTCGAGGATCTGGTTCACTCTTTCGACTTGACCACTAGTCTGAGGGTGAAACGCAGTGCTGAAACGGATCTTAGTGCCCATGGCAGACTGAAAGGAGTCCCAGAACTTGGATGTGAACAAACTTCCACGGTCTGAGGAGATAACTTGAGGAATGCCATGTAGGGACACAATTCTGGAAGTGTACAACTCTGCCAGCTGAGCTGCATTGATGGACTCTTTGACTGGAAGGAAGTGAGCTAATTTGGTTAGTTTGTCAATCACCACAAAGATAGAATCATTCCCCTTCTTGGACGTGGGAAACCCAGTGACGAAATCTATTTCAATGTGGTCGAACTTCCACTCGGGAATAGGAAGAGGTTGGAGGAGACCGGCTGGACGTTGATGATCTGCCTTCACTCTTCTGCAGACATCACATTCATTCACGAATTGGGCAATCTCCCTTTTTGTCAGGGATATTACTAGCAGGTATAAACCGGCCAGGAAGATCCGGATTACACTGACATAGTTGTATTATTACAATCCCACACTACTAGGAAAAGGCCTACTAATGGCGCACCTATTTTGGCCATTAATGGCGCATTAGTGGTGCGCCATTAGTGCCACGCCATTAGTATATTTTACTAATGGCGCACCTGTGATGCGCCATTAGTATCTGGTATACTAATGGCGCACCACAGATGCGCCATTAGTGTAGACCACGTGCGCCATTAGTATGCCTCCCAGGGGGCCATATATACCCAGGTGCTTTGGCATACTAATCGCGCACTCTTGCCTGATGCGCCATTAGTAACTTTGGCATACTAATGGCGCACTGTTGGGTGATGCGCCATTAGTATCCATTGGCATACTAATGGCGCACTGTGAAGTGATGTGCCATAAGTATGAATATTAGGTTTTTTTTATTTTCTGTTTTTTGTACAGGTTACAAAATGTATTATTGGACAGAATATAAACAGCAGCACACAGCAACAACAGATTCATCGAATACAATAGAAGATTAGTCTCTGAATACAATTCATCATATTAGTCTCCGAATACAATTCATCATATTAGTCTCCGAATTCCCAAGACCGAACAAAGATAGAACATTATATTACAAGTCTCGAGACCGCGAGTAGCGAGTTTGTCTTCACATTACAGGTCGATATCGATCATCTAAACTACCATCACATAGAAGAGAGCTGCGGTCATCACGATGAGGATCATCACGATGAAACTCGTCTTCATCCGGTTCCTCCAACGCTCCCTCCCCTCTCCCGCTAGATAGTGGGCGTATCTAGATTCCGCCTTGGCCATAGTGGTGTACCCTTTGTAACTGTTACCGCTGAATCGGTGAACCTGTCTCCGACACTCCTCCCAGTCGTTGTAGACTCCGGGAACCTTACCCTTATACACGACATACGACGGCATCGCTATGCACTAGCCAAACGAAACGTTAGTACCAATTCACAGACAATACATAAGCAATATATAAGTATGCAACAGAACGATCGGAAGAGAAAAGCAAGACATTAATAGCATCGATTACATCTAAGTTGAATGACTGTCGAAACCAAAGAGACATACTACAAGTTCATTAAAGTTTAATTACAACATGAGCCAATAGATGTTTCAGAACTAGACACAACATCACTACTTTCGACTCGACTCAAGGGACTGGAGTGTGGATGAAGCCGCCGTCTATCGTGGGAGTCATGAAGTCGCGAGCGATTTCAGCCTGCATTTGTAGCATTGTGTCGATGTCACTGTTGGACGGTTGATTTCTGAGGTAGAACTGCCCCGAGGTACGAAGGACATCTTGGTGGATGATTTCCGCAAACTCTGACTGGATGCGAAAGAATTCTTGTCTGATGTCCGCGTCCAGGATTGCCGACACGCTCGCGGCCCAATCTTTGAGTTTACTCGGTTGCAGAAGGTGATGATGGTCCCGTACGATCGCCCGCATGTGATGGATGGCGTAGTAGGCACCCTTCTGACCGCCAGGCGGCTGCTTGACGTAGCAGAACGTCGTATTGTGGGAGAATACGTGCTTGCCGTACTTACGAATAGGCCTGGTGAAGGTGCCTCCAGATTTGGCGTAGCCGGGGAGAACATCATCAAGAACATTCTTGAAATTTGTGTAGTCTACCTACGACTGACGGTCCGAGTCGAAATACGTGGCCGTGGAATATTTGGGGCTTAGGAGGAGGAGTGTGCAATGTGTGTCACTGCACAAAACACGGAATGTTAAAAGAAAAACGATAGAAATCTAAGAATTCATATGTTACGGGGCGGTTGAGGGGAGGACTTACTCGGGAAAGTAAGGCACGAGGAAGTTATCCTTATCTCGGTTTGCCAGAATGACGCCTTCGAGGTAAGAACTCGTGAGTTGCCGGTCCCCAGCGCTGCCCAAGCTCTTGGCACACATGTAGAAGGGGTCGACTATCACGATGTCCGGGGTCTTGTCGCGAATGATCTGCATCTCCATACTCAGCGAAAATAGCCGAACGAAGGTGTATGCAGCGGATGAAGGTTCAACATAGCGTAGATGTCATCAAACCGCAGGACGACCGTACCCCCGATGGAGTTATCCACAAAGCCCTTGCCCTCTGGCACCTTGGCCGCGAAAACCGGGTATGCCACATCCTTCTCTCTGAGACGCCGCTTCTCCAAAGAAAGAACACTGTCATGCAGACTCCGCATAGCACCGGTTGCAGCATTGAGCATATTACTCGGTAGCATCGGCCTACCCGCCACATGCACCCTCCTCATTACATCCTCAGGTGAAGGTGGCCCGTCCTGAACACGGATCGTACTCGGTGCCGGCTGGCTCGCACCCTTGTTAGTCTTTCTTTTCCGTGCCTTCTTCTTCTCCTGTAATGGGACAGAATTCTGCTCACAAACCGCCTTCTTGAGTGTGTTGAGGCTGATAATATTTCACACCTCGCCTATCAGAGGCTCGGTGAAGTCGGCAGCTGGAGGCGTCTCCTGAGAACTGAATGGCAGACGACGCCTGTTGCAACTTGGTTTCTCCGCGGTACCAGCTAGATCGCGCACGTCTTTTGTAGGGTTGGGTTCTTGAGAAGGAGGACCCATGAAGTCGCCACCGTACCCATGATCGGCAAAGTACTGATCGATGTTGCCAAATGTATCGTCGTCGTTGTCGTCGTCGTCGTTCGGATCCTGTGCCATATGCATGTTTGGATCCAGTGGCATAGGGATGTCCGGCACCGTTGCGGCGGTCTTGCCATGGCTTGGCGCCGGCACGACTGGCGGTGTTGTCTTTGGGGTGGTGTCCCCCGCCCCCAAACGAATCTGGCTCTTCGGCCAAAGCAGGGGCCAGCTCAGGCAGGCGCTGAGGGTCATCACGTCATCTTCGTCGGCCCCGACGGGTCGAATCGGCGGTAACAACTCGTTGCAGCCTAGCAGCACCCGAACCAGTTGAACCATATACAAGTTAAGTGGCATCCTAGTACCGTGGAACACGGGGTTGCTCGGTTGAACGATTTTGCCCTTGGCGACATCGACCAACTCGTTGTTCACGAAGTGCAGGAGAGTGCACGGAACGTCGGCGGCGCCCTGCGAAAACATGTAGGGCGTCAGGGATGCCCAGTCAAAGGCAAGGAGATGAAGTCCTCGACCGAGAGAGGCTTAATAAGTTACTGTGATGATGGCGTCGAGCTCGGCTAATGTCGAGGCACCGCCAACGGCGGTCGTGCAGTTGACGGAGGGGCCGCTTGCTGCAGAGGTGCCGGCCGGCGTACACCCGGGTGCATTAAGCTCCCGTGCCGGCGTCGGAGACACCAATGGCACCTCCGCCAGAGACACCAAAGGCCCCGCCATCGCGTTCTGCGAGTTGCTGGCCGTGAAGCTGGGAATCGGGGGCGGCCCCTGTTGGCCGCCCGCAATCCACGCCTGCAACCCCTCAATCAAGGTAGGCACAGTGGCGATGATCGTCGCTCCCAGTTGTTGTTGCACTTGCTCTTGGACAATCTCCGGAATCCGCGCCACTTGTGCCTTGAGTTCTTGAACCTCGCGCGACTGGATTTCCGAGCTGGTCTTTTTCTCCTTTCGCCCACCAGCGTTATAGTATGATGACCATTTTGTGGACAAGCCTTTGCCGGCCACACGACCAGCTGACGACGGCTTACTGAACTTATCCTTTTTCTTCATTACATTCAACGCCGTATTTATAGTGGTGTCCCAAGGGTTGCTCTTAGTCGACCCCGCGCTACTGCTTTCAGTTGCCTGCGGAAGGAATGTGAACTATTTAGAAATTTGGCTTCATTAATTAGAATGCAACCATATGGAGCTAATTACACGGGGGGGTATTCCTTACCAGAACAAGCTCAAGCGCCCTGGTCTTCGGATCCGTGGTAAGCTCCTTTGTTTTCGGGTCCTTCTTGTACCGGGCCCTGACAAAGTTCCTGGTCTGCTTGTCACCATATTTATCGAAGAGGGGCGGTAAGCCTTGCTCGGCACGGTCCGCCTCCTCCTTGTCCCATATAGGCTCCGCCACTCTGTAACCGCCGGGACCGAGTGTGTGTTCCCCTAAGTTCAGCTCCCACATTTCTTTCCCCCACTGACTTGATTCGGAGGTTGCGGTGCTTGAGCACTTGATCTTGAAGTCGTTGTAGTCATCTTCGGTGATCGAAGGATTTTTCTCCTTGATCTTCTCATAACTAAAACCTTTGTCAATCATTCTCTTCACCATGCTTTTCCAAGTAGACAGGGCCGTGCTCATCTTCGTGAGGGCGGCATTGTTCACTTTATTCCCTTTGAGGCTTGTGTTTTCAAATTCAGCGGGGAACTTGTATCGTCCGTGCAGCTTCGTGAAGAGGAGGTTGCGCAAATTCCCTCGGTCAGGATGCCTCAGGTTCTCGGTGTTGATCGAGACGGTGCTTCGGAGAATGCACTCGAGCTGAAGCGAGTACCCCTTGACTATTCGTTCGGGCGCCGTTGGATTCCTGTCGGAGTCCACTTCAGTGAATTCCTCCTTGAGGGTGCGGAGCACGGTCGGGCGCCGGTCCTTCCGTTGCCTCTTCGGTTGGCTGCCATCTGTGCGTGCGCCGCCATCATCAGTGGTGGCATCCTCGGCGGCACCATCAGTGGTGTTATCCCCGACGGCACAATCAGTGGGGTCATCCTTGGCGGCACCATAAGTGGTGTCAGGATCGGTGGGGAAGGCGGCGTCCTCATACAAGTGAGGTTGTTCCTCCATCTCCTGGGACAGCTCCCAGAATGCCTTGCCGCCCGAACCCCCGGCCTCATCGTTGTGGGCCATGTTTCTCCCTAAATAGGAAAAAAGTTTGGTCAAAAAGTTGGTTATTGTCAAGGAACAAGATCATGGTCTCATCATTTAGGGGTTGTCGACACTGAGGCATCCCTAAAAGCTAAGCTTTTATGATTTAGGGTTTTTCGACGCCGAGCCACTTCTAAAAGCCTATGCTTTCATCATTTAGGTTTTTATCGACACCGAGGCACCCTAAAAGCCAAGGTTTTATAATTTATGGTTTGTCGACACCGAGGCATCCTAAAAGCTAAGCTGGGAAGGAGAATTCTAAGTTGGGCCGAATCACTTGGCTCTATTGCCGCCTATGGTTTAATGCAGCAAGAATAAATGGGCAGTTGATCCTACTTAATTAACTACTAAGATACCCTGGCCCATGCATTAGTCACAAGTACCCCATATGTCCTATTTTTAGTAAAGTCATGCTAAAATTCACGGAAAATTTCAGCATGACCTTTGCTGAAAATAGGACATATGGAGTACCCGAATTTGCTGGAACGGATGTTAATCGACATTCCAGCAAACTCAAGGGCCTCTCGGGGTACCTGCAAAATCATTATCCCCGCGTAATGAAGTCGCCAATGGGTCATTTTAGAAGATCACAAGTAGCATCGTCACAAGTACAACATCATCACAAGTACAGCAGCAACAGCAGTGAATACATGCATAACAGCAGTGAATACAGGCATAACAGCAGTAGCAACAGTTAAGAAAAAGTTGCAGAAGCTTGTAAAACAATACTCTGAAGTTCAAATGGTGAGTAGCTTAGCTTGGCATGTCTCAGGCTCATTTGTGCACTGGTAACTCAAAACTATTCACTATCTAACACATTTAGAGCTACACCCAAGAAGAAAAGGTTATACATGACCAGCAATTGCAAAACTATTCGGGATATAACTATATTGGTTATACATGACCAGCAATTTCTTTTCTTTCAATAAAAACCATGGCATACACCTATTTATGTCACACAAAAACCCTACATTTTCGTTGTCAGTCAACAGCAAAATAATTACTACAACCGATGCTCTGGTCAACAGTAAAACAACTTATGTCATCTAAGAGCGCCACAATTGCAATCACTCCGACATGGTTCTTCTTGGGACCACACCAATTAAGAGCCATGCTCAATTAACTCATCTATATAGGTGTCAAAAGGCACAGGCAAAGGGTCCAAAGCTTCAGACAGTTTTAACTACATCAATTTTCCTGGCAAAGCGTTTGTTTGCTTCCTTCTATTTTTTCAGACAGTTTTAACTACATCAATTTTCCTGGCAAAGCGTTTGTTTGTTTCTTCTGTTTTTCCCCATGGCCCAATACCAATGGCAGCAACCTACCACATACTACTAACAGCATAATAACCATGCAGAACAATTTGTACAGTATGTTATAAGCTGGTGGTACTGGAAAAGCTTAAAAATAGTTTTGGTTGAACATTGTCAGGTCTGGTTAATTCCCTTGCATAGTTGGTTGATGGTTTAAGTTCCAATGATCGACTGGGCAACAACAATTGACTATCAGATGCACGGGATACAACAATTCCAATTGCAATGTCCAAACAAAAGCTACCCAAAAGAAGGTGGCCACATATCAGAATAATAATAATGGAGCTAGAGTACAAAGCGCAAAGCAGGTCCAATGAACCGCCGACCATTAATTGTTGTTCAAGTGAAAGTTTGTTTGCTTCTTCTGCTATTCCCCCATGGCCCAGCCTAATCACCATACAGAACAATCTGCATAGTTCGTTATATGCTGAAAATCTTACAACAAAAACATAGGAGTAAACGTCATCAGGTATGGTTAATGCCTTAGGTAGTTGGCTGATGGTTTAAGTTCCGATGATCAACTGGTCAGCAGCGCGCGCTTGACTGATAGATGCACCAATACGACAACCTGAACCGCGAGGAACAAACAAAAACTAACCCAAAAAGGCAGCCACATATCGGATTAAGACTTGTGTACTACTTCCAAACCACACATCACAAGGCAGCCCAACGAATCGGGTGCCATTAACTCCTGCTCAAGTCAAAGGCCATTGCTTCCGTCCTAAGAAAAGGATGAACTTTTTTGCAAACTATAACCAACCCGTACGTCAACGAATTTGCAGCCAATTTGCAACTAATTATGCCACAAACTAGACATGTCGGGAACTAAACTAGCAACGAAACCAATCGCAACAACTAAATCGATCCAACGCAAAAAACGAAACCGACAGATCCATAGAGCAGCGCCAACCGCGAGGAGGCGTAGGGGATGGAGGGAGGAAGGGAGGGGAACCTTTCTTGGGCTGTTGGCGACGGGGATCGCTGCATCTGCTGCGACGACGGAGGCGGCGGCGCAAGCTGCTTCTGCTACAACAGACGGAGGAAGCGGCGCAGGGAGGGATGTCGGGCGCGGGCAGAGGGGGGGACGGCGAGGGAGGCGGCGCTCGGCTCGGGAAGGTGGCG
>LR738712.1:738495022-738538746 GCA_902687465.1 Secale cereale
GGGGGTGGCGCGGCGGCGTCGGCGTCGGGGGAGGGAGAGGGATGAAGGGGATTGATTTGGCGAGGGAGAGAGGGAATGGGTGGAGTGGGGGACGAAGTATGGATGGGGGAGATTACTAATGGTGCACCTCCCCCTAGTGCGCCATAAGTACGGCGATTCTAATGGCGCTCCTCCCTCTGGTGCATCATTAGTATTTTGTTTTAGTTACTAGCCCGACTGGTCTGGTTATATCCTACCTAACCTTCTCCCCATTAGAACAAACCCACTAGCCCGACTGGTCAGCATGCGACACACCCACTAGGAGGTCCTGGGTTCGATTCCCAGGCTCCCCAATTTTTTTATGCATTTAAAATGTTGTTTGACACTTATTTGTGTTTAAATATGTTCAAACTTGTTTAAATCATAACAGTAATATTTTTTTATAAAACAGTAATATTTTTTTAAAAAATATCATCAAATTTGTTATTTGAAAATATTTATGAATATGAAAAACTATCATCAAATTTAATATTTGAAAATATCATGAGTTCATGGGTCGGCGGAGGCGGTCGGTGGAGCGGGCGAGGGTGCGGTGGGTCGTCGTCGGCGGTGGAGTAGGGGAGGGTGCGGGGGGTCGGCGGCGGCGGCCGGTGGAGCGGGGGGTGCTCGGCGGCGAGGGGGCCCGGATCTGGCGAGGTGGGAGTAATATTTTTTTTATAAAACAGTAATATTTTTTTAAAAAATATCATCAAATTTGTTATTTGAAAATATTTATGAATATGAAAAAATATCATCAAATTTATTATTTTGAATATATCATGAGTTCATGGGTCGGCGGCGGCGGCCGGTGGAGCGGGGGAGGGTACGATTTAAATACAATCGATCTTAGCTAGCTATCTGTTCACAATCTTCTTGCCCTTCTTTTTCGCAAATGGAGTTTTTCTGTGGAACGGACGTCCTTTAGGTAGGATGGTCCAGCTTCTTCTTCTGGTGTATGCTGCTACTTCATCATCGTCGTCATGTTCGATCTTCGGGTCGCCGTACTTGTCGAAGTCTTGCTCATTGGCTACTCCATCCATTCCGATGATCTTCCTTTTGCCTCTCCTCACGACAACACGACTGGGCTTTGATGGGTCGGTAATGAAGAAGCATTGGTCAACTTGGGAAGCCAGTACCCATGGCTCATTTTTCGCGGTGACGTTTGCGCCCGAGGTCTTGGATTTGGCTTCGGGTATAACCATGGTGGTGTGATACGTCCAAAACGTATCTATAATTTCTGCTTGCTCCATGCCTCTTTTGTGTGATATTGCTATGATATTTATGCACTTCCATACACTTTTGATCATATTTGGACTAAACTACTAATGGTTGCAAAAGTGCACAATGCTCTTGTTTTACACTTTATTGTGTAGGAATTACTTGTTAATTGACAAAAAAGCAAAAGGAGTCGTATTGGAGTAGGACTCTGACTTTCTTGAAATCTGTCCGAGAACGTTTTTTATAGATGGTCACGTTCCGGCCTGAAGCCGACGTCAAACGGAAAAAGTCTAGTTGCGAAAGTTGTGGGGAATTTCGAGGCGATGCTTCTGGATATAAAATTCGTCCAAATCGGAGTCCGGACGGCCGAGTAAAGTCCGTTTTACTGAGGCACAAAATCTGATGACGGGAATCCGAGAGTCTATATAAAGAGAGGAAACCTAGGTCACCAAGGGCCACGAATTTTCCTCCTCCCGAGCCGCCGTCTTGGAGGGGAGGACCAGCACCATTGCAGCACCATCCACAAGGAAGAAGGGGGGCCAAGGAGCCGCTGCCCTCTAGGGCCGCCGCCGCCCCGAGGGCCGCCGCCGCCCCCTCCGTGGCTGCCGCCGGCCATCTCCTCCTCGCAGGGCTGCACCTCTCCATCAACACCATCATCAACCTCCTCCTCACCATGTCCATGCGTCAGTAGTTTCCTCTGGGGCCGAGGGCTCGTACGTGTAGCTATGTGGTTATCTCTCTCTCCCATGATGTGATCTTCGTTGTGATCATAGGCTATGTTAATCTAGGGTGATCCCATGATATTTCCCCTTCCTCTATGTATTGGATTGATGTACTCACTTGTCTTTATCTAGTATAATCCCCGAGACCAAGGTGACAGCGGTCTATTGGACATGGATTAGAAAAATATTTTCATGAGTGATTTCCTTATTTCCAGCAAGGAACAATTATTTTATTATGGGTACTAACCTCGCTAAACAGATTATGATGAGTTATGTATGACGGTAGTTTTCAAGTGTGCGAGGGAAGATGATAAAAAGATTCAGGAGTGTCAAACGCTCAAGCTTGGGGATGCCCCATGCACCCCCAAGAAATATTCAAGAAGACTCAAGCGTCTAAGCTTGGGGATGCCCCCTTGCACCCCCTTCTCCATCAACATTATCAGTTCGTCTTTCGTTCCACTATATTTTTATCACTTCATGCGTTATGTGCTATGCTTGGAGCGTCTTGCTTTTAGTTTCCTTTTTAGTTTTCTTTAGCTTTGCTTGCTGTTCATAACGAGTTGGAACTCAGCTTTCTTTGTGTGGGAGAGATACACGCTCCACTTCAACCTAGAACATAACATAGAATTTTCATGTCTATCTTTGCTGTGTGTGTTCTTGGTCTTTCAAATAGCTACTATCATGTTCAGCTCTTAGTTTTCATGCTTATCTTTTTAAAGAGCTTTTGTTTAGTTGGTCGCTGGAACTCTCTTTAGTTATCATGCTTATCTTGTTAAGAGAGTTGGCTTCTGTTGCACTGGTTGATATGTCTATGATAAAAATGCTATGTGCATAATGGTGCTTAGTAGTTCATGTTTTCTTATGGTTAGTCTCAAATAGCTGGGGGGGGGGGGTTCTCAATGTGTTATTGGAGTACCAACATGATTTGTTTGCCTATGATGTGGTATGGTCCAGTGATATCTTCCCCTAAGAATTTATTTTGATTGACTTGGCGTATGCTCACGCATATTTAAGACTGTAAATAAAGTCTATCAAGCCTTGATGATCTTTAATTTCTGAGTAGCGAGATAACTTCCATGCCTGATTCAATGTTGCTTTGTCGCTCTACATGATTATGACCGTCATTGCTCTTTTAGTTGGTCGCTCCCAGTCTTTTGCTAACCTTTGCCTGTACTAAGCGGACTGACTGCTTGTGCATCCAAAATCCTTTAAACCAGTTATGCCATATGAGTCCACCATACCTTCCTATACATGGTATTTACCTGCCATTCCTAACGAAAACTTTCATGTACCATCTCGAAATTATTCAAAAAAAAGCATTTATCTTTCGTGCCTCTGTTTTAGCTCATGAGGAAGTAGTAGTTAATTCATGATCTTTTTAAGTTGGACAAACTTCACCCCGGGATTGCATGTCTAATGTGCAAACCCATAATACGAGAAGGAACTGGCATAGAGTGCGCCCGGCTCATTAAAAAATAATACAACAAACAAACCCTCCTTCACGCTTTGTTCATGAGAAATCAGAAAACTTTGGCAGTGATAAACAAAGGAGATTAAGAGGATGTGATCGTCCTCATTCGGGAGCCGTTCCTCGAAACTTGTCCAGCTCAAGAAGTGATTGAGTTATCTGCTAGCGTTCGTTGACGAAATATGTATATTCAAAAATAATAATTATTACCTCTGTTTTTAAAACCAAGAGCTCTGGTACATGTTTAGTTTTTGTTTCCGACCACGGGTTTTCAACCTTGCCAACAAAAGCCACGGTTCGAGAGTCTCCACCTTCTTTAAAGCACCAACTATTGAGAGCATGATTGTCATTCTGAATGTAATGTGCATTGTCCCAAAGTACCATTGTCTTTTGCATGATTATGATATCGTTTATTCTGAAATCATTGTATCTAGTCGTCACTTAAACTTTCGAGGTGCCCCTGCATTTATGTTTTGCTTCACTAAAGGGGGCAAGCGAGGTACCACTTTATCATATTTGCACACCATGCTCATTGCAAATCTATTGAGTGTTTCAGTATCATATTGTAAAACTTTCAGTTCTTTGTGATTTTCTCATGAGGCAACTTAATTACTACAGATTCATTGTCTCAGTTAGCACTTGTCATGTGACTGTGAAATGTTCTTATATGGTTAATAGCATGTCACCACAGAAATTATGCTTGTTGTCATTTACCTACTCGAGGACGAGGAGGAATTAAGTTTGGGGATGTTGATACGTCCAAAACGTATCTATAATTTATGCTTGCTCCATGCCTCTTTTGTGTGATATTGCTATGATATTTATGAACTTCCATACACTTTTGATCATATTTGGACTAACCTACTAATGGTTGCAAAAGTGCACAATGCCCTTGTTTTACACTTTATTGTGTAGGAATTACTTGGAAATTGACAAAAACGCAAAAGGAGTCGTATTGGAGTAGGACTCTGACTTTCCTGAAATCTGTCTGAGAACGTTTTTTATAGATGGTCACGTTCCGGCCCGAAGACGACGTCAAACGGAAAAATTATAGTTGCGAAAGTTGTGGGGAAATTTCGAGGCGATGCTTCTGGATATAAAATCCATCCAAATCGGAGTCTGGACGGCCGAGTAAAGCCCGTTTTACTGAGGCACAAAATCTGATGACGAGAATCCGAGAGTCTATATAAAGAGAGGAAACCTAGGTCACCAAGGGCCACGAATTTTCCTCCTCCCGAGCCGCCGTCTTGGAGGGGAGGACCAGCACCATTGCAGCACCATCCACAAGGAAGAAGGGGGGCCAAGGAGCCGCTGCCCCCTAGGGCCGCCGCCGCCCCCTCCGTGGCTGCCCCCGGCCGTCTCCTCCTCGCGGGGCTGCACCTCTCCATCAACACCATCATCAACCTCCTCCTCACCATGTCCATGCGTGAGTAGTTTCTTCCGGGGCCGAGGGCTTGTACGTGTAGCTATGTGGTTATCTCTCTCTCCCATGATGTGATCTCCGTTGTGATCGTAGGCTATGTTAATCTAGGGTGATCCCATGATATTTCCCCTTCCTCTATGTATTGGATTAATATATACTCACTTGTCTTTATCTAGTATAATCCCCGAGACCAAGGTGACAGCGGTCTATTGGACATGGATTAGAAAAATATTTTCATGAGTGATTTCCTCTCTTGTGTGTTGATTGAAGATTGAGAGTCTCTTGGTGCTTGTCTTTGACTATCCTTTAGATATGTTGTGGTGATTGTGGGACTCTCTTTGGATGGCTGCGTTGACATTGAGAAATCCTTAGATTGAGAACTACGAACTTTGAGGTGTGCTTTTGTAGCCCTACATAATTCTCGTCTTCTCTTGACCACGAAGGAATGACCTCCGGGTGCGTCTCGATTACATGTTTTATGGGAAATATCATGTGATTCGATTATGTTAATGTTGTTAGGAGTTGCCACTAGTGAAAGTATGATCCCTAGGCCTTGTTTCCACCATTGAAATACCATTTGTGCTCACGTTTACCACTTGTTTGCTTGCTGCACTTTTTATTACATATTTATATTACTTGGTTTTGCCATCCATATCACTTGCCATTTAACATCTCTTCGCCGAACTAGTGCACCTATACATCTAACAACTGTATTAGGTATGTTGGGGACACAAGAGACTTCTTGTATCTTAGTTGCAGGGTTGCTTGAGAGAGACCATCTTCAACCTCTACTTCCCTGAGTTCGATAAACCTTAGGGAAATTGCTGCTGTTCTACAAACCTCTTCGCTTGGAGGCCCAACATAGTCTACAAGAGTAGAAGCGTGTGTAGACATCATGGTGAAATACCGGTCTTCTTTTAGGACGCTCTTGGCCCATCTGACACGGAACATCGGGACCTTCTCTCCAGCGTAGCTTAGCTCCCAGATCACCTCGATCCTTCCGTAGTATCTGTCCTTGTCATTACCGGTGTAGGATTCCATTGTTACCACGGAGTTCTGATAACCATCGCTCTTCATGTCCTTGGCCTCGGTGTAGAATGTGTAGCCATTGATATCGTACGCCTCATAGGTCATCAGGTTGTACTCGGCGCGCTGTGACAAGGTGAATATGAGTTGTTCTTCCGCGGAAGAATCCTCATGTAAAGGGTACGACAGAAGCTTCTGCTTGAACCAACGCGTGAAGCATGAGTTGTGCTGTTTGATTATATCTCCGTCCGTCCTCTGTTGGCCTCGGTCATTTTACGTCTTCTCAATAAAGGTTTTGTGCTCTACCAGCCAAGGATCGACCACGTCTATGTGTTGTAGCGCGACTAGGTTTGCTCTTTCAAAGTCGGCGAGTCGACCCTCGAAGTCGACATGCATTTCGCGGCGACCCTCACGGTGACCCCATCTAGCGAGCCTGCCAAGGTGCCTATTGACGGGCAGACCAACGGGGTTCTCGATGCCTAGATAATTCGTGGAGTAGGAGATGCACTCTTCGGTCAGAAAGCCCCTGGCTATGCTTCCCTCTGGACGTGACATGTTGCGAACGTATCCTTTGATGACACCATTCATCCTTTCGAACGGCATCATGTTGTGCAGGAACGTTGGCCCGAGTTGGATGATATCGTCCATGATATGGACCAGCAGATGCACCATAAAGTCGAAGAATGCGGGCGGGATGTACATCTCAAGCTCGCATAGTATCACCACGATCTCTTCATGTAGCCTTCTGAGTTGCCTCACGCCAACCGACTTCCGAGAGATGACGTCGAAAAAGTTGCATAGCCCAAATAGCGTTTCACGGACGTGCACGTCCATGATCCCACGGATTGCAACTGGAAGTATGTGCGTCATCAGCACGTGACAGTCGTGAGACTTCATCCCGCTGAACTTCTGCTTCGCTGGGTCTAGGTATCTGCTTATCTTCCCCGCGTAACCGTAAGGAAGTTTTACTCCTACGAGGCAGGTGAAAAACTGCTCGATCTCCTCTTGACTTAGAGTGAAGCACGCGGGAGGGTAGTCATTTCCGGTCTTCTTGGCCTTTTTGCCTTTGCGATGACTTTCCGTGTCCTGCTTCGCCTCATCATCATCATCATCATTAGCGTGAAGCTCTTGCCTGATGCCCATTGATTTCAAGTCTGCCCTTGCTTTTGGCCCATCTTTGGTCCTCTCTGGCATGTTGAGCAGGGTACCAAGCAGACTCTCGCACACGTTCTTCGTGATATGCATGACATCTAGGCTGTGAGGCACACGGTGGATCTTCCAGTACGGCAAGTCCCAGAAAACAGACCTCGTTTTCCATACCTTCAGCAGTGGCTCTGGCGCCTTTCGCTTCATTCCCGGCTCTGGCGCCTTTTGCTTCTTTCCCGGTAGTGGGCAATCTTTCCAATTTTTCAACAACTCGTCTATTTCCTCATCGCTCCTCGTACGCGGGCGTCCTCGGGGTTCGGTTTCACCATCGAACAGATCCTTGCGTTTTCTCCACAGGTCATCGTCGCGAAGCCACCTTCGATGTCCCATGAACACGGTTTTCGATGACCCAGGATCTCTATCTAGCTGGCGATACGTTGTGTCATCCATGCACCTGACGCATCCAGAAAATCCATGGACCACCTGCCCCGCGACATATCCGTAACCGAGATAGTCGTGCATCGTCGTGAGCAGTGCGGCTCTCATAGGGAAATATTCTTTCTTTGCGGCGTCCCACGTATTGGCTGGCGTTTTCCACAGCGTGTCTAGCTCCTCTTTCAGCAGCCCCAGATACAGATTGATGTCGTTCCCTGGTTGTTTCGGTCCTTCAATTAGCATACTCATGTGAATGTACTTCCTCTTCATGCACAACCAGGGGGAAGGTTGTACATCCACACAAACACAGGCCAGGTGCTATGTGTGCTTCTCTGGCTGCCAAACGGATTGACTCCATCGGTGCTCGCGCCCAGCACGATGTTCCTGGGATCGTTCCCAAATTCTGCGTCACTGGCTCGCATCCTTAGGGTGACTCAGCATCTTGTCTTTTTATCTATCTCCGGATCATTTGCGTCGTCTTCTCGCTTCTTCTCCTCCCTATCCGTGTGCCAACGCAGGAGCTTTGCTACCTTAGGGTCCGCGAAATACCACTGCAGACGAGGAGTGATCGGAAAGTACCACACCACTTTTCGAGGAGCGTTCTTCCTCTTCTTGTATCGAGTGACGCCGCACACCGGACATATGGTAGACTCCGCATGCTCGTCCCGATAAATGATGCAATTGTTCAAGCACACATGGTATTTCACATGCGGTAAATCCAGAGGACACACGATTTTCTTCGCCTCCTCGAAACTGGTCGGGCACTTGTTCCCCTTGGGAAGACGTTCGTGCAAGATTGACATGTTCTCGTCAAAGCATGCGTTGGTCATTTTGTGTTTTACCTTCATCTCCAGACCCATGAGCGTTACTTTCAGGCGGGTATCCTCGGGCCTGCATCCTTCATACAATGGAGTAACCGCGTCTATCTCTAGTTGATCCATCTTGGCTTTCTCTCGGGGGGCAGCCCTTGCGTTATCCGTCTGCTTGAGAAGCAGCTCTTGAGTATGAGGGTCCTGCACCCAGCCCATCGATGGTCCAGCGTCGTCTGCTCCGCCGGCATCATCATCTTCATGATCATGCCCGTCGTCTGCTCTGGCATCTTCCTCATGATCATGTCCTGCATCTTCTACATGATGACTGTGTACAGCATCACCGTCGTGATCATCTCCTGGAGATTCTTCGTCTTCTCGCCCGCCCGAGCCGCGGTGGTTGTCTTCCTGCCCTTCCTCATTTCTTGCCCGGCCCCCATGGACGACTTCGTAGTCATCTTCATCACCATGCCACCGATAGCCATCCATGAAACCACGCAAGAGCAGGTGGTCCCGCACCTGCCCGGAATCCGGGTCCGCAATAAGGCTCTTCAGCTTGCATCTTCGACACGGACATCTTATCTCCGTCTCGTTATTTTGAAGCATCTCGGCCTTCGCGGAGCTCAAAAACCTATTGACGATGCCTTCGGTCATCGTGCGGACCATGGTCGCCTGCGGGGTAGAGCAAAACGATATTTTAGAACCAAGAAAAAATTTGGCATGACTTTCCCTAAAAATAGGACCAAAAAGAATGCTTAATGCCAAAATTCTCTCCGAAATGGAAATGAATCAAATACCGGTACACCTGCAAACACAAACATATATGCAACACCACAAACATATGCAACACCACGAACATACATAGATCTATCTAGGACATAAAAAGTGCATGTGCACATTGTTGTAGGGAGAACAACATAAATATAGCTTCCCTCCTTACTTACCCATCAAAAAAGGTAATTTAACCACTTAATTTGAATGAATCTATGGTGGAAATGAGGTGACAAAGAGGAGGCACGCGAGACAAGCTTTGGAGGAGGAGGTGGAGAGAATGAAGTGGGGAGAAAGTGAGTGGGTAGGAGTGGCTGTCCGAAATATCTTGTTGGTGCCCACTTACTAATGGCGCACCACCTCCAAATGTGCCATTAGTAATCGAGGTTACTAATGGCACACCTGCTGGTGGTGCGCCATTAGTAGTTCTGGAAAAAAATAATAATAATAAAAACATACTAATGGCGCACTGTGTCAAAGTGCGCCATTACTAGTTTAAACTAGTAATGGCGCACTGTGGCACCTCGCGCCATTAGTAGTTTTGCAAAAAAAAGAATAAAAAATATAATAAAAAAACAACAGTAGTAGCGCACTATGTGACTGGTGCGCCATTACTAGTTACAACTAGTAATGGCGCACTGTGTCTGGATGCGCCATTAGTATGTTTGGAAAAGGAAAAAAAATTGATACTAATGGCGCATCCTGAGCCAGGTGCGCCATTAGTGTATTCCACTCTAATGGCGTACCAGCAAGTGGTGCGCCATTAGTATATACTAATGGAGCACCGCATGTCTGGTGCGCCATTAGTGTCAATCCCATCTATAGCCCATTTTCTAGTAGTGCCAGTAGAATATGTACAGGAGGTTATAGCCCATAGAGGTTTAGGGCCCGTGTGTAAAGGCCCATGGTTTGTAAACCGTCATATCATGTAACTTGGGATGTAAGGTAGGAAGAGTAGAGACCGAGGCGGACACGTTTATGAGCCGGCCTCGGGACAATGTAAACCGGACCGGGTGTTGCCTCCTATATAAAGGGACGACCCGGCGATGGTTCAGGGAGAGAGACAACAGCTCGAGAGACAAGCAAGCGATTCGCTCCCTGTTCATCAACGCACAAGCAATACCACACCAAACTAGACGTAGGTTTTTACCTTCATCGAAGGGGCCGAACTAGTAGAAAACTCCCTGTGTCCTTTGGCCGCTTTAACCTCTTCAACCTAACCCGTGCGATGGCCTCACACCTAAGTCCCCTAAACCGGACATCTGCCGTGCTAATTCCACGACAGTTGGCGCCCACCGTGGGGCTATCGCACAATGGTTTCGAGTTCTTGAAGGGCAGCTTTGAAGGACTCAAGGGTTACACAGTTGGCCGGATGACCAGGAGTCGTCGCGGCCGGATCTACATCGACGATGCAGGTTGGGGCCCCGAGGCCGATTCAATCGAATACGGGTACCGACTCCCCTTCGGCGGCATCCACGTCTTCATCGACAAGATCGATGAACCGGGACCTGAGTCGGACATCTTCCCCAACATCGTTGAGCCGGCACAGCGTGCGAGATCAGCCCGGATTCAGCCAGCCATGAAGCATGCTTTCGTTGGAGCAGTGCATAGAGTCCAAGCCAAGGACGGATCGGATTC
Organism: Secale cereale; assembly: GCA_902687465.1. Classification (NCBI taxonomy): domain Eukaryota; kingdom Viridiplantae; phylum Streptophyta; class Magnoliopsida; order Poales; family Poaceae; genus Secale; species Secale cereale. Next base: position 738,505,697 of record LR738712.1, read on the forward strand.
TGGTGGCGTGATAGTTGTCTACTCCCATGATGAATCTTCATCCGGAGAAACCGAATCTCTGTATCTGTTGCAGGACGGCCGGTCAGGGGGCGTATCCGATGGTGATAGTACTCCGAGCCCCTTTGATCCGCCAAATAGGGTTGCTGTTTTCAAGGCCGGATCACAGCCTGCGCAGCAGCCCTCGATGACCGGGGCGTTCACCTCAGAGGTAGCGGGTGCCGGGGCAGGCAACCAAACCCTATCACCCTCTAACGTCCTATCCACCCTGGTTGGAGATTTGACGGCGCTCGCAACAGCGGAAGTGGCCCCTGCCGACAAGGCACAACATGATGCGGAGATCCTTTAGCTGAAGGGCCGGATTGAGCAGGCTAAACGGGATCTGGATGCGGAGAAAGCCAGGATGGCTACAAGGCAAGCAGAGCTAGACTCCCAAGCTTTCCGGCTCAGGGTTGATCAGAATTCTGGACAGGAGGTAATGTACCGAAGACAGCAAACTCGTCAACCTCCGGTTTACGAGGCGAGGAATCACTTTGGCACACCAGGAGCAGGAGCCAGTAACTGCCCAGAGGTAAACCGGTGAGGAGCTTCGGGGACTGGCGCGTCGGTTCAGCCGCCGGCCGTAGAGCGAAACCACCAAGTTGTGCCTACACCGCACGTCCCCACACCTCCCGGCCATTATTCTAACCCGTTGGACAACATTGTCCCCGCCGCTTCACGACTGGCCGCTTTACCCATTGAAGGGACATCCCCCATGGCGATGGAAGCACGACGGGCTAAGGAATTACTGGACACGGCGCTGACACTGCAGCAGGCATACTCTTATAGCAGAGAGAGGATTCATTCAACCCCCCACCCAAGCCGGAGTTACACTAGGCACTGGGATGAACCGGCTGTGTCAAGCAGCGAACGGAGACGTCACCGTCACAGGCAGGATAATCCGGCGGGAGCAGAGGCACACGCCAAAGAGGCGATAAACCGGGCTAGACATACTGCCCGCGAGTACACCCGTCAAACGACGCCGGTTCACCCAACCACAGCAGAAACGGGAGTCACGGCTAGTTCCTTTGGAGTACAGTGTCTCATCCCCGCTTTACGAAGCGTGAAATTACCCAAAGACTTCAAAGGACCGCGTAAGGTACCAAACTACACAGCGGATGTGGCTCCAGAGGCGTGGGTTGAAAGTTATGAGATGGCCATGGAGATGCTTGATGTGGACGAAGCGTCATGCGCCAAGTACTTCACCATGATGCTTGAGGGTACAGCCCGGACGTGGTTAAAGGGCTTACCACCTAACTCCATCGGATCATGGGGAGAGTTGCGTCGCCAGTTTATCAAAAATTTCAAAGACACGTGCAAACAGCCAATGTCGATGGTAGACTTGGCAGCATGTGTTCAAGGAGAGCAGGAACCCACGAGCTGTTGGGTGCGGCGAGTGTCAGAAATCCTGCACTCTTCCAATAGCATCAACCCTAGTATAGCGATAGTGACATTGGAAAACAATTGCCGGTTCGAGTCTTTGAAACTGAAGTTAGGACGGCTCAAGCGCGATTGCAACGACATTGGAACACTCATGAGCGCTTTGGTGAAATATGGGGATTCTGATAATACCAAGTACCCAGATGCAGACGGAGACAAGTCCGGGAAAGTGAGCAAGGCTGGTAAACCATCGCAAGCTAATCCGGTAGGAACGGGTTACAATGGTAAGCGAAAAGCGGAGGGTAGCTCCGACTTTTGGCCAATACCAACGTTCAGGGGAACGGGCAGCGCCGCAAAGGTAAACCACCCCCGCGTGGCGATGGGCTATCCTTCAATCTAGATCAACAGTTAAATGCGCCTTGCCCTAAACACAGTACGGAGGGAAACCCGACTAAGCATTCGTGGAAGGACTGCCGGATCATGCAAGAGGCGATGAAACAAGCCAGATATAACCACGGACCCCCCGGCGGCGGCTCAAGTTCAGGTTTTCAGGGTCCAGGTTACCAAGGTAACGGTTCCGGATGAGGATATCACGGCGGTAACAATAACTACAACAGCAACGGTCAGCATCAACATAACCAGCAGCATGGTCAGGGTGGTTACAACAACAAAGGCAATCAGCAGCGTCAGCAGCAGCAGCAATCCTGATATCAGAGTAATCCGAAGGAGCTAAGCAGTGGACAGTATCATGTTTTCACCACAAGTTTGTGCAAACGAGATCAAAAGGTTCTGAAGCTGGCAGTACACGCAGTTGAACCGGCGACGCCACGTTTTTTACGTTGGTCTGAACAACCCATTGTGTGGAGCAGAGAGGATCACCCGCCACGGGTTGATAATCCGGGCCAGTTGGCCCTAGTGGTGGCACCACAGGTGGGTGGCTACAAGTTCACAAAGGTACTCATGGACGGCGGCAACAGTATCAACATCTTATACTATCAGACTTTCCGGCGTATGGGGTTGACAGATAAGAAGTTGCGATAGTCCAACACAGTATTCCATGGAGTGGTACCAGGTAAATCGGCTTACCCAGTTAGGAAAATTGATCTGGAAGTCACCTTTGGGGATGAGCAGGATTCTAGGTCAGAGACAGTGACCTTTGATGTCGTAAAGATCAGGAGCCCATATCATGCTCTGTTTGGAAGACCGGTTTACGCCAAGTTCATGGCTAGACCGTGCTATGTTTATCCACAGCTCAAGATGCCGGGTCACAAGGGGACCATCACGGTTCAAGGGAGTCGCAAGATCGCATTGGAATGCGAGGAAGGAGACACAGCTTATGTAGAAGCAGTGTGTGCTACGGAGGAGTTGAAATTCTACAAAGATAATGTTGATCCGAAGGATATGTCCCCGTTAAACAAGCCAACCATAGAGCATGATCCGTCGTTGAAGTTTAAATCGGCAGAGGAAACCAAGCAGATTGACTTCATGCCGGGAGACTCGTCCAAGCAGTTCACTATCAGCGCTAACCTAGACCCCAAATAGGAAAGCGCGCTCATCGAGTTCATCCGTGAGAACCGGGATATCTTTGCGTGGAAGCCTTCTCACATGCTAGGTATTCCGAGGGAACTCGCTGAGCACAGTCTTAATATTGGTCCGAAGTTTAAACCGGTCAAGCAGTATTTGCGCCGCTTCAGTGAAGAGAAGCGCAAGGCTATAGGTGAAGAAGTGGCTAGGCTTTTGGCCGCAGGATTCATAGTTGAGGTGTTTCATCCAGAGTGGTTGGCTAATCCGGTGCTGGTGTTAAAGAAAAATGGAACCTGGAGGATGTGTGTTGATTACACAGACCTAAACAAGGCTTTCCCAACTGATCCTTTTGCTCTCCCCCGTATTGATCGGATTATTGATGCTACGGCAGGATGTGAGCGGCTAAGTTTTTTGGATGCATATTCAGGTTATCATCAGATAAAGATGGCAGTTAAGGACTAGGAGAAGACGGCTTTCATGACTCCTTTTGGGTCCTTCTACTATGTATCCATGCCTTTTAGGCTTAAGAGTGCCCAAGCAACTTATCAACATTGCGTACAGAACTGCTTCAAGGGGCAGATTGGAAAAAATGTCCATGCTTATGTCGATGACATTGTGGTGAAGTCCAGGAAGGAGGAGACGCTGATAGAAGATTTGAAAGAAACCTTTGACAACCTCTGAGTCTACAAAATGATGCTTAATCCGGAGAAGTGTGTCTTCGGTGTTCCAGCGGGCAAGCTCCTTGGATTTTTAGTATCAAACAGAGGGATTGAGGCTAATCCGGAGAAGATCAAGGAGATCACATCCTTGGCTAAACCGGCTTGCATCAATGACGTCCAGCGTGTAGCAGGCCGTATTGCAGCATTGAGCCGTTTCATCAGCCGTTTAGGAGAGAAGGCGATCCCGCTTTATCAGATGTTGAAAAAGAAGGACCAGTTTGTATGGAGCGATGCTGCAAACGCTGCGTTCGAGGATTTGAAGCGGGAATTAGCAGAACCGCCAGTTCTTGCTGCCCCTATTGACAACGAACCGCTACTGTTATACGTGGCCACCAATGTCCGTGCAGTTAGCATGGCAATTGTGGTGGAGCGCAAAGAAGCAGGCAAGGAATATCCGGTTCAGCGCCCAGTTTACTACATCAGTGAGTTTCTTATTGAGTGAAAACAAAGGTATCCGCACTGGCAGAAGTTGGTATACGGCATGTTCATGGCAAACCGAAAGATGAAGCACTACTTCCAGGGCCACCCAATAACTGTTGTCAGCTCAGCTCCATTGGGGGATATAATCCAGAACAAAGAAGCCACTGGCAGAGTGGCGAAGTGGGCCATTGAGCTTAGCCCACACGGAATTAAGTATGTACCCCGTACTACTATAAAATCCCAAGCACTGGTAGATTTCATCAATGATTGGACAGAGTTGCAAGCACCTGAGGAGAAGCCGAATCATACATACTGGACTATTCACTTTGACGGTTCAAGGCAATTAGAAGGCTTGGGGGCTAGAGTCGTTCTAACTTCCCCACGAGGTTACAAGTTCTGTTATGTCCTTCGATTAATGTTTCCTTGCACTAACAATGCTGCTGAGTATGAAGCTCTCCTTCATGGTTTACGGATGGCCAAGGAGATGAACTTAAGACGGGTTAAGTGTTTTGGTGACTCGGACCTAGTGGCACAACAGTTGTCCGGCAAGTGGGACTCCAAAGATCCGCTCATGGCAGCTTACCGGCGAGAAGTTGAAGCGGTTGCAGGGTACTTCAAAGGGTATCAGGTGGACCACATAGACCGGCGGAAAAACGATGCGGCCGATGCATTAAGCCGGCTGGGCTCTCAGCGTAAACCGGTTCCACCAAATACCTTCTTGGATGAATTGCACAGTCCGTCAGTACAGATACAATCGGAGGAGGATTTAGCTGTTCCTGATCCGGAAGCACAGCTAGTTGCAGCAGTTCATGTTATTTCGGATTGGACACTCCCTTACTTGGCATACCTAAGCCGAGGTGAGTTGCCAGATGATGAGGTTGAGGCTAGGCAGATAATCCGGCGATCCAAATCTATGACCATCGTCAATGGAGAACTTCATCACCGCAGCGTCTCTGGGGCATTTCAGCGATGTGTATCATCGGAAGAAGGTTGTGATATTCTTTGAGAGATACACGAAGGAGATTGTGGTCATCACACCGGTTCAATGTCATTGGTAGCTAAAGCTTTTTGTCGTGGGTTCTACTGGTTGACGGCTCATGCTCCTGCAGAGGACCTAGTCAGAAAATGTAACGCTTGCCAGAAATTCTCACGGCGTGCTCATGTTCCGGCACAGGAGCTACGGATGATTCCAATTACTTGGCCGTTTGCAACTTGGGGGCTTCATATGGTTGGACCTTTAAACGATCCCAAGATCAGAAAACCCACCTATTGGTAGCAGTGGACAAGTTTACAAAGTGGATTGAGGCAGAGCCTGTTAGTAAGTGTGATGCGGCAACAGCGGTTAAATTCATCAAAAAGGTAATTTTCTGGTTTGGCTTTCCACACAGCATCATCACTGATAATGGCACCAACCTATCTAAAGGAGAGATGGAAGAGTTTTGCCAAAGGGAACATATTCGCCAGGATGTATCTTCAGTAGCTCACCCTCAGTCCAATGTTCAAGCTGAGAGGGCCAACCAAGAGATCTTGAGAGGCATCAAGCCCCGGCTTATGGTTCCTTTACAAAGAACACCAGGTTGCTGGGTAGAGGAGTTACCTTCTGTCCTCTGGAGCATCAACACTACACCTAACAGGTCTACAGGTTATACACTCTTCTTCAGGGTATATGTTGATGAAGCGGTTCTCCCTAGTGACATCCGGCACGACTCACCACGGGTGGCAGCTTATGTTGAAGCGGATAATGAGCAAGCAGGACAAGATAGCTTAGACCGGCTGGATGAGGAACAGGACACAGCAGCAGCACGATTAGCAATTTATCAGCAAGACCTGCGTCGATATCAGAGCCCCCGGGTTAAGACCAGGACGATCCAGGAGGGGGATCTGGTGCTCCGGCTCATCCAAGACCAGAAAGATATGCACAAGTTATCCCCACCTTGGGAAGGACCCTTTGTGGTTAGCAAGAACCTACATAACGGTTCATACTACCTGGTTGACGTTCGAGAGCATAAAGACTCACATACAGCATAGGAAGAGACGAAGCGACCGTGGAACATCGCTCTTCTGCGACCTTACTACACTTGAGACATTGGCTCCGCTTCATGTATCCTGTACATATTATGATTAATGAATAAACCGGCGCCCCCGATAAACCGGGGAATCAGCCATCTTCTTCCAAAAAAGAGTATCACATGGGAGTCTTTGCTGAAACATCAGGTGATATCCATCTAAAGTCTATTTTTCTTGATATATATCATTTTCATCAAGAAAACAATTGCTTTGATCTGTATATTTTGATATGCAGTCCAATTATTTATTAAGGGACCAAAGAGGGTTTGTCGCACAGCGCAACTCAAACATAGGTACCCGGCCTCCTAAACCGACGCCCTTGATACGTCAAATATGGAGCCTGGCAGCTCGTAAAAAGCCATTGACAATCATCGAGTCGATCACCTAAAGACAAGAACCCTCAGAGGACTTGAAACATTGGGTAGTATTGATGACAACGTCAATTATAGAGCCTAAAGGCAGCTGATAAAAAGCCTAGAGCCTAAAGGCCGCTAAAAGCCTGGAGCCTGGCAGCTCGCAAAAAGCCAAGAGCCTAAAGGCAGCTCACAAAAAGCCTAGAGCCTAAAGGACGCTCACAAAAAGTCTGGAGCCTGGCAGCTCGCAAAAGGCCAAGAGCCTAAAGGCAGCTCACAAAAAGCCTAGAGCCTAAAGGCCACTCACAAAAAGCCTGGAGCTTGGCAGCTCGCAAAAAGCCTCGAATTTGAGCCTGGCAGCTCACACAAAGCCTCGAATTTGAGCCTGGCAGCTCACAAAAAGCCTCGACTACATGGTCTTATTTGCCAAAAATGCTTTGTTTCTGTGATTTAACAAATTTTGTTTTTAACCAAGTCTATTGACCCGGGATTGGGCAACTACGCAGTTGACCATATATCTGCAAAATTAAAGTCTGGGTCTGGAACACCAGCATGAGTTAAAAGTCTGGGTCCTGACCACCAGCATGAGTTAAAAGTCTGGGTCATGAACACCAGCATGAGTTAAACCGGCGTTCATTATAACCCGGATCAGTCATCAGGCAAAAGCCAAGTAAGAGAGCCAAGAGCCTCATCAGCATCTGCGCTTTCAATTATGCCTACCGGATTAAGGATGTCAGGCACACTTAATCAGAGGTATGATGTATCTTTGGTATAAAACAATTATTCCTGTGATATATATCTATTGGAGTAGTCTAATAGTCCGGTGGTAAACTGCCAGGACATCTTTTAGCCTCATTTATGCAGGCACAGATAATATAAATGGATCAAGCATGATAAAACAGAGGATTAAAATGGCAGACGCCAAGTCAAGCTGAGGCATCCATATTGGGACAAAGACAATGTTTTCAACTATCATATTACAAGGCAACTGCAGGCCCGAATAGATTAATGTTTTTGCAAAGATATTCAGCAACTACACATTAAATTGGACGGTTTACGACTCCTCTTCACGCTGCGAAGGCTGAGGGTTGACTTGTTCCGGGTCTTCTTCAGCTTCAGGTAGTGGCTGGAAATCCGAAGTGCGCCAATCAATCTTGGAGAGTGCACGGAAATACATTTCCTCATCAATAAGATCTGACGGGTCAATATCTGGAGCGAAAGTATGATCACGAACTGGTGGGATCAGATTTTCGGTGTCGTAAACCGGCCGTTCTACCCGCTCATTTTCTAAGTCATAGGCCGGATGATACCTTGTCAAATCCGCTTCGTCGGCAAGATTACTGGCAAGAGGGCGCATGTCCTTAGTCAGAGCACGGAGATCTTCGGCAGAAAAGACTGACCCGTCCTCTTTGTTGTTGGGATAGCCGTTCATAGCTTCAGCCGGGTCAAAGTCAGGGACTCATGCCTTGGTCCGGGTCAGCGCCATAAGAGAACCAGCCCGTGCAGCAGACTTCTTCACCTGAACCAGACGCACAGGCAGGACAGAGAGCTTCTCCAAAGTGGCTTGGATGGTAGTTGGTGTCGGTTTGTTATGGGACATTGCACTAATAACCCTTTGAGCGCCGGAATAAAGCTGCTCCACCAGGGTGTAAGATGCTTTGAGCTTCTTCCGGACATCATCTCCAAGATGAGTTATGCGCCTCCCAATATATGTTTGCCAAGTTAAACTGGAGCGGAACAAAGATTGCAAGGATGAAAAACATATACAGATGGGTACTCACCGAAGATAGCAGAAGTCATGAGTTCTATTTGGTGTCTTAAACCGGTCAACTCCTGCGTAACCGGATTAAGAGCAGCTTCAGCATCCTTTGCTCTCTTTTCAAGAGCATTCCTTTGCACTTCCCATGTGGACCGCTCCGCTTCAAAGTATTTTTTCAATTTCTCCATGTTGGTCAAGGTAAGCACAAGTTCTTCCTTGGCTTTGGCGGAGGCAGTTTCATTAACAGCCAAGCTATTCCGGAGTTCAGTTACGTCCGAAGCCCTCCGGGTCAAGTCAGCCTGCAAGGAAATCAAACGGATTAGAAAGACAGATCAATCAAGTCTCAAGCATATAACAAGTTATACACTTGACACTTGGGGGCTAATGTGCAATTGAAGTAACGAAAGAGAATTTCAGACAAGTCCCAAGCACATAAAATAAGTTATACCCTTGGCACTTGGGGGCTAATGTAAGTTCATTTTCAGATACAATGGAAGTCCCGGTTCACCTACAATGAAGCGAAACCGGCACTTGGGGGCTACTATGGCTTAAAGACAGGATTGCAAGGCCACAAAACAGAGACAAGTAAAAGGAAAGAAAATTACCTCATACTTATTTTTCATCATATTAACCAATCCGGCTTCATAATCGCGGCTGGTAAAAAGCCGGTTCAGATACCCGGAATAAAGTTCCTGGGCACTCAACTAGGCATAGCTGGATAAGTCTGTGCTCCACTTGCCTTTGTCTTGTTGAAGTGTTTCCTTCTTGGCAGTATGCCTGGCCAAGGTGACAGGCTCGGTGGGAGCAATGAAGCCTAGCCCGGTTATCACAACATCTGCGGATGAGGCAGCAGTTGGTTGGAGGGGGACAGCAGTAGGCGCCGGACTGACAGGAGCCGGGCTACTCCGAGGAGGGCTAACCCGGACAGGGCTCGCTGGTTCAGCCGCATTCTCCATATTGTCACCTCCTGGAGCAGCGACATCGTCACGATCCATAGGAATAGGATCATCAAACTGAGCTTCAGGGATATCTTCTGGAAGGATGGCCGCTTCAGGGTCATCAGCCGGTTCAGCGGCAGTGGTTTCAGCAGCCGCTTTGGTTGCTTTCGCCTTCTTGCTAGGCTTCGGCTTCCTAGTAAAAATCAAAGGAACAATGACAATCATGAAGTCAAAAACATGAAGGTAAACCGGATGTTTGAAAAAGACTTACCCTGGCACGGTCTTCAGCACGGGGACCTGTGTAGCAGTTGACTCGCCGGAAGGGGACAAAGGAGCCTCCTGATAGTTAGGATCAGATGGTTTAAGTGGTTTACGAATGAGGCCGGCCTTTGGATGAAGGAGAGTTGGAGAAAGTAAAACCTCGGAGCGACGCCTGCGAGCCGGCGTAAGAGGTATTCCGGATGACTCCACCACATGGCCACTATGGCGCGTGGTCCGGCGTGCTTCATGTTGCTGTTTCTTCAAAAGAAAGTTGGGATCCAATTGAGCGTAAGGATGAGAAAAGGGATATTTCCGGGATACCCGACGGATTTTTGGGGGCAGCGGTTCTGAGTCAGAAGAGTGAGAAATTACCTCAACTCCCGCCGCTTTACTTCCTTCCGCCAGATCCTATGGAAAGGCACTGTTAACATAAATTTAGACAAAGGGAGGTTAAAGCATATAAGGTTTAATTCGTACCTCCGAATCCGGATCATCCTCCTCAGGGTGTGTACCGGACGCAGCAACAGCCTTCTTCTTCTTAATAGCATAAGTTTTCTGGCGTTGTTGCCTGGCCGGTTTATCTTGAGATTTCCTCTTCCAAAAGGGATCGTTGGCCTGTGCAGAAGATAGGAAATAAATGGAAGACAATTGATATGGCCGGATTAAAACAAACAGGAAAAGATCGGGAAGGACTTACCGCTGGCGGTTTATTGGTTTCGCAGAACGGAGCTAAACCGGTCCGGCTGCACTCCTCCAGAGGGATGTTTAGCATTTTCTTCACGGACTCAGTAATTTCGTCTTCAGGAAGTATTATATAATTGTGGCGCTGAGGATCATCCGGTTTACCAGTGTACTCGCACATCAGGCCTGAACGCCGGCTCAGTGGAAGAATGCTCCAAGCGAGCCAACAACAAACAAAATCGACTCCGGTTAAGCCGTTAGCTACGAAGGCCCTGAGCTTAGAAAGCTGAGGGGCAAACCGGGCACGATCCGGGGCGCTGAGGCATTGTGGCAAGGGGTGATCTGTTGCTAGGCGATAGGCGCGGTAACCCGGCAGTGGGTTTTCTCCTTCAGGCGAAGTGTCCCTACAACAGAACCACGTTTGGTTCCATTCTTTGGGGTGGCTGTGAAGGGCAGCATGAGGGAAACTCACATCCTTTCTCTTTTGGATACTGACGCCACCCAACTCTTGATGCGGCCCGTCAGTAAACTCTGTCCGCCGGTTCAGATAAAAAAAGTCGCGGAACAGATCCACGCATGGTTCTTCTTGAAGATATGTTTGACATAGAATTCGGGCCTACATCTTGAGGGTGGAGCTGGAAAGCGGCTAACACATCCCGGAAGAACTTTGAACCGGGAGGGCTGAAACCCCGGGCCAGGTGATCAAAGAAAACTATAACTTCTCCTTCCTTAGGCGTTGGAGGACACTCATTTCCTGGGGCCCGCCAGTGGAGAACCTCCTTAGGACCCAGAATACTGATTGAAGCTGCGTTTGTTATGTCATCCTCAGTGATCCGGGAAGGGACCCAGTTGCAAGCGACGAATTTCTTGGCCATTGTTTTGAATGAGGAAGTGCTGAAAAGTACAGTGCAAAATCCGGTTTACCAATTGCTAAAGCATAAGCCGGAGCATTCTATAAAGTTATGGGCCTAATTGTCGGTTTAAGCAAGGGACTAATGATATTACTAATCCGGCAGCAAATATGAGCGAAATAGCTACTGGTTCGTGATGATGGAAAAGAAAAGGCTAAACCGTCAATTACGGAATACGGGTTTACATCTAAACCGTCACTAAAACATATGACGTGCAAGTATGGCTAAACCGGGGAGATTAGTTACAGATCTAAAGTATGAAGAAATAGTTTCCACAAAGAGCTGAGGTAAACATGGATTTAAGGCATAAGGAAAAGATGGAATAAATACAAAGTTATATTCAGGAAGGACCGCGGAGTTTCTCTACAGATTGAATCTAAACTGATAAAGCTAGAGGAACTAGGGGTACGATGGCGGAACAGAAACACATGGATTCAGGTCAAAACTAAATAAATCTGAGTCTATAGCAAGGCTGACCTATGAGTACGAATAGCAAAGCTTCAAGGATTCATGGCGGAGCTACGGATGAAACCCTAGAGTGAGATCTACAGGGAAGAAGAAGGAGTACCTGACGAAGTAGAGGACGGCGTTGAAGTTCTTTGGTGACGTTCAGGTAGATGCAGTGGCCTGGCTCGAGGACGACGATGAGCTCGGGGAGCGGCGGCGAAGCTTCGAGCGATGGAGACGGAGCAAGAAGAAAGCAGAAGGGGAAAAGAGGCGTTCCCCAGCGGTATTTATAAGCCAAAGAGATGAAAACGGTAAGCGCGGGAATCGAGGAGGCTAGAGATTGGATAAAGATCGAGCTGTCGCCTCGATTTTCGGTGCAACATTTAAGAAAGGTAACAAACGGATGCGAGCAATAAATGCGGGGATGACGTCAGGACGGATTAAGGCGATTCCAGGGGATGACGTCATGGCCGGTTTATGATGTAGATAAAGTGCAGAGAAGAGATTTGTGCAAGACTCGGAAGACTGACATGAACAAGTTCAAATCAATCTGGGGCCTAATGTCAGGGATATTACTAGCAGGTATAAACCGGCCAGGAAGATCCGGATTACACTGACATAGTTGTATTATTACAAGCCCAGTAGAATATGTACAAGAGGTTACAGCTCATAGAGGTTTAGGGCCCATGTGTAAAGGCCCACGGTTTGTAAACCATCATATCATGTAACTTGGGATGTAAGGTAGGAAGAGTAGAGACCGAGGTGGACACGTTTATGAGCCGGCCTCGGGACTCTGTAAACCGGACCGGGCGTTGCCTCCTATATAAAGGGACGACCCGGCGACGGTTCAGGGAGAGAGACAATAGCTCGAGAGACAGGCAAGCGATTCGCTCCCTGTTCATCAACGCACAAGCAATACCACACCAAACTAGACGTTGGTTTTTACCTTCAGCGAAGGGGCCGAACTAGTATAAAACTTCATGTGTCCTTTGGCCGCTTTAACCTCTTCAAGCTAACCCGCGCGATGGCCTCACACCTAAGTCCCCTAAACCGGATATCTGCCGTGCTAATTCCATGACACTTTTCATGCGTGTCCACCAGTAAGATTGCTTGAGGTCTTGGTACATCTTGGAACTTCCAGGATGAATCGAGAGGAGGGAGTCATGTGCTTCATTCATTATGAGCTTTCTGAGATCACCCTTGGGAACCACAAGTCTGTCCTCAAAGAACAAGGTGTATTTCTCATCAATGCGATAGCACTTGTATTTGGGAGTACCCTTTGCAATACCATGTTTAACTTTCTGCACCATAGCATCACTGAGTTAGGCCTCACGGATCTGATCTTCCAATGTAGGAGCAACTTCAAGATTTGCAAGAAAGCCTCGCGGAACAACTTGGAGGTTGAGCTTCCTGAATGTTTCACAAAGCTCAAGCTGCAATGGGTTGATAAGGAGACTATTGCAATATGCCTTTCTGCTCAAGGCATCTGCAATGACATTGGCCTTGCCAGGTGTGTATTCGATGCTTGAATCATACTCTTGGATCATCTCAACCCAACGAGTCTGGCGAAGGTTCAGGTTCGGCTATGTGAAGATGTACTTCGAGCTCTTGTGATCGGTGAAGATGTCGACTTTTCTGCCCAACAGAAGGTGTCTCCACGTGATCAAAGCTTGTACCACTGCTGCTAGTTCGAGATCATGTGTGGGGTAGTTTTTCTCACTTGGCTTCAATTGACGAGAAGTGTATGCCACAATTTTCTTGTCTTGCATTAGCACACCACCAAGTCCTTGAAGAGAAGCATCAAAGAATGCTTCGTAGGGCTTGGACTCATCTGGAGGAGTAAGAACCGGAGCAGAGATGAGCTCTTCTTTAAGAGTTTTGAATGCCACATCACAATCCGAAGACCAGTTGTACTTGACATTCTTCTGCAGCAAGTTGGAGAGAGGCTTGGCAATCTTGGAGAAGTTCTCAACGAACCTTCTGCAATAGCTAGCGAGACCAAGAAAGCTTCGGAGTTGCTTGACGTTCTGAGGGGGTTCCCAGTTGACAATCGCTTCAACTTTATCGGGGTTGAGAGCAATACCGTCAGCAGAGATGATATGGCCCAGATATAAGACCTTATCGAGCCAGAATTCGCATTTGGACAACTTGGCATAGAACTTATGTTCACGGAGTCTGTCAAGAACCAGACGGAGGTGCTTTTCGTGATCCTCTTCATTCTTGGAGAATACCAAGATGTCATCCAGATAGACGAGCACAAATTCATTGGTGTAGGGGTTGAGTATGTAGTGCATCATCCTTGAGAAGGTGGGTGGAGCATTAGCAAGGCCAAAAGACATGACTATGTATTCATAGGAGCCGTAGCTTGTTCTGAATGCAGTCTTGTGAATATCTTCTTCGCGAATACGGATCTGGTGATAACCCAACCGGAGATCGAGCTTTGAGAACACTTTTGCTCCTTTGAGCTGCTCGAACAATTCATTGATGTTGGGGAGCGGATACTTGTTCTTTATTGTCTTCTTGTTCAATGTCCGATAATCAACGCAAAGGCGCTCCGTGCCATCCTTCTTCTTGACAAATAAGACACCACAGCCCCACGGAGAAGTGCTAGGCCTGATTAGACCCATACGCTCTTGTTCATCGAGTTGTTTCTTCAACTCCTTCAACTCTTCAGGGGAAAGCTTGTTCGGACGCCGGCATGCTGGCTCAGTACCAGGTTTGAGTTCAATGACGAATTCAACTTGACGATGCGGAGGCATGCCTGGAAGCTCTTCAGGGAAAACATCTTCATATTCATTGACCATCGAAATTTGAGAGATGGCATTAATCTCGCCCTTGTCATTGATAGAGAATAGTCTGATTGTGTTATCTCGAGAGGCGAAGATAATCACGTCTTCGTCGGAATGAGTAAGCTTGACTTCCTTATTCGCACAATCAATGTGAGCATCATGCTGGGAAAGCCAATACATCCCGAGAATAAGATCAATGTTGGAGTTGCCGAGAACAACCGGAGAAGCCAGAAAGCGGTAATCACCCATGCGAATAGATACATTCGGAGCCATCAAATTTGAAGTCATGCACTTGGCCGGAGAAATAATTTGCAACTTCTTTGGCAAGGCCACTGTGCCCACATTGTGCTTGGATGCAAATGGAAATGACATGAAGGAATGTGATGCACCAGAATCAAACAACACTTTAGCAGGTTTAAGGTTGACTGGAAGGTTACCAAGTATCACATCTGAAGAATTCTCTGCTTGAGCTGCATTCATCAGATTCACTCTTGCTGCCTTCGGATCATGCTTGACAATAGCAGTACTGACAGGTGGAGGAGGCGGAAGTCGCCTTTATGTACACTTGTTGGCATAGTGACCCTTCTTGCCACACTTGTTGCACACCACTTCTGAGAGAGGACGATGATAAGGAGCACTTGACTTTGAAGCTTGAAAGTGATTCTTTGACTGATTGCTTGGGTTTGGTGGGTGGGAGAAACCACGGCCACCAGAGTGCCTGTTGTTGTTGTTGGGAGGTCAGATCACTGGAGGAGGTGTAAGCCAAAACTTACGTTGCTTTGCGACCACCTGGGAAGAAGAGGAGGAGTGAACAGCATCTCTGATCCTCTTTTTGGAAGCTTCCACCTTGAGCTGGGCTGCCTCTTGCTTAAGTGCCATGTTATAGAATTGATCAAATTCATCAGGCTCGAACAAGGTGAGAGCTAGTTGGAGTTCATCCTTCAGACCACCACGGAACTGATAGATCTTGCTCTTGGCATCTGGGATGTCTTGCTTGGCATAGCGGGCAAGGTTCTGGAACTTGACATTATATTGGTAGACAGTCATTGAGCCTTGCTTCAGGTTGCGGTATTGCTCACGCATACCCTCGATGACACTTGTTGGAATGTGGTGGGAGCGAAAGTCCTTGCAGAAGTCAACCCACGAGATTTCACGCCCTTCTCTGGAATCTTTGTACTGCTACCACCAATCAGCGGCTTGGTCCTTGAGTTGGAAGGCTGCAAACTTCACATAGTCCTCGGGCCTGATGTTACTGCACTCGAAATGCTTCTTGACATCTGTTATCCAGTCTTCAACATCTAGAGGGTCCACACAGTAACTGAATGCCTTTGGTTGGTTTGCCAGAAACTGGTTGAGCGTAGCAAAGTGAGATTGGTTGAACAAATTGCCTTGGCCTTGGTTCCCATGAGCACCCTGATTTGCTTGATTTGCTTGAATGTTCTGCATCATTTTCATAAGCATCTGGGTGTTCTGGTTCGTCGCTTGCATAATTGCTCTGCAGGCCTCAGACGGAGGAGCAGGGGAAGGAGAACGATCAGGAACCTCTTCACCCTCTGGGTTAGCGTTGGGAACCCTTTTAGGAGCCATCCTGAATGAGATGACAACTATTAGCCATTGATTGAAAGAATATATAAGCTGAATCAACGGCTAGAAATTGCAACATAGTCTTCACAAGAACATTCGAACAGGATGAACGAATGTAATCCACAGTTTAATAGTAACAACAATCTTCTGAGAAGCCACTTGGGAGAACAAAAGATAAATAAAAACAACAAGGAGCAGATAGAACAAATACAAGATAGAAGCTTCATTCGACATATTCGTGCTGAAAGCTTATGGAACCTGTTACAAAAGGGTTTTGCAATCCCCGTATTAGCATAGCCAAGGACCCTTTAAAAAGCAACTCCCGATCGGAACAACGCCCATAAAACTACTTCACTCAATGTAGAACCCCGAACTCCATATTATGCATTCGTTGGAAGAATGCCTACAAACTACTAGATGAACCCACCTAGACGAACTACTAGATGAACCTGCCTCTGATACCAACTTGTAATGCCCAGGATGGGACTATACCTCCTACGTGTCGAGGCACGACTTAAAGGTATAAGCCCATTCTGGAATGATCTCAAGTTTGGTATCTTTGCACGACTCAAGTAAAAATAAGGATGAAATTGCAAAAGGATAGTTGGCTTACACTCGCCACGTCACACAATACATTACATAAGCAAAACATCATCCAAATAACATCACATCCCGACTACGGGCGAAGATCCAAATGAAAGATACCAAATACATAAAGCCACAGGTCCGAATCGCCCCTAGTAGAAACCACTACTGATCATCGGGATAGTGCACATAGTATCGACTACGTTCTTCATTGTACTCCTAGTACAGCTCCGTGCCGTCACCTGGGTAGTACACCATAGTACCTGCATCTGGTGTGGTGTAAAATCTGTGAGCCACGGAGGACTCAACTATCCCGTTCTTGGGTAGCAAAACTATCTAAGCCTTGGGTGTGGAACAAGGCTGAAGAAAGATAAAGGTTGCAGCTGCACTAGCACTAGCTTACGTGTTTAGAGCGACAAGAGAAGTGCCACGAGCGTCAAAGTGATCATGAAGTGATCCTATCTAAGCACGTCAAACATAACCCCACCATGTTCACTTCCCGAACCCCTTTCGGAAAATGACCGTTACGATTACTCACGCTGGTAGTGTGTTCTGAACATGGTGTCAAGTTTTCTACAACCGGATATTAACAGATTCCCATCTGCCACATAACCGCGGGCACGGCTTTCGAAAGTTCAAAACCCTGCAGGGGTGTCCCAACTTAGCCCATGAAAAGCTCACGATCTGCAGAGTCGCAACTCCAAGGTGGGAAGGCCCGAGTATTCTCGAAATCCCGTGGTCAAGATATTCCGACATAGGTAAAACTAATCCAGCAAGACCTCCCGGCGTGCCGACACCTTGACAGTAGCCGCACGTATCTAGTCTCAGGCCACGACCGGATGAGACATCCTACAGGTAAATACCAAATACCTCGGGTTTCCCCAAGGTGGCCCCTCAGTCTGCTCAGTTCGGACCAACACTCATGTGGAGCACTGGCCCGGGGGTTGTTAATTAAGATCACGGGATAGCTAGTCCCTATGCAAGTTTTTCGTTATTAGGCAAAAGGAGTACCAATGTCAGGCCTTGCTGGAAAAGGTTTAGCGCTAAGCGGGTTATCGAGGGGGTCCGATAACCCCAACCGTGTGAGGAACGCATAATCAAGGAACATAACACCGGTTTCTACGGTTCCTAGGGCGGCATGAGTGGAACAAATCACCAAGCAAGAGGCTTAGCCTTCCACCCATTACCAATATATAGATGATTTAGTTTAAGAGTTTATATAGTGTGATATCCCAACAATCTTCAACATGAAGCAAGAATCTTCAACTCTTCTCCTGCAACTAGCAATGCTATAAGAGGGGCTGAGCGAAGCCTACGTAGCCAAACAAAGGTTTGCTAGGTTGGGTGGTTAGACAGATTCATGGTTACAATAGGAGGCTGACAAACAAACATGGGCATCGAGGCAATAAGCTAAAGAGCGAGACTTCTAGCAATAGGCAAAGATAGTAATGATATCTGGGACAGGTCATCTTGCCTGTCGAGTCGTCGATGGGATCGTATGACGGCTCCTCGTACTCAACCTCGGTAGTAACCTCGTTGTCGTGCTCGGTCTCGGCTTCCGGCTCTACTCAACAGAATAACATAACGAGGCACGAAATCAAACAAGGTGCAATGCACAAGCAACATGATGCAAGTAGGATGCACTTATGATGCATGACAAGTCTATATAAGATGCAATATATGGCAAGGTAGGAAGCACAGAGAAACAACACAAGAACATGACAATATGCTCTAGCAAGTATGATGCAAGACAAGTCTATATATGATGCAAAACATGGCAAGGTAGGAAGCACAGAGAAACAACACAAGACAACAAGTTTAAATGAGGCCGGAAACTACATAAAGCAAATCCGGTAAGTCCTCATATGCATATGTTGAAAATGGTCCAGATCTGAACAAACCTTAAGTTAAAATTGTTAAACAGCAAGTTAACATGCATCATGATGATCTACACGAAATTCTAGTCAAGTTTCATATAAAGTTTGTTTAAAACGGAGCTACGGTCTAGAAGATACGAGCAAACCAAGTTAAGCATGGCAACGGTGCAAGATGCACCCAAACATCAACCAAACATACCCCAAACATGTAAACAATATGATATTATGAATCTACATGCAAAATCACACAAGTTTCATGTAGGGCATACTCAAAACGGAGCAACGGTTCAACACATACACTCGAAACAGGAAACAATGCATAACTGAAACTAACAGCCACATAGCAACTTTGGAGCAAGAAATATATACTCTACAGCACTCAAACATGGTGACAAGAAGCATGGAAATGAAGTACACATATCCTAGGCATGTGGCAAGGGGACAAACACATCAATAGCAACGAGCTCTTCTAATCAGCATCTCATAACATGTTACAAAACTTAACAGCCACATGCACTTTTGCAACAGATATTAATATGGCAATATAAACCCTAACATGCATGCTACAGCAACCATCATGTAGAGCATCTCATGATGAACATTTTGATATCTCATTTGCTTCATTTAGATAAACATGCACCAAGTTATCACATCTCAAACATGGTATGAAAATAACAAGTAGCAGCAGTTTATGTCAAGTAGCACTCTTGTCACGAAGATTAAGACATTTAGATGATCTCAAACAAACATGACACAATGGAACAAAACGTAGTACACATCACCATGGTCATTTTGACATATCATATGCACAATTTGGACATACACACAAAAAGATACAGCCACCACAATAAGCCATCAAACAACAAAATTCAAAAAGGACTTGGCAAAAAAAACAGGGGGGGATCACCTCGCCGATCGGGTCTGAACCGCGGATCGGGCGCGGACGTGGAGCGGGTCACGGGCGAAGCGGGTGCGGGCCCGTTAGGGTTCGACGGCGATCGGATCGGGGCGACGGGGCGCGGCGGCCGGCGAAGGAGCGAGCTTGCCGGCCGGTGGTGCGAGGTGGCCGTAGGCGCGGCGCGACGGGCCCTCTGGGCGAGGTGACCGGCGAGCTCCCGGCGGCGGGGCGGCGACCTCCAAGCGGCGGGGATCTTCGATGCGGCGGTGGGGCGCTCGGGCACCGGCGGCGAGGCGCTCAGCCACCGGCGGGCGGCGGCGTTGGCCCGAGGTGGCCGGCGGGCGGCGGATCCGGCGCCGGGGAGCGGAACGACGGCGGCGGGGGAGCCGGATGCGAAGCGGACGAGGGTGGCGGCGGCTGGTCTCGCGCGGGCCCGATTCGGGCCCCGCAGGCCACGGTGGCGGTAGGCCGGCGGGAGGACGCGTGGCAGCTTCCGGTTGGTCCGGCGCGTCCTGGGAACGTGTCCGGCGGCGGCGGTTGCGGTGGAACTAGTGTTTTTGGACGAAAAAATGACATGGGGGGACGTTTTTATAGGCACAAGGAGCTAGGAGACTCCAAATGGGGAGCGGTTTTCGGCCACGCGATCACAATTCAACGACCGAGATGATGGGAAGGGTTGTGCTGGGTTGGTGGGCTGTTGTGGAGGGGGTCTTGGGCCTCAAAGAAGAGGTTCTTTTAGCCCACTAGGTTAACCGTTGGAGTACCAAACGAACTGCAAACGCGACGAAACTTGACAGGCGGCCTACACGTACCAAAACAACATCGCACGACAAGTCTCACGTCATACCGGAAACGTTACACGGCCACACACGAAAGAAGGACTCGGGGACGCCACGGGCACCTGTGTGAGCGTCGGAACCCGAAATGGACAACGGGAAGAGACGAGTGGAACCGGATGCAAGTGACAACACAAATGCAATGCAATGCAATGACAACATGACATGGATGAAATGCACACACGCACACGACAAAACGACGAAACCCGAAAAGAAATAAGAGCCCGGAAATGAATTGATGAAGCCAAAGTTTATATATTGCCATATTGGGAAAGTGTTACATCTGGGGCATTACAGACAACTTTGGTTTCTGGCCAAACTACAGTTCATAAGGCGTCGTCTCAATGGATTTAGATGGTGCCCTTATTAAACGTGAATGCAGCTGTCTCTAATGCATAACCCAAAACGATAGTGGTAAATTTGTAAGAGACATCATAGATCGCACCATATCTAATAAAGTACGGCTACGACGTTCGGACACACCATTACGATGTGGTGTTCCGGGTGGCGGGAGCTGTGAAACTATTCCACATTGTTTTAAATGAGGACCAAACTCGTAACTCAAATATTCGCCTCCACGATCAGATCGTAAGAACTTTATTTTCTTGTTACGATGATTCTCTACTTCACTCTGAAATTCTTTGAACTTTTCAAATGTTTGAGACTTGTGTTTCATCAAGTAGATATACACATATCTGCTCAAATCATCAATGAAGGTCAGAAAATAACGATACCCGCTGCGAGCTTCAACACTCATCGGTCCACATACATCAGTATGTATGATTTCCAACAAATCTGTTGCTCGCTCCACAGTTCCGGAGAACGGAGTTTTAGTCATCTTGCCCATGATGCATGGTTCGCAAGCACCAAGTGATTCATAATCAAGTGATTCCAAAAGTCCATCACTATGGAGTTTCTTCATGCGCTTTACACCAATATGACCTAAACGGCAGTGCCACAAATAAGTTGCACTATCATTATTACTCTTGCATCTTTTTGGCTTCAATATTATGAATATGTGTATCACTACGATCGAGATTGAACAACTATTTTTATAGGGTGTATGACCATCGAAGGCTTTATTCATGTAAATAGAATAACAATTATTCTATGACTTTAAATGAATATCCGTATTGCAACAAACATGATCTAATCATATTTATGCTCAACGCAAATGCCAAATGACATTTATTTAGGTTCTACACTGATCCCGAAAGTATAGGGAGTGTGCGATGATGATGATATCAACCTTGGAACCATTTCCAACACACATCATCACTTCACTTTTAACTAGTCTCTGTTCATTCCGCAACTCTTGTTTCGAGTTACTAATTCCGAACTTGGTATCAAATACCCAGGGGTTGCTATGAACACTAGTAAAATACACATCAATAATCTGTATATCAAATATACTTTTGTTCACTTTGCCATCCTTCTTATCCGACAAGTATCTAGGGCAGTTCAACTTCCGGTGACCATTTTCTTTGCAGTAGAAGCACTTAGTTTTAGGCTTGAGTTTAGTTTTGGGTTTCTTCACGAGAGTGACAACTTGCTTGTCATTCTTCTTGAAGTTCCCCTTCTATCCTTTTGCCCTTTACTTGAAACAAGTGGTCTTTTTAACCATCAACACTTGATGCTCTCTTTTTTTGATTTCTACCTTCGCCGATTTCAGCATCGCGAACAGCTCGGGAATTACTTTCGTCATCCCTTGCATATTATAGTTCATCACGAAGTTCTACTAACTTGGTGATAGTGACTAGAGAACTTTGTCAATTACTATCTTATCTGGAAGATTAACTCCCACTTGATTCAAGTAATTGTAGTACCCAGACAATCCGGGCACATGCTCACTGGTTGAGCTATTCTCCTCCATCTTGTAGCCAAAGTACTGTCAGAGGTCTTATACCTCTCGACACGGGCATGAGTATGAAATACTAATTTCAACTCTTGGAACATCTCATATGCTCCGTGGCGTTCAAAACATTTTTAAGTCCCGGTTATAAGCCGTAATGCATGGCGCACTAAACTATCAATTAGTCACCATACCGAGCATGTCAAACGTTCAAAACGTCTATATATGCTCCTGCAATAGATATGTCACCTAGCGGTGCATTAAGGACATAATACTTCTGTGCAGCAATGAGGAAAATCCTCAGATCACGGAACAAGTCCGCATCATTGCTACTAACATCTTTCAACTTAGTTTTCTCTAGGAACATATCAAAAACATAGGGGAGCTATAACACGAGCTATTGATCTACAACATGATTTGCAAATACTATCAGGACTAAGTTCATGATAAATTAAAGTTCAAGTTAATCATATTACTAAAGAACTCCCACTTAGATAGTCATCCCTCTAGTTATCTAAATGATCGCGTGATCCAAATCAACTAAACCATGTCCGATCATCACGAGAGATGGAGTAGTTTTCAATTGTGAACATCTTATGTTGATCATATCTACTATATGATTCACGCTCGATCTTTCGGTCTCCAGTGTTCCGAGGCCATATCTGCATATGCTAGGCACGTCAAGTTTAATCCGAGTATTCTGCATGTGCAAAACTGTCTTACACCCGTTATATTTGAACGTAGAGCTTATCACACCCGATCATCACGTGGTGTCTCGGCACGACGAACTTTCACAATGGTGCATACTCAGGGATAACACTTTTACCTTGAAATTTAGTGAGAGATCATCTTACAATGCTACCGTCGATCTAAGCAAAATAAGTTGCATAAAAGATAAACATCACATGCAATCAATATAAGTGATATGATATAGCCATCATCATCTTGTGCCTTTGATCTACATCTCCAAGGCACCGTCATGATCACCATCGTCACCGGCGCGACACCTTGATCTCCATCGTAGCATCGTTGTCGTCTCGCCAACTATTGCTTCCTTGACTATCACTGCCGCTTAGTGATAAAGTAAAGCAATTACATGGCGATTGCATTTCATACAATAAAGCGACAACCATATGGCTCCTGCCAGTTGCCGATAACTTTACAAAACATAATCATCTCATACAATAACGTATAACTCATCACGTCTTGACCATATCACATCACAACATGCCCTGCAAAAACATGTTAGACGTCCTCTACTTTGTTGTTGCAAGTTTTACATGGCTGCTACGGGCTTAGAAAGAACCGTTCTTACCTACGCATACAAAAACCAAAACGATGTTTCGTCAAGTATGTGTTGTTTTAACCTTCACAAGGACCGGGCGTAGTCACACTCGATTCAGCTAAAGTGAGAGAGACAGGCACCCGCCAGTCACCTTTAAGCAACGAGTGCTCATAACGGTGAAACCAGTCTCGCGTAAGCATACGCGTAATGTCGGTCAGGGCCACTTCTTCTCACAATACCGCCGAACCAAAGTATGACATGCCGGTAAGCAGTATGACTAGTATCGTCCACAACTCACTTGTGTTCTACTCATGCATATCATCTAGGCATAGACCTGGCTCATGATGCCACTGTTGGGAAACGTAGTATTTCAAAAATTTCCAACGATCACGCAAGATCTATCTACTAGATGCATAGCAACGAGAGGGGAGAGTGTATCTACGTACCCTCATAGACCGGGAGCGGAAGCGTCTAATGACGCGGTTGATTTAGTCGAACTTCTTCACGATCCAACCGATCAAGCACCGAACGTACGGAGACTTCGTGTTCAGCACACGTTCAGCTTGATGACGTCCCACGAGCTCTTGATCCAATAGAACTTCACGGGAGAGTTTCGTCAGCACGACGGCGTGGTGACGGAGATGATGAAGCTACCGGCGCAGGGCTTCTCTTAAGCACTACAACGGTATGACCGAGGTGTGTTTCTGTGGAGGGGCACCGCACATGGTTGGGAGAGATCAACTGATCAACTTGTGTATCTATGGGGTGCCTCTACCCCCGATATAAAGGAGTGGAGGACGGGGAGGGCCGGCCCTCTATATAGCGCGCCCTAGGGGAGTCCTACTCCCACCGGGAGTAGGATTCCCCTTTTCCTAGTAGAACTAGGAGCCCTTCCAAGTAGTAGGAGGAGAGAAGGAAAGGGAAAAGAGAAGAGAAGGAAGGAGGTGGCGCAGCCCCTCTCCCTAGTCCAATTCGGACTAAGCCGTGGGGGGCGCAGCCTCCTCTCTCTCTGTTTCCCCTAAAGCCCAATAAGGCCCATATACTCCCTGGCGAATTCCCATAACTCTCCGGTACTCCGAAAAATACCCGAATCACTCGGAACCTTTCCGATGTCCGAATATAGTCGTCCAATATATCGATCTTTACGTCTCGCCATTTCGAGACTCCTCGTCATGTCCCCGATCTCATCTAGCACTCCGAACTACCTTCGGTACATCAAAACACATAAACTCATAATACCAATCGTCTTCAAACTTTAAGCGTGCGGACCCCACGAGGTCGAGAACTATGTAGACATGACCGAGACTCATCTCCCTTTAATAACCAATAACAGAACCTAGATGCTCATATTGGCTCCTACATATTCTACGAAGATCTTTATTGGTCAAACCGCATAACAACATACATTGTTCCCTTTGTCATCGGTATGTTACTTGCCCGAGATTCGACCGTCGGTATCACCATACCTAGTTAATCTCATTACCGGCAAGTCTCTTTACTCGTTCCGTAATACATCATCTCGTGACTAACTGATTAGTCATTTGCTTGCAAGGCTTATTATGATGTGCATTACCGAGAGGGCCCAGAGATACCTCTCCAACACTCGGAGTGACAAATCCTATTCTTGATCTATGCCAACACCACGAACACCTTCGGAGACACCTCTATAGCATCCTTATAATCACCCAGTTACGTTGTGACATGTGATAGCACACAAGGTGTTCCTCCGGTATTCGGTAGTTGCATAATCTCATAGTCATAGGAACATGTATGAGTCATGAAGAAAGCAATAGCAGTAAAACTGAACGATCATAGTGCTAAGCTAACGAATGGGTCTTGTCCATCACATCATTCTCCTAATGATGTGATCCCGTTGATCAAATGACAATTCATGTCTATGGCTTGGAAACATAACCATCTTTGATCAATGAGCTAGTCTAGTAGAGGCATACTAGGGACACTCTGTTTTATCTATGTATTCACACATGTACTAAGTTTCCGGTTAATACAATTCTAGCATGAATAATAAACATTTATCATGATATAAGGAAATATAAGTAACAACTTTATTATTGCCTCTAGGGCATATTTCCTTCAGAAGCAGCAACTAGCATAGGGCTGTCATGACAAGATTTTTGTGTCACTTGCGCAACAACTCCTAATTCATCTATAGAGTTTGGCCTCATGCCCAACTTGATGCAAACAAAAACCAGTTGGTCCATCATGACACGAGTATATTTCAGGACAGTTAGCAAGTTCCTAACAATCTCATACTGCCCCAACTTATTTCGTAAATATGAATGGGAATTAAATTTCTTGTTGCTTCTTTTTTTTGGAAATGGAGGCGTGCCCCCGGCCTCTGCATCATGACGATGCATGCAGCCATCTTATTAAAATGTCTCAAGTATCACAAAGTTTAAAAGTATTACAGCTCGCAAGAGGAGCGAAACTAGGAAAATAAAAGTACATGCTCAAAAACACAACCGAATGACAAAAGTGAAGGACAAGCTTCTTATACTACCATCCAAACCAGTGGAATACAGCCCGCGCTACCATCTCCCACGGGTTGCACCCAGTAACCAAAGGCTCCCTGGTGTCTATAGGAGTGAGTAAGAACCACGTACTGATCCATGCGGAAGCTCTAAAGATGACCTGGAAGAAAGTTAAAGTATGTTGCCTGTTAAAGATCATATCATTCCTGCAATTCCATATAGCCCATAAGAGCGCATTGATAACCCACAAGTCTAGGGGATCACAACAGTTTCGAGGGTAAACTATTCAACCCAAATTTGTTGATTCGACACAAGGGGAGCCCAAGAATACTCTTAAGTATTAGCAGTTGAGTTGTCAATTCAACCACACCTGGAAACTTAGTATCTGCAGCAAGGTAGTTTAGTAGCAAAGTAATATGATAGTAGCGGTAGTGGTAACAAAGGTAACGATAATGTTTTTGTAGTTTTTGTAATAGTAGCAACGGAAAAGTAAATAAGCAGCAAGCAATATGTGAAAAGCTCATAGGCATTGGATCGGTGATGGGAAATTATGTCGGATGCGGGTCATCATGTAGAAGTTATAACCTAGGGTGACACAGAACTAGCTCCAGTTCATCAATGTAATGTAGGCATGTATTCCGAATATAGTCATACGTGCCTATGGAAAAGAACTTGCATAACATCTTTTGTCCTACCCTCCCGTGGTAGCGGGGTCCTATTGGAAACTATGGGATATTAAGGCCTCCTTTTAATAGAGTACCGGACCAAAGCATTAACACATAGTGAATACATGAACTCCTCAAACTAAGGTCATCACCGGGAGTGGTCCCAATTTTTGTCACTTCGGGGTTGCCGGATCATAACACATAGTAGGTGACTATAGACTTGCAAGATAAGATTAAGAACACACATATATTCATGAAAACATAATCGGTTCAGATTTGAAATCATGGCACTAGTGACAAGCATTAAGCATAGCAAAGTCATAGCAACATCAATCTCAGAACATAGTGGATACTAGGGATCAAACCCTAACAAAACTAACTTGATTACATGATAGATCTTATCCAACCCATCACCGTCCAGCAAGCCTACGATGGAATTACTCACGCACGGCGGTGAGCATCATGGATTCGGTGATGGAGGAAGTTTCATGATGATGATGGCGACGATCTCCACTCTCCGTAGCCCCAAACGGACTCCAGATCAGCCCTCCAGAGACAGATTAGGGCTTGGCGGCGGCTCCGTATCATAAAACGTGATAATTCTTCCTCTCTAAATTTTTTCTCCCCGAAAGTGAATATATGGGATCCGGAGATACGTCGGTGGAGCACCAGGGGCACTAGTAGAAAACAGGGCATTGGTCCAGGCATGTCCAGCCCATTAGCCCCGGTTCAATCTAGAACCGGGTCCAATGGGGGGACTGGACCAGGTTCGTGAGCCCAGGGGGGCAGCCGGGCCACGTGGGCCATTGGTCCCGGTTCGTCTAGACCTTTTGGTCCCGGTTGGAGCGACAAACCGGGACCAATGGCTCTTGGTCCTGGCCCACCACCATTGGTCCCGGTTGGTGATATGAACCGGGACCAAAGGCTCCCCTTTAGCCCCGGTTCGTAGCACCAACCGGGACCAATGAGGTGCCTATATATAACCCCTCACTCAAGAGCAGAGCTCACTGCTCTGTTTTTTTGGCCGACGGGGAGAGGGGTTAGTGGTGCTCTAGCTCACCTCTTATGCACACAACGTGTTCGGTGGAATGCCCGAGCCACACTTGTTAAGCGTGTCTCCTCTCGAAGCTCTATTTTCTCCGAGATTTGTCTAGGTTTAGCGGTCTGTCACGTCCCGTCCCCATCTTCGCCGCCGTCGATCGCCGCCGCCGATCTCATCACCGGCACCACCGTGGTGAGCCTCTTGTTATGTCCATGCTTTTTCTTACTTTTATTATTGCTTTTTATTATTGCTTTAGATAGATATTTGTCTAATTTTCTTTCGTTTATTATTGCTTGTTATTATATAGTGCGATGGTTTTGATATCCGCCCACGTGGGCCCTCGTCCTGTCTACGATTCGGATGTGGTATATTATCTTTAATATAACTATTTGTTTTAGTGTTTATGATAGTTATGCTGACCAACCTGACATGCATAGATGTTTTATTATGTCTAGGAGGTAGTTGAACCGGAAATTCCAACCGACCCTCTTGTGGAGAGGTTAAATTTAGTTGAAGAGGAAAACATTTCCTTAAAGAAAAAATTGGAAAAAATGGAGGAGGAGAAGATGGAATTGGAGTTGCATGTTGCGGAAGTCATCGATGATCACAAGATCAAGATGGACCCTATTGTCGAGAGGTTAAATTTAGTTGAATAAGAAAACAAATTCTTGAAGGAAAAAATAAAAAAATTGTGGACGAGAAGATGATATTGGAGTTGCATGTTGCGGATGTCGTCGATGATCACAAGATCAAGATGGATGCAATGCGGTTGAAGATTAAAAAGATTAGAAAATATGACATTCATACCGAGGCTTGGTATCATTATGTCGTTGGATCAATTGTTACCTTGGTTGCGATTATGATCGCATTTGTTTTCGCATTGAAAAGTTTTACATAGTTTCGATGTGTATGGAGAGCTATATGTTGTTAGATGAGAACTATATATGTATGTACTTTGGTTTTAATGTGATGATAAACTTTTATCCATTTGGTCACTTAATTATCTATTTATGATGTTCTATAATGGTTTTTGACACACTTAAATATATATAATGCACGCAGATGAACCGACAATGATTGTACGGTGACAGACACACCTCCGATTAGATTAAGGGCGTGCATGAGTTTCTAAATGCGGCTGAGGCAAACAAGCAGACTGGTTTTATGTGTTGTCCATGCACTAAATGTGTGAATACGATGTCTTACTCTAACCGGAAAATCCTTCACTCCCACCTGCTTTACAAGGGTTTCATGCCACACTATAATGTTTGGACGAGGCACGGAGAAATAGGGGTTATGATGGAAGACGGCGAAGAAGAAGAGTACGATGACAACTATGTGCCCGCTGAATACGGTGATGCTGCAATGGGGGGAGCTGGTGAAGATCAAGAGGAACCAGACGATGTGCCCAATAATGCTGCAACGGGTGAAGCTGCTGAAGATCAAGAGTAACCAAATGATGATCTCCGCCGGGTCATTGTCGATGCAAGGACACAATGCGAAAGTTAAAAGGAGAAGCTGAAGTTCGATCGCATGTTAGAGGATCACAAAAAAGGGTTGTAACCCAATTGCGAAGATGGCAACACAAAGCTCGGTACCGTACTGGAATTGCTGCAGTGGAAGGCAGAGAATGCTGTGGCTGACAAAGGATTTGAGAAGCTACTGAAAATATTAAAGAAGAATCTTCCGAAGGATAACGAATTACCCGACAGTACATACGCAGCAAAGAAGGTCGTATGCCCTCTAGGATTGGAGGTGCAGAAGATACATGCATGCCCTAATGACTGCATCCTCTACCGCGGTGCATACAAGGATCTGAACGCATGCCCGGTATGCGGTGCATTGCGTTATAAGATCAGACGAGATGACCCTGGTGATGTTGATGGCGAGCCCGCCAGGAAGAGGGTTCCTGCGAAGGTGATGTGGTATGCTCCTATAATACCACGGTTGAAACGTTTGTTTAGAAACAGAGAGCATGCCAAGTTGATGCGATGGCACAGTGAGGACCGTAAGAAAGACGGAAGTTGAGATCACCCGCTGACGGGTCGCAGTGGAGAAAAATCGAGAGAAAGTACTGGGAGGAGTTTGCAAAGGACGCAAGGAACGTATGGTTTGCTTTAAGCGCGGATGGCATTAATCCTTTCGGGGAGCAGAGCAGCAATCACAGCACCTGGACCGTGACTCTATGTATGTATAACCTTCCTCCTTGGATGTGCATGAAGAGGTAGTTCATTATGATGCCAGTTCTCATCCAAGGCCCTACGCAACCCGGCAACGACATTGATGTGTACCTAAGGCCATTAGTTGAAGAACTTTTACAGCTGTGGAATGGAAACGGTGTACGTGCGTGGGATGAGCACAGACAGGAGGAATTTGACCTAAAGGCGTTGCTGTTCGTGACCATCAACGATTGGCCCGCTCTCAGTAACCTTTCAGGACAGACAAACAAAGGATACCACGCATGCACGCACTGTTTAGATGACACTGAAAGTATACACCTGGACAAGTGCAGGAAGAATGTGTACCTGGGCCATCGTCGATTTATTCTGACCAACCATCAATGTCGAAAGAAAGGCAAGCATTTCAAAGGCGAGGCAGATCACAGGAAGAAGCCCGCCATGCGTACTGGTGATCACGTACTTGCTATGGTCAATGATTTACACGTAATCTTTGGAAAGGGCCCCGGCGCACTAGCTGTTCCGAATGACGCTGAGGGACACGCACCCATGTGGAAGAAGAAATCTATATTTTGGGACCTACCCTACTGGAAAGACCTAGAGGTCCGCTCTTCAATCGACGTGCTGCACGTGACAAAGAACCTTTGCGTGAACCTGCTAGGCTTCTTGGGCGTGTATGGAAAGACAAAAGATACAGCTGAGGCACGGGAGGGCTGCAACGTTTGCACGAAAAAGATGGCATCCCTTCGAAGCAGTATGAAGGTCCTGCCTGCTATGCTCTTACGAAAGAAGAGAAAGAAATCTTCTTTGAATGCCAGCTCAGTATGAAGGTCCCGACTGGCTTCTTGTCGAATATAAAGGGAATAATAAATATGGCAGAGAAAAAGTTCCAGAACCTAATGTCTCATGACTGCCATGTGATTATGACGCAACTGCTTCCGGTTGCATTGAGGGGGCTTCTACCGGAAAACGTCCGATTAGCCATTGTGAAGCTATGTGCATTCCTAAATGCAATTTCTCAGAAGGTGATCGATCCAGAAATCGTACCAAGGCTAAGGAGTGATGTGGCGCAATGTCTTGTCAGTTTCGAGCTTGTGTTCCCACCATCCTTCTTCAATATCATGACACACGTGCTAGATCATCTAGTCGACAAGATTGTCATTCTGGGGCCCGTATTTCTACACAATATGTTCCCCTTTGAGAGGTTCATGGGAGTCCTAAAGAAATATGTCCGTAACCGCGCCAGGCCAGAAGGACATCTCCATGGGCCATCAAACAGAGGATGTCATCGGGTTTTGTGTTGACTTCATTCCTGGCCTTAATAAGATAGGTCTCCCTAAATCGCGGTACAAGGGGAGACTGACTGGAAAAGGCACGCTTGGAAGGGACTCAATAATATGCAGGGACGGATATTCTTGGTCTCAAGCACACTACACAGTTCTACAGAACTCTACATTAGTGACCCCGTATGTCGATGAACACAAGAACGGTCTGCGCTCCAAACACCCGGAGCAGTGCGACGACTGGATTACATGTGAACACATCAGGACTTTCAGCAGTTGGTTGGAAACATGTCTCAGAGGTGAAAACACTATTTGTGATGAGTTGTACTTGTTGTCCAGGGGACCATCTTTGACTGTATTGATTTACAAAGGATACGAGATAAATGGGAATACATTTTACACGATTGTCCAAGATCAAAAGAGCACCAACCAAAACAGCGGTGTCCGCTTTGATGCAACAACCGAGAGGGGAAAGGACACATATTATGGTTACATAGTGGACATATGGGAACTTGACTACGGACATGATTTTAAGGTCCCTTTGTTTAAGTGCAAATGGGTCAATCTGTCAGGAGGCGGGGTACAGGTAGACCCACAGTACGGAATGACAATAGTGGATCTGAAAAATCTTGGATACACTGACGAACCGTTCGTCCTAGCCAATGATGTGGCACAGGTTATCTATGTGAAGGACATGTCTACCAGACCGAGAAAAAGAAAAGATAAGGAAGCGAATACATCATACGATGAGCCAAAGCGCCACATAGTTCTTTCAGGAAAAAGGGACATCCTGGGAGTGGAGGGCAAGACAGACATGTCTGATGATTATGAAAAGTTTCATGAAATTCCTCCCTTCAAAGTCAAAGCTGACCCAAGCATCCTGATAAACGATGAAGATTATCCATGGTTACGGCGCAATAAGCAAATGACACAAGCGAAGAAAAAGTGAAGACTTTTTTCGGCAACTATTATGATGATACCATGCCAACTTTGTAACAAACGAGTATGATACCATTGTCCGTTTGTACTATTCAAATTCGCACTAATAGAAAGTTTGTAATTGGTTTTACCAGAAAGAATTAAAAAATAAAGCAAAAAACAAAAGAAAATAAATAATGCAGAAAACAAAAAAACTTGCAAAAAAATAAAAAATAGCAACAATAAGTATTTCATTGTAAGTAGAAACAAAATAAAATAAATAAAGCAACAAAGAAAACAAATAATTTCAAATTTAAACTATTCAAATTTGAATACTATTTGCACTAACAGAAAGTTTGTAATTGGTTTTACCAGAAAGAATTAAAAAATAAAGCAAAAAACAAAAGAAAATAAATAATGCAGAAAACAAAACAAAAAAACTTGCAAAAAAAAAATAGCAACAATATGTATTTTTTTGTAAGTAGAAACAAAATAAAATAAATAAAGCAACAAAGAAAATAATGAAAGTTTATAATTTTTGTGACCTAAAAGAAAAAAGAAATCACTAAAACACTATAAGTATTTAGTTCTAAGTAGAAATGAAAAAATAAATAGAAAAAAAGAAAAAAAATGCCACCTACTGGGCAGCATGGCCTGAATACGACTAGAAACTAAACCATGGGCCAGGATTCAGGCCCGCAGCAGGCCCAGTAGGCCCACAGGCATTGCACAGTCAAATTAGACTCGTAAGCCTGCACTTCAGATGAGTTCGAGAGGAGAGAGGCAGCGCAGCTTATAAACTGGTGCTGGCCTCTCTAAGCTAGCGAGGTGGGACTAAACTTCCCACCGCACCGCGCCAGCAAGGCCTTTGGTCCCGGTTGTTGGCACCAACTAGGACTAAAGGGTGGTATTAGTCCCGGTTGTTGGCACCAACCGGGACTAATACACCCCTTTAGTCCCGGTTGGTGGCACCAACCGGGACTAAAGGCCCCTCCTTCCCGCCCTTTGGGCTGCTGAAAAGGGACCATTAGTCCCGGTTGGTGGCACCAACCGGGACTAAAGGGGGGTATTAGTCCCGGTTTGTGGCACCAACCGGGACTAATACGCCTCCTATATAACCAACACTTGCGAAAATTTCTCCTTTCCCCGCCCCCGACGCCTCCTCACTCTGCTTCGTCCCCGTCACCGTCGCCCTGTCGCCGTCGCCGTCGCCCCGTCGCCCCGCCGCCGTCGCCCCGTCGCGCCGTCGCCGTCGCCCCCAACGCCGCCCC
>LR738712.1:738540234-738552445 GCA_902687465.1 Secale cereale
GTACCATCATGCTACTGGTACTTTCGCCTAATGATGAAGTATTGTTTTTGTTGAATCCATTGAGACTAGACAAAATGTGACATGAGGGGGTCTAGGGTTGTGGATCGCCGAGCAGTCGAGGGTCGAGGGGTCGAGAGAGGTTTCTTAGCTAGTGTCAAAGTATTGAAGAATTCCATGACTTCATCATTTGCCAGAATTAACCGGGGCATGTTGGTACGAAGTTATGCAAAGTTATTTTGGAACGGAGTTCCTGATAGGATAATCCATCTTTTGTTACGAATTATCTTATCTGGGACTCCGTTCCAAAACCACTTTGGAGAGCTTCGTACCATCATGCGACTGTTACTTTCGCCTAATGATGAAGTATTGGTTTTGTTGAATCCTTTGACACTAGACAAAATGTGACATGAGGGGGTCTAGGGTTGTGGATCGCCGAGCAGTCGAGGGTCGTCCAGGGGTCGAGGGTCGAAGCTAGTTCTACGTTTGCCATTAATATATCCATCTGTCATGTTTGCATAATAATTGGCATGTTGTAAATATTTGTAGAAACTATGGACGACAACACCCGAGACCTAGCACAAGAAGCGATGTTGATGGACATAATCGCAGACGGACAAAATGCCGTCTCATCGTTTCTCAACGACACCGATGAGCAGGTGGAAAGAGAGCTGCAGCTGGAAGATCTAGGCTATGATATTGATGGCTCCGGTGACCCAATGCACATGGAAGAGGTAGACCGTGAGGACGGCTCCGGTGACCCAATGCCGGTGCAAGAAGGAGACCGTGATGCTGGGTCCGGTGACCGAATCGAGTCCGGCCAGGAGGTATATATGTTAGTTAAGCCTGTGCTGACTAGTTAATTGATGCATTCATTAACTCTCGTCTTTGTTCCTTTTTCTAGCCCTCCGGATCGAGCAAATCTTCGGTAAAGAGACGAGGCACAAAGAAAAAGTTGAGGCCGGATGAAAAGTTTGAGATCTCAGAAATCTCGCGCTCCGGCGAGCCGATTGACCCCATCCGGACAAAGAACGCATTTGTTAATCAGTGCGGGGTTCTGGTTAGGGACAAGATCCCGATCAGCATCAATCAATGGATAAAGCCGGCTGCAAATGACGCTCAGGTGTCTTATGTCACTGATATGCAGAAAGAAGATCTTTGGACTGAGCTGAAGTCAAATTTCATCCTACCGGCAGAGGATGATCCGGCGAATCCAGTTAAAGAGGACTTAATCAAGTCTGCTGCTCTTTCGAAGATGGCAGACCAATTCAGGGCATGGAAGAAAAAATTGAATAAGTTTGTCAAAGATAAAAAGACTCCAGAATTCGTGGGCATATATGAGAAGATCAAAGATGACTGGCCCGCATTTGTGGCCTATAAGACATCGGAAAAGAGTCAGAAGATGTCGGAGACAAACCGGATAAATGTTGCGAAGAAGAAACATCACCATCGCACGGGGTCAGGTGGCTACCTCAGAGCCCGGCCTAAGTGGACCAAGGCTGAGAATGATCTGCTTGAGAAAGGGATCGAACCAGAGACAATGCAATGGCCAGACCGTTGCCGGACTTGGTTCTTCGGGGCTGGCGGAACCTTGGACCCTGTATCAGGGAGGTGCATTTGGACGGACAAGCAATTGGAAACACCACTCAGGAAGATGCGGCAGTATATCAAAGCAGCGCATGAAGGGACGTTCTTCCCCGACAGAGAGAACGACGAGCTGACAATGGCCCTTGGGAATCCTGAGCACCCTGGACGGACACGAGGCACGCCAGGCTCCCTTCCGTGGCGTGCTGGGTTTCCGGACGCAGGCGGCTACAAAAGCCACGAGAGGAGGAAGAAAATGGAGCAGACCGAACTGCAGGCGTTGCGGGCTATAATACAAGCGATAGAGGAACGGGAAGCAAATCGGGACAAAAGAATTGCCGAAGCTTCCCCCGAAGCTACCCCGCCATCTCAACGGAGAAGCAGCGTGGCTTCCACCGAGCTGCTTCAGCCGGAGCCTGTCTTGACGGCTACTGCCAGGTATCCCGTGGATGCTATCACGGATGCACAAAATTGCCACCTTATGGCGCAGTGGATGAATCTGAAGGTCAAGGCGGCTGCTGGCTCTGTTTATCCTACTGGACCCGGCGACACTTTTCACTGCCGGCCGATTCCAGAAGGATATGCTAGGGTGATGGTGGATCAAATTACGGAGGGATTTGAGGAGCTCCAGCTTGACCACCCTACCGGTGAAGGGGAGACTCGGCTGGGTTCTTCACTGAAGACTCCATGCCTATGGCGGAAGGACCTCATCAACATTCTCAACTGGACGCCTCCGCCTCCTCCTCCTCCTCCTTCGGCGAGTCAGGGCACTCTGCCTCCTCCACCGCCTCCTCCACCGCCTCCTCCTCCGGCGAGTGACGATCAGGGCACTCCGGCTCCTTCTCCGGCGCATGGCGGCACTCCGCCTCCTTCGCCGCCGGCGCGTGGCGGCACTCCGCCTCCTTCGGCGCCGGCGCGCCCGAGCAGCCAGCCTGCTCCTCCTTCTCCACCTAGTCAGCAAAGGCGGAAGAGACCTGCCGCCGCTCCGGCTACTCCTGCTCCGGCGCGTAAGCAAGGAAAAAAGACAGCCGCTTCGTCTGGTCTGGCGACGTCTAGCAGTACAGCCAGAGGCGGGAGGCGATGTAGATTCGGGCCTTCTCTCACGCCTCTAGAGAAGTTACCATATGAGAGGTACGACGAGGAAAACACGAAGATAGCTCAAGGCGAAGTGACGGACTAGCTTGAAGGGTTGAAAGCACAGAGACATCCACCTACGGAGGAGAACATAGATGTGGTGAAAGCAAAGCGCACTCTTGCTGCCCTGAAGCAACCAGCGAAAAGTAAGCCGAAGGGCAACTATGACCGCATGATTCAAAAGTCATTTCAAGAAGCGAATCGGTCGGGAAGTACTAAAAGTGATCAAAGGTTAGCAGAAGGACGAGCTGGGAAACAAATTGCCTAGCTCGGCGAACAAGCGGACCAATCGTGCCCCCCGCTCAAGGTGTCTAGCGACATGGTCGCTAATGATCCGAGGATGGTGCCCGGTTATACCAATCTTGCAGATTACGTGTCCGACGATGTACAATATGATTTCTTGGACGTGCAGATAGAAAGATACGAGTACAAAAAGCCTCTCGTCAAAAATGAAAGATCTCTATCAACGAATATGCGAAGATTGCATGATTGGTACTTGAAAATCTCCAGAGAGTCTGGGGGAGGGATAGCTTGTATTTGAGAGTTAAACTAGAGCATGACCTCGTTGGAATTGAACTGTTGCCTGTTCCATTTGAGGAGTTCTATCAGTTTTTCAATCAATTGGCCCTCGATAAAACAACGGTCACCTGCTACTGTCTGTAAGTAGTACTACTTCTGTCATTAAGTCTCTCTATATAGCTGATCTTCATTGCATGTATTTATAATTATCCTCACTATATTATGCAGATTGAAGATCGTCGAATTGAAGAAAAGACAAGTAGGTGATATTGGGTTCATTAACACATACCTCATAGATGCAACCGAGGTTAAATTGCGCACCTCAGATACCGAGACCAACTTGCTACGATCGTTGGTGGTAAATGAAAACAAAGATATAATACTCTTTCCTTACAACTTCAAGTGAGTGTTACTGTCTTGTGCATATTTGGTTTCCCTTATATATCAGTCAAGGTTATAGTAATGTAATTGATGAGTTCATGCATGCGTGCGCAGCTTCCACTATATTCTCTTAGAGATTAAGCTTGAGAAGGGAGTAGTAACTGTCTTGGACTCTAAACGTAAAGATCCCGAGGAGTATGCGGACATGACTCAAATGCTCGACATGTAAGTTAAATCGATCAATATTATCCACCATGCATATCAGCAACTTCATTTCTGATATCAACTAATTGTTTTCTTTGTCTGGCAGGGTTTGGAGAAAATTCACCAAAAAAGCTCCAGGACTGCCGAAGAAGCTAGAATTTAGATACCCGAAAGTAAGTACTATATAGTAGCATGTTCCGTGCGCGCATCTCCTATATCTTGATTCAAGCGCTAGTTTCATCAATACCAATTTGGCATTCTTGCTTATCAGTTTGATTGACCAATATTTCTTGTAAAGTGGTTGTGGCAGGAAACCGGGAATGATTACTGTGGATACTACATTTGCGAGTCCATCCGCCACACGACCTGTGAGCGGGGCTACTCTGAAGCACAATTTGAAGTGCGTAAGCAATTAATAATTTTCACAAATTTATAGCATCATTTCATGTATTGACCCCCTACTTCAAATTAGATGTTTCCGATGCGGGATGAACTCCTAACACCAGATCGTCTGTGAGCAATTCAAGAGGAATTGGCGGCATTCTTCCTTGAACACGTGATCGCGCCAGATGGAGAATACTATGTGGACCATGCGTCCATCCTATAGGAGATTATATTTGTAAGAGATAATTATTGTATATATGTACCCGGTAGTGTCGGATAGATATACGAGAACTTGTTGTTCGACCAATCTCTCCGAGAAGGAGAGGTGGTCGATATTACTTCTCTCTGTATGCATATATATATATATATATATATATATATATATATATATATATATATATATATATATATATATATATATATATATAGGAAAATGGTTGTGTACTCCTGAGAGTACGTACTCCCGCTCCTCATATACCATATAGATGAATCTTTTATACCTTTTTATTATTTTTAATATACTTCATTATTAATTATTAGATACCCCAAAATGATTTTCATGAAAAAATGCATACGAGTCTACATATTTTAAATGTTTTATGTATATACTGATGTGTTTGTACGTGAAAAAGGTATATTTAAAAAAGTACGTCCCAGATGATATTTTTTCAACAAAACTCGTATTGGGGTATCTTAAAATATTTAATAAAGTATATTGAGAATGATAAAGAGGTATAATTAATGCGTATATGAGGTATATGGAGGATGGGAGTACATACTCCTAGGAGTATAAAAGAGGAGTCCTATATATATATATATATATATGTTGATTATACGATCTTCTGTTTCCTTCGTTTGCTTTACTAGCTAGCGTGTCTAGTCATCTCTATACGTATGTGTAGTACGTAGCGTAGACCAAGCACGGACATAAGAGAGGACACTTCTCTCTATTAATTAGCTAGCTAAACACAATATGAAACACCTAAATTAACCCCCCAAAACCTCCAACCCCCCCTCCCCTTTCAAAAAAAAACAAAAACCACAGCCACAGAAATGCTGACGCGTGGATGCCTTTTGGTCCCGGTTGGTGCCACCAACCGGGACCAAAGCCCCTCCTGCCTGGGCTCGGCGCACAGGCCACGTGGACACCCATCGGCCCCGGTTCTGGATTGAACCGGGACTAAAGGGTCAGAGCAATAGTACCGACACTTTTGTCCCGGTTCAGTAACCGGGGCTAAAGGCACAAACGAACCGGGTCTGATGACCCTTTATCTACTAGTGGGGGCCCACGAGGCAGGGGGTGCGCCCTGGGGGAGGGGGCGCGCCCACCACCCTCGTGGACAAGGTGTGGGCCCCCATGTCTGGATCTTCCCGCATGTAATTTTTATATTTTCCAAAATAATTCTCCATAAATTTTCAGGTCATTCCGAGAACTTTTTATTTCTGCACAAAAACAACACCATGGCAATTCTGCAGAAAAAAGCGCCAGTCCGTGTTAGTTCCATTAAAATCATGCAAGTTAGAGTCCAAAACAAGGGCAAAAGTGTTTGGTAAAGTAGATACGTTGGAGATGTATCAACTCCCCCAAGCTTAAACCTTTGCTTGTCCTCAAGCAATTCAGTTGATAAACTGAAAGTGATAAAGATAAACTTTGACAAACTCTGTTTGCTCTTGTTGTTGTAAATATATAAGCCAGCATTCCGGTTTTCAGCAATGATCATGAACTAACCATATTAATAATAACTTTCAAGTCCCATGTCTACTCACATCAATGGCGTAATCAACTAGCGAGCAATAATAATAAACCTCGGAGGACAACACTTTCTCAAAACAACCATAATACGATATAACAAGATACTATCTCGCTAGCCCTTTCTAAGACCGCAAAACATAAATGCAGAGCACCTTTAAGGTTTAAGGACTGACTAGACATTGTAATTCATGGTAAAAGAGATCAAGTCATGATCACACTCAATGCAAATTAATAGTAATACATGCAAATTACATAGGTGCTCTCCTACTGGAGCTATTTTATAAGAGGATGATGACTCGGCATAAAAGTAAATAGATAGGCCCTTCGGAGAGGGAAGCAGGGATTTGTAGAGGTGCCAGAGCTCGATTTTTAAATAGAGATGAATAACATTTTGAGCGGTATACTTTCATTGTCAACATAACAACCAAGAATCTCGATATCTCCCATGCTACGCACATTATAGGCGGTTCCCAAATAGAATGGTAAAGTTTATACTCCCCGACCACCAACAAGCACACTCCACGGCTAGCCCGAAACAACGGGTACCGTCCAAACCAGCAACAGCCCTAGGGGAGTTTTGTTTAATTATTATGATTCGAGCATGGGACTAGGCATCCCGATTACCAGCCATTTTCTCATGAATGATGAGCGGAGTCCACTCATCGTGAGCATAACCCACCTATCATGGAAGATATAGATAGCCGTAGTTGATACATGAGTTGTTCGTGCATACAAAACAGAATATCATTTGAAGGTTTAGAGTTTGGCACATACAAATTTACTTGGAACGACAGGTAAATACCGCATAGGAAGGTATGGTGGACTCATGTGGAATAACTTTGGGGTTTATGGAAGTGGATGCACAAGTAGTATTCCCGCTTAGTACAGGTGAAGGCTAGAAAGAGACTGGAAAGCGACTAGCTAGCGAGAAACAATGGTCATGAACATGTATTAAAATTAATCAACAATGAATGCAAGCATGAGTAGGATATAAATCCCCATGAACATAAATATCGTGGAGGCTATGTTCATTTGTTTCAACTACATGCGTGAACATGTGCCAAGTCAGACCACTTGAATCGTTCAAAGGAGGATACCACCCTGTCATACTCCATCACAACCATTTTAGTATCATGTTGGCACGTAAGATAGACCATTATAAACTCTTAGCTAATTAAGCATGGCATAAGCAGCTATGATCTCTAATTGTCATTGCGAGCATGTTTCATTCATAACAAGCTGAATCACGAACGATGAACTATCATATTTACAAATACAAGAGAGGTCGAGTTCATACCAGCTTTTCTCATCTCAATTAGTTCATCATATATCATCCTTATTGCCTTTCACTCGCACGACCGAATGGTATGGATAATAATAATAGTGCACGTGCATTGGACTAAGCTGGAATCTACAAGCATTTAATACAAGAGAGAAGACAAGGTAATATGGCTCAAGGTTAAATCAACAATAAAGCATATGAGAGCCATTAAGCATTTTAATCATGGTCTTCTACTCTTAACCCCCAAAGAAAAGAAAAGAAACTATTTACACGGGAAAGCTCCCAACAAGCAAAAGAAGAACGGGAAATCCTTTTGTGTTTTCTTTTAATTACTACTACAAGGAAAGTAAACTAGCTAGAAGCTACAACTAATATTTTTCGTTTTTCTTAAGGTTTTTTCTAGCACACAAGAAAAAGGCTAAGAGAAGAATTGAAACTAGCATGGATGGTACAATGAAAGAGTGTGAGCACCGACAACTAGAATAAGTGTGTGAACATGAATGTAAAGTCGGTGAGAAACACGTACTCCCCCAAGCTTAGGCTTTTGGCCTAAGTTGGTCTATGGCCACGGGTCAAAGTTACTCCCTTTAGTGTACTGAGATGTGTCCTCTGGGTGCCAATGGTTGGCTAGCTCATCCAGATCCCACCCATAAACATACTGACGGTAAGGATCAAGTGGTGGCTCCGGCTCAGGCTCCGAAGCTTGTGCCTGGCTCTGGTACTTGTAGAAAGCATCTAACGGAACGAGATATATACATGTAGACAGATCAAACAGAGATGGTGCAGGCAAGGTAACAATCTCACAATATTTTTCATCAAACCTTAATTTATAATTAAGCAACCTATCCTTGTCTTTAACATTAAAATCATGTGCTATCATGCTCTTGTAATCTAGATAAACAGGGGCAAGCAATTTTTTTCCTTCTCATGATGCCTAATATGTATTCTAAAATGTTCAACAAGGCAAGAAGCAACGATGCCTCCAAATACGGGCCCATTTGAGCGGTTCAAACTCAGTCGTGTAGCAACAATGGCACCCAAGCTAAAAGTTGTGTCTTGAAACAAAGCATGGCGTAAAATGATAATATCAGGGGCACTAAGATTCCCACTGTTCCCGCGACCAATTAAACATCTACTAGAAAATAAAGCAAAGTAGCGCAGAGCAGGGAAATGTATACTAGTAATTCTTGCCCCTAAGACTTGTCTAGTTTCCCTCACAGCTATCATGTCAATAAACCCTTCAACGTCTTTGCGACGTGGTTCATCAAGTCTACCTTCAAAGGGTATCTTGCATACTTCACAAAATTCTAAGAGTGATATCTCCTTAATCTCATCATATAAATGAAACTCCATTGTAGGTGGTGTTTTTTTAGCATGAAAATGAAAATTTTGCGTGACAATATTAGTGAGTAAGAGATACTGTTCACGCTGGTCGTGGAGGAAGTCGGTGAGGCCTGCATTATTTACCAACCAATAAAAGTCTTCGTAAATCCCGGCGGCCATCATGAAATCATTACAAGGCCATTCACACGGCCGAACTTCTGCCATGCGAGGGAGATTATATTTGGGCTTCTTATTTTCTTCCTTCTTCTTCTCCTCTGAACTTTTACTGGAGGAACCCCTCAACAATCTCTTTATCATTTTACTCCCCTGAAAATTTCTGAATTTTTTGTAACTCAAAATAAAAGTTAACCAAACTCAACATGATTGATAGCAATAACACCTACTAGTGCCTAGAGACTATATCATGCATTAGAACTACTTGGGACCAAAGAAATTTGACATGCAAGCTCAAGAACAAGGTCACCAAAGCAGCAAAAATTTGCAATAAATAAACCACTAGAACAAAAACTAATTGGACCAATGGAGGAGTCACATACCACGGAACAATCTCCGCAAACAGTTTTGTGAATGGAGCTTTGAGCAAGGAGATCAAAAATGGCAGCAAGATGAGCTAGAACTCGTGCTTGAGCTAGTTGGTGATTTTTTGGGAGGAAGAAGAATAGTATGGGTGCCGGAATAAGTGGAGGGGGCCATGTGGGGCCCATGAGGCAGGGGGCGTACCCTCTAAGGGTGGGCACGCCCTGGACCCTCGCGGCCAGGTGCTTGCTCCCCTCGCTGTGTGTTCTGGGACATATATTCTCAAATATTCTAGAAAAAATCATATTAAATTTTCAGGGCATTTGGAGAACTTTTATTTTCGGGTATTTTTTTATTGCACGGATAAGTTTGGAAACAGACACAAAATACTATTTTTGCTTTATTTATTCCAATTAACAGAAAGTAAATTTGGGATACAGAAGGTTTTGCTATCTAGATTCACATATCTCATGCTCATCAAAAGGAATCCATTAACAAGGTTGATCAGATCTTGTTAATAAACTATTTCCGAATAACATGAAACCGGAGAATTTTTGAATAACACTAGGTTACATCAATGGGGATATGTATGTCCCCAACAATAAGAATATCATATGTCTTCTTGACAGAAGGAGGAGGAAATTCAAAACCTCGAATAGTAATAGTTGAAATTTTTCCAATATAATTGATACTGTGGACTTCAGGTTGTTTCCTCGGAAAGTGTACCGTATGCTCATTACCATTGACACGAAAAGTGACATTGCATTTGTTGCAATCAATAACAACCCCTGTAGTATTCAAAAAGGGTCTACCAAGGATAATAGACATACTATCGTCCTCGGGAATATCAAGTATAACAAAGTCCGTTAGACTAGTAACATTTGCAACCACAACAGGCACATCCTGGCAAATACCGATAGGTATAGTAGTTGATTTATCAGCCATTTGCAAACATATTTAAGTAGGTGTTGCTACGTCCGTTTTGCATCATGCTTATATGTTGATATTTATTGCATTATGGGCTGTTATTACATGTTTTGTCACAATACTATTGCATTTTCTCTCTTGTTTTACAAGGTTTACATGAAGATGGAGAATGCCGGCAGCTCGAATTCTGGGCTGGAAAAGGAGCAAACTCTAGAAACCTATTCTGCACAACTCCAAAAGCCCCGAAACTCCACAGAACTCCGTTTCAGAAAATATAAAAAATATCTGTCGAAAGATGTTTACGAGGGGGGCCACCTACTATCCACGAGGGTGGGGGGGCGCCCCCCTCTCAGGGCGCGCCCCCCTCTCAGGGCGCACCCCCCTATCTCGTGGGCCCACCGACGGCCCCCCGATGCCCAGCTTCTCCTATATGAGGTGTTTTGACCTGGAAAAAATCATAAGGAGGCTTTCGGGACGAGACGCCCCCGTCTCGAGGCGGAACCAAGGCCGAAACCAATCTAGGGCTCCGAAAGAGCTGTTCTTGTGATAGCCTGGCTTATTAAGGATGGTAGACTACTCATATCAATAAGGAATTCGTTCTTTTTTAGGAGCTCATTCGGCTAGAACTCCAAAGTTAAGCGTGCTCAGCTTGGAGTAGTTTCAGGATGGGTGACCGACCGAGAAGTTGTACCCGGGTGCGCATGAGTGAGGACAAAGTGCGCAGAAAAGACTAGTATTGATATGAGGGCCAGTCTAGATCCCACCAGGAGTAACGACCACCGGCGAGTGTGTCCGGGGCGTTACAAGTTGGTATCAGAGTCGACCCTCGCGGTTACATGGATGTTGATGGCTTCTCGCCCCTCGTTGGTTACCCCAAGTGGAAGGTTTGAGATGCAGTGTAGCGGAAGTTTTCCCTTGGCAAAGATACCAAGGATCGATTTCCCCTGAGACTCCCAGTTTCAACAAGAAGGTGTCAACTGCTAACGGCGCCAGATATTAGCAATCAACGTGGACCTGCACACAGATACAAATAACTTTGCTCCCAACGAGTACAGAGATGTTGTCAATCCCTCCGGCCTTGTCGTTTACAAAGGATCAAACGCAAGTGATAATAGTGATAGGTAATGCTACAAATAGTAAGTAAAAGAGGAAAGTAAATAGCGGATGTGATCAATGATGGTAATATGGACCGGAGTCCCATGATGTTCACTAGTGATGTCTCTCTCCCAAAAGACGATAAAACAGCTATGTGAGGTAAACGAATTACAGCTGGGCAATTGACAGAATTATGTGCGCAAACCAATGCTAACTATGTTGCAAGAAAGGTAGATGTTCAAAGCAAGGGCGGTACGCCAAGGCAAGTAGACCGAAATCCATCTGCATCTACTACTAATCATCCACCTTGAGATATCTATCCAGAACATCTCGCTGGTATTAAGTTGAGAGTCCCACCCATAGTGTAAACTCAAAGCAACAGACAACTGC
Source organism: Secale cereale (assembly GCA_902687465.1). Classification (NCBI taxonomy): domain Eukaryota; kingdom Viridiplantae; phylum Streptophyta; class Magnoliopsida; order Poales; family Poaceae; genus Secale; species Secale cereale. Next base: position 738,551,745 of record LR738712.1, read on the forward strand.
ATTAAAAGAACTTTGCGTAAAGTAAACAATCCTTGCACCCGCGGGCACAAGCACCGTTGTTTTCCCCCTTGTGGCAACAACACATCCCCTAGACTCATGTTTCTGTCACTCAAGCTAGTCATCGAGGGGCATGAACCCACAATCAAGCATAACGTTCCCTCTTGGAGTCACTACCTACTACTTGGCCAAAGCAATAAATAACAACGGAGAACATGCAAGAATTACTTACGAACATAAATATAAAAGAGGTAGATCAAATATATTACTCAAACACAATCTGAACATAATCTCACAATCCATCGGATCCCAGCAAACTCATCATAGCAACAGCATAAGGATTACATATGTGCCTCGATCATGTAGGGCAGCTCACGAGGACTAATTAGTGAAGCACAAGAACGGGAGGAGAACATCACATAGCTACTGGTCATGGACCCATGGTCCAAGGGAGACTACTCACAACTCATCCGGGAGGCGTCCATGGTGGTGGAGAAGCTCCCGGTGGTGATCCTCCCCTCCGGCAGGGTGCCGGGAAGGGTTCTCCTGGTGCTCCCGACCTTGGAAGCGGCGGTGGCGGCGGAACAGAGATGAGATCGCGAAAAAGGGTTCCCGTCTCGAGGGTTTCGGGACACGATATAAATATATGCCAAAGGGGGGCATCAGCGGAGGCCTGGGGGCCCAGGCGCCCCCCCCCCCCCCCC